>VMOF01000111.1:691576-965779 GCA_011764245.1 Trialeurodes vaporariorum
TTTTAGTAATTTCTTTATTTGGATTCCAAATTTTTCAATCTAAATAGTACATTTTACAATCCAAATCATTGTGACTTTTGCATATTCCATGGCTGTCTTGGCGTGACAACTATACGACTTGCAAAAATTACAATGCTTTGAATTGTTAAATTTACAATCCGATTGGTAAAGTTAATGATCCAAATTGTAAAATTAATCAAAATTAAGCAAAATTAACAATCCAAAACGTAAAATTAGCTATATGTAGTCAATTTTACTGAAAATGGCTGGTAAAATTAGCTATTGCTTCATTTTACTGATTTCACAAATCTATTTTTTTCAGTGTATATAATTTGACTTTCCTATCTGTGTTTCTTTAGGGAGGGTGACAAATTAGAAAGGAATTCATTCTCCATAAAAACTGCGTGGCCCCGCCATTTGAGAGCAAAGATAGTGACGCTTTGCATTTATCTTAGGAGATTCCTGTAAAATTTTCCCTCTCTCTCAATGAGAGCAAATGAAGGAAAGTCTCATTTTAGATAGGAATGTTTTATCAGTCAATGATAATGATAAAACCTTGAAATAGGAGTGATTTCCTAGAATTATGAGTACATAGGTTTTGAAACTTTTTAATGAGTGCATCGTTATTTTCGTGGAATGGGGCTCTTGCTAACTTTTGCTTTAGGGGATTGCAGAGTTGGTTCTTACATAAAAACCTTAAGAAATGACGATGAGTGCACTGAAAAATCACGAAATTCGCTCTCAGAATCGGGTTAATAGCGGAGAGAGACGTAGATATCAATGGGAGATTCCTATCTAAATTGAGACATATCTCTGTGTCTCCGAAGAGAAAGTGACATAATAGACAGGAATCTCCCATGATACCTGCGTTGAATCGCCATTACGAACTTGGCGTTTTAGCAGTTATGTGAGTTTATTACTGAATTTTAGACTTATTCAGTGTGATTTTCGTGACTTCCGCTGGTTTTAACATCATAAGGTAGGTGACCCAAAGGTGGCCCGGCTCTTAAGGTGGCAAACCCCCATTTATTTCAGTTTGTTTCATGGATTGACAATAGATGGCATTAGTGCTGAGTAACAGGGTGCTATTGCTTCCCCCACACCAGAAACCAAGTGTGTCGGGTGATTCAGTCGGTAGGAAAAGGGTGATCATCATTTTGGCAGGCCTTCTTACAATGTTCACGTAATTAAACAAGCGTAAAAGCTAAGACTATATACACTAATTTAATCTTGACTTGGTATGTATTTTTAAATACTTATTTATCCCTTTTTCATGAGTTACCTTTTCGTAAACTTTAACTGTTTTGACGATATCAGCAAATATTTGTGTAAACACGTGGTTTGACTGGTGCACCCAAGGTGGCCCGCTCGTTTTTGTAACATGTTTATATTGACCTAAGATAGGTGAAAAATTAGCTTTAACGAATCATAGGCCGGTATCATTAGCATTAAGTGTCAAAACGCACAATTAGACCAAAAAGGAGTAAAGAAAATAAAAATTCCGCTGAATATAAATTTCCACATGACTTATTGGTGCAAATTGGCTCCAAGCTTAGGTATGGCCATCTTTGGGTCACCTACCTTATTAAACTATTGATTCGCTCCCAGCAAAAGTTTGCAAGAGCCCCATTAAAGAATGAGACTAAGGTATAAGTGCTCAGCCGCTCGGCGCGTGAGGTACCACATATTTTAGTCCCATTTTTTAATTAACTGATGGTACCTTTGTAACTGAGTAGCTCCACCATTATACATCAAACTTTAACGTCATTTTGTGAATCTGTGAGAGAATTTCGTGTACTTTCTTTAGGTGCTCATTGCAATTTTCGCGGGTTTTTTACGCTGTGACGAAATATTCAATCACAAACAGCAAAAGTTGGCGAGACCCCCATTGCGTTCTGAACATGTGCAATATGTAGACGCTAAAAGCACGTTTGCCCTGCATAAACAATAATAAACTTCAGAATCATCAGATCGTCTGATTCAGATCCCAAATTTAAAATTGCAACGACTTCTATCTGATCTAGTTTCTTATCATTTAAAAAAAGTTTTGACTATTGTCAAAAAAAAAAAAATGACAACACTGTTTCAAACGGTCACTATCCATCATCTCCTTGACAAGAAACATGTCGTAGTCAGAAGAATCATCGTCACCCAAGACGTAGGCATGACGAAGGAAAGAAGGTAAAGAAAGAGAAAAGAAAATAGATAAATGAATAAGAAAGTGAGGCAAAGAGAGAGAAAGAGAGAGAAAAAACGAGAAAAAAAGCTAGGAGTTGGAGTCGTACAAGTTTACGAATATTGCGTACGAGAGGACAGCATGAATTATTTATGACGCATATCGAGAGTTTTAGGTATATAACTCCAAAACGACTCACAGTGAATTTGAGCACCCTCGATTTAGACTGGAATTATTTACGTCTCAATTAAGCTTGATCAGGCATGTGAATGCCTGAAAAGGTACAACCAGAAGCCAGAGGGAGTAGGTACCAAATTACCTACAAGATCCTCTTTTTAAGCGTGCCGTATATATACGGTACGCTTTTTGTTTTCATTTTCATATCTAATATATGGGTTGCATGCTTTGCTTATGGCAAAACCTTGGCGGGAAAGGTTTAAAAAATTTAAAAAACGTGTTTTCATAAAACTGGTTTCATTAATTGTTAATTTATTGCTGCAATCCAGGAGGTCTCGGCGTCTATTTTCTTAAAATTGTAAAAGTTTTGGTATTCCTGTTAATTTCAATAAGTTATTAAGCGTCAAAGTCGAATTCCTTCAAACGAGAATTCCATACAGGTCCAGCAACCTAAGTCATTTGTGCCAACCTATGAGTAAAAATTCAAAGGCAGGGGGGGGGTGGAAACATCCCCGCAGGAACCCTCTTTGCCCCTCCCCTTTTGGGCTCCACCGGTCACAAGATTTCTTCACGGTGCATTAAGCGGTCGTAAATTTTCAAAATCTGTTTGACGAGGGTTTCGGAAAGAAGTGACGGCGAGGTATTGATAAAGAGCGGGCGGGGAATAGAAAAGAGAGGGACTCGTTCATATCCTTAAGTAGACCTGTTTAGCGATGACGTCACGATCAGAATTGGTTCCAAAAAATGCTCTATCTCTCACTCTCGTTGATTTACCTATAAGAAATCAGATCCAAATTTTCGAACGCAAATTCATGCTAGTTAAAGAACATTTTCTAAAATTTTTATTGCACCATTAGATTCCACGTTTTTTAAAGTATCTTTTCACTCTAACATAATTCCTAAAAGATCACAAGCGAATTTACAATCAAGCGAATTTACAATCACAGTTATACCGAAAGATGTTCTACGTTTTGTCCTCGTCTTACTCACGGTCTCTTATGGGAGTATCACCGCCATGACACTCAATCATTCTAACTTCTCTTCGTATCGAAGCTATTTCTCGAGGTATAACACATGTCGTGATGGTGCTGATGAGCCTATATCCTAGAATTTTGTGCTCATAAGAAACTGTATGAGTGTGACAAGGACAAAACATAGGACTTTCTTCGATATAATCGTGATTGTGCATTGATGCGCGATGTTTCAAAAAGTTTGTAATATAGCGGGCTCATTTTTTATCACTGAGAAAAAAGTGGCTTTTAAAAACTGTAAGAATAGAGCCATAGATGATTTCGCCTTATTTCAATCATGAAACCTATCGTTGCTATAGTCAGCGCGCTTGAATCTACACGAATTCCGATTGTCTCTATGGAATTTCGATTATCTCTATGGGAAAAAAAAGCGCGGGAATATATATCCTATCGGAAAATTCATTGAAACAATGGGAAAATTTTTTATAAGTTACGTGGAACCCAATGGTGTGATAAACACAACTGGTGCAAAGAACATGTTGTTTACTAGCACTTGTATTTGAAATTTGGATCGTTTTCATATGGGAAAACCCACGAGAGCGCGAGTGAGGCGGAGCCTTTTTTTTGGGAAACCCAAATTTTTTTTATGACGTCTCACTAAACAGGTCTTGGTCATTGGAAACATTTGAAATTCTGGGGGATCGGCAAATTGAAAAACCCCCTTTTTGAGCGTCTATGCAATCAAGGGATTTTTGAGGAAATTTTGGGCGTTTGGTTGCGAAAAAAAGGTGTTTTAAAAACCAGAACAAAGGGACGGGGGTAAAATTCGCATTAATAGCTCTAAAAAATGAGAGGGGCTGTCACGTGTCTTCCACCCTGGACGCCTCCTTGCTGCGGCTATGGAATTGACTCTGGAATAACTTATTTACCTATCCTAAAAAGTTTCTCGCGTGTACAGTATTTTTTACTGGAAGCTTCTTCAAATTTTTGGGAAAATTTTAGGTCCATATGGAACTTTGCTTCTCCAACACGAAAAATGATATCGACCGATGGCAACAGAAAAAAAAAAAATATTATAATTAGTTGTAATGAATAATGGCTTAGTTTTGACAGTAAAATTTCGATACTTTTCAACAAAAAAATGGGGGAGGGGGGAAAGGGTCTGTTGCAGACTTTTGCTCCAGCGCTATAGAGTGTTCTGTATCATGTAAAATCGCGTGAAAAGTCCATTGGTGGCATCAGAAAGTCATGAAATGCGATAATAAACTCACAAGAGACGTTTAATGAACTCCAAGGCACCACGAACATCCAAGGATAGCCAACCTCACAATATCGATCACACCCCAAACACAATGTAAATAAAAAACATAACCTCTGACGCTTTGAGGTTGTCAACGTTGGCAATTCTTGGATGTTAAAGGTGCATGCATACGGACTGCTCGATACTTTACCGCCATCTTGCATTTCATTAAACATCTCTTGTGAGTTTATTATCGCATTTCATGACTTTCTGATGCCACCCATGGACTTTTCACGCGATTTTACCTACGATGAAACACTATTTAAAATGATGGTCAAGATGTTGTGTTCTGTGAAGGGTGGCGGGGAGCAAAAATCAAGAATATAGGGTGTTGCAAAACTTAAGTGCCAAACTTATGGAGTGTATTTTTGGGGGGAACATGTACCTATATAAGGCTTTATTTTTCTACATGAATATGTGCTACAGATGTTTCTCTTCTGAGCTAAAGCCCCCCAAAGTTTAGAAAACAAAAAAAAAAAAAAACAAAAAAAAAAAACAACGCCTTTGACTCATCTCCTTTTAGATACATCTGATCTAAATTTATTTTTTTTATAATTTCTCACCAAAAGCTCAATTGGACAGCACTTCTCACAAAAAAACTGAGTGACATTTTTTTAAAAAATTTAGTTTTTTATTGATAGACCTAGCAATACTGAATCTCGAAGCAACAAGTGCTTCTTCTAATAACAACTATTTCCCGTCAAAATTCCAGGTAAAAGTGAGCTGGTGAGCCTCATTGAAGTCATTGTCCATATATGAAATTAAATGAGAACTTGGTTCCTTTTTCTTAAACCTTAATCCGAGTCACGTAAGGAACCAACTCCGACTTGGTTCCTTTTATAGAATTGGGAACGGACTTAAGTCCGGATTAACGGATTTTAAAAAATCAACAGTGTAAAACCCAAATCTGCCGTTTGGTTTCTCTTAGAGATTCGGTTTTCGTGATTATGCCAAACAAAAAAAGAAAGGAACCAAGTCACTTTAAACGCTAAAAATTAAGTAGGTACCTTTCCTGTATAGGAAATTCCTTTTTTCCGGTGTTGAAATGCAAAACAAAAACGGTAGTTGAATGAAATCAAAACGTAAATATTACTAAGTAATTCCCAGTTTTTTGTTTAAATGCTAGCTCTTCAACTTTGGACTCAATTTTCTCGAGATCAGCTCCATGTCAAGTGGTTCCTCTTTGATGAATTTCATTTCTAGCAAAAGCATTAAAGCTGTTCAGACTTTAGTGGCACGCTTTTTCCCAAAACCTGCGTGTTGGAATTTTCCCCGCTTGTTTTTTTTTTTTTTTTTTTTTTTTTTTTTTTTTTTTTTTTTTTTTTTTTTTTTTTTTTTTTTTTTTTCGTAATTTATTAGCAATTTTCTCCACAAAAACCCCCCAAAAATTAAGTCCGGGATTTTTCAGAGACACCGGACTCTATCACTATTCAATTTTTTTCATAAATTTATTGATTTGTTCCTTATTCCTGCAACAGCAAAATGGCACAGCGATTTCAATGTAAAATTCCTGGAGTATAACGATTTACTCTCTCATTAAAAAATTTTAAAATCCAATCGTAACTTAAAAAATCACTTCCATTTTGTGTATGAGTACGTTTTGTGAATGATTTGTCCCTTTCGCCCCCTTCTCCCTGCCCATGCCGGCGCAGCTATATGTAATACTAGCTGTTCCACGCATCCTAAGGGCGCCCTTCACGGGCTTCTAGGGATACGGGCTAATTAATAGTTGGCTTATAACAAAGTCCTGCGCAGCGACACGCCTCGGAGGAGGAAAGGCAAGCGACGGAATAAGCTCCCCCCCCCCTAATTTTAAAATTTAATTTGCGGCACTCACAGACGACTTTTTCGATTTTTTTCCGGGGATCTCCTCGAAATACTCAAAGGGAATCATCATGCCAAATTTGAGGGTAATCGCTTCGGCCAATTTCGGGAAAATGGAAAATACATTTTGGAGGGGCGTTAGCTTAAAATTTATACAGGGTGTCCCAGACCACCAGTGTAGGTACTTTTTCTCAAAAACGGCTGGAAGTAGAGAGCTGAAACAAAAAGTTAGATAGGGAAATTTACCCCCCAAAAAATTCAATGAAAGTATTTTCAAAGTCCCCCGAGGTCCCCCCGGGGGGGGTTTTGGGGGGGGTTCGAAACACATTTTTCCATTTTGGCGGGGAAAAAACCTATAAAAGGTACAGAAATAAATTCAGATTCTAACAGAACAACTCATTGCCGACATTTTTACACCAGTAACTTTTTCCAGAAAACCCCAATTTTTGGGTTATGGGCCCTTTTGGGGGGGCGTTTTCATTCGGCCACTGTGACCACACTTTTCAATATTTTTCAAAAAACTAAAATCCATCTGAAAGAAGAGATTAAGACCTTTCGATTGATGTGCCACATAATACCTAAAAGTGAAAAATTAAGGCCCCCACGTAGTTTCCCAAAAATTTGGCGGTCTTTCCCCCCCCCCCCACGTAAAAAAAGTCAAATAGCAAGGTATGGCTTGTGATACATCAATCGAAAGCCCTCAAAGAGTAGAATAAGATGACGTAACCCAAAAATTGTCTACAATCATAACTTTCAAAATGGCGGCCATTTGAAAATTATGGGTGTTCAAAGGAAAGTCCGGGAAAAAGAGCCCAAAGGATGAACGATACATAGATTGAAAGGCCTTAAAAAAGCAAAGGAATGGCGCAAACCGCAAATCAATTCGTCTCTTAAATCAAAAGTTATGACCGATTGAAATTTAAGCAGCCTTAAATAAGCCTTTTTGAGCCCTTTAAGTTTCAATCGGTCACAACTTTTAATTAAAGAGACGAATTGATTTGCGGTTTGCGCCATTCCTTTGTTTTTTTAAGGCCTTTCAATTTTGTATCGTTCACCCTTTGGACTCTTTTCCCAGGACTTTCCTTTGAACCCCCAAAATTTTTCAAATGGCCGCCATTTTGAAAGTTATGATTGTAGACAATTTTGGATTACGTCATCTTATTCTACTCTTTGAGGGCTTTCGATTGATGTATCACAAGCCATACCTTGCTATTTGACTTTTTTTACGTGGGGGGGGGGGGGGGAAAGACCGCCAAATTTTGGAATCTACGTGGGGGCCTTAATTTTTCACTTTTTGGTATATGTGGGACATCAATCGAAAGGTCTTAATCTCTTCTTTCAGATGGATTTTAGTTTTTTGAAAAATATTAAAAATGTGGTCACAGTGGCCGAATGAAAATGTCCCCCCAAAAGGGCCCATAACCCCAAAAATTGGGGTTTTCTGGAAAAAGTTACTGGTGTAAAAATGTCGGCAATGATTTGTTCTGTTAGAATCTGAACTTATTTCTGTACCTTTTATAGGCTTTTTCCCGCCAAAAAGGGAAAAAAATGTGTTTCAAACCCCCCCCCCCAAAAACCCCCCCCCGGGGGGACCTCGGGGGGCTTTGAAAATACTTTCATTGAATTTTTTGGGGGGTCAATTCCCTATCTAACTTTTTGTTTCAGCTCTCTACTCCCAGCCGTTTTCGAGAAAAAGTACCTACACGGGTGGTCTGGGACACCCTGTATAATACGCGTACAAACCAAACTCATGTCAGACTGTTATGTCACCCCTCGTCCAAAACCAATGGTGCGAGCCGTCTCTTTGTGGGCGGGTGCGGCGAATGGTTGCACGGTTTTCGCCGATGTTATGACGTGTGATGTTGAGATATTAATCCCTTGGGGTGTTTGCACATCACAACCGCCCCCGGGCTGGTTATACTTCTCGGCGAAACTTGGTGACCGCGGCACGGCACGTCACACAGCTTCGCGCGGCTCGATCGGCTCGAACGTTACGCTATGTAATACATCTCTCTCTCTCCCCTCTCTCCCCCTTCCCCTTCTCTCTCTCTCTCTCCCCTTCTCTCTCTCTCCCCTCTCCCCTTCCCTCTCCTTCTCTCCCCCCCCCAAGTTCATCGACTTTGGGGGGGCGTATGGTGTGGCGTGGCGTTGAGTACAAATTCTTTTGTCCATGCCCCCGTCTAATCTCGTTTTATGTCTGGCAATCTGTCTTCGTCTTATTCGGTTGGAAAGTCACTTAAATTTATCCCCCGCGCTTTTCAATCAATTCATCATCACACTCTAAACGAGTTCTCTCTCATCCCTCTCCCTCTTCTACACACTTCCTCGCACCACCGTTCTCCCCGTTTCTCTCTCTTTCGCTCTCTCTCATCCGATGAAAATAGGTTAGCAGGCGCAAAAAAAATACCGATTATCAATATTTCCAGTTAGAGCCTCTCGTTTTGGGCCCCCGCGAGAAGACACAAATATTTGAGAGGAGGCTTCCCGATCGAGCCCCGAGCATGCGAGAGCGCACGGAAGCCCCCTTAACCCATTTTATAGAAAAATGTAGGCCCACTTAACTATTATGAAAGATTGATGGTGTTCAGTTGTCATTTTTCTCTCTCTCTCCTTCTCCTCTCTCTCTCTCTCTTCTCTCTCTCTCTCTCTCTCTCTCTCTCTCTCTCTCTCTCTCTCTCTCTCCCTCTCCCTCTCTTTCTCCCTCCCACTCTTTCACTGATGGATGTAAGATCACTAAACCGGACTGTTCTCGGAATGTTATAGCACCTCAGCAGGGCCTGGGGTGACTATTATTTTGAGAGTTTCGAAAAGTTAACCTCCATTGCTCTCAACACATGCTACGAGGCATAAAAATCAAGAATATTTTCGGGAAAAAAGAATACACATTTAATTTTAATTCGGAACTGCAGCAACAGTACAGTCAATTTACTATGGCAATGCAAAAATGTTGCCCTGAGGCTCAGGCGTTAGTTCTCAAGAATAATGCAACTAATTCTCTAGAATCAAATAAATTATAAAATTGCGACACTATCTCATTTCAATGTTCAATGGGTCCATACTCGTTAGCTGTGGAAAGTGGCGGTTTGTAGGGGTGGGGGGAGGCTAGGGGCTCGAGCCCCCAATTTTTTTGAAATTGAGATCAATAAAGGGTAAAACAAATGACGTAAAACTTGAAGCCCCCTTTCTTATATCAGGGTTCAGAAAAGTAAGAAGCAAAAAAAAAAAAAGAAAAAAAAGTCATCACATTATTTTTAAGTTCCCATTCCTCCACTTTTGAACCCACGGATCAGAACCAACACTGCTCTTGTGGTTCTCATTATTTCTCGTATAAATCAATGAACGGTTCGAGCAACCTTCAATTAACGATCAGACTTCTGTTTATCGAAATTAGTCTCTATATATATAGAGAGAGAGTTAGGACAAGACAGGGTACAGACTCTGTGGTTGAGGAGTTTTAGACTCTGCAGAGGCCACCACTGTATGGATGCGCTTTGAACATTGCTTACATTCCCACAAAACACCCCACGGCGTTTTACGAATGCGCCTTTCAAAACCTTTCTGCCATGCCTAAAAAGACTCTTTAAAGGCGTCAATATATGCGTCGATCAGCAGAGACAGGCGACAGATTCTACACTAAAAACTCTACGGTGCTGTAATCTTTGCCTGGCCTTGGCATACAAATATGCAAAATCGCTTTCAATGGTGCTGCGGCACCAGCGATTTCACTTGTCTCAACTCTCTGCATATCTATATATTTATAGGGACATGATGTTACTTCTTTTATGCACTACCCTTATTTGAGTGTATATTGGTTTTTTCGACTTGAGATTGGTTATAGGACCTTGTGAGACATACTGTATGTGAGAGATCATGGGTAGGGGAAAAATAACCACCAGTGCAATGCGTAGAGCTCGGCGGTTTTCTTTCAGATGTGATGCACGGTGGCGGATGGCGGGGAATGATTTGAAGTGTTAAAAAATCTTCGCAAGTCACAAACGCTGCAGCTTCTCTCTCTTTTTTTTTTTTTTTTTTTTTTTTTTTTTTTTTTTTTTTATCATTAAGACAATGAAGAGAAGTTGACAAATGATGCCCCGAGAATTCAAAACACTCGTATTTTTTCTCACTTCGTAATCATTTTTCTCGTAATAAATTTGTATTATAAATTCAACTTCCGGAAGGAATTTCTTTAAGCAGGATTTTTTTCGTTCTACCCGTCTCTCTCCTCCGACTTCTTCCCTCCGGAATTATTTCCATCCCTTCAAGAGACACAAATAAAAAGCGAAACGTCTCGGGATGTAATAAAATAAATAAAAATGACGGTTACGTTCGTTTTTTCTTGCTCCCCCTCACCCCCATCCAGTTTTTTAAGTTCCTACATTCCCTCTTTTTTCTCGAAAGTGGGGAAGAGTGGAGTTTGGTCGAATGAATGAATCTTTTGGTATGATTTTCATTAAATATTGCCGCAGAGCTTCAGAGTACAGTTTTCTTTTGTGTAAGGACTCAATCAAAAGTTGATGCTGACTAAAAGTGAATAATGAGCAGTATTCAGTATTTGCTGACTCATTCATTGTGTTTTACAGTTAAAATAGCTAATGGAGGCAGTTGCGCAAGGGTCTAAATTTGTTTTTTGTTTTTGTTTTTTGTTTTGGTTTTTTGTTTTTTTTTTTTTTTTTTTTAATGCAGAAAACAAAAGCATTGGCGGATCTAGAAATATCTAAATTTGTGTGTCATTTTATCCAGACATCGAAAGCATCTGCGAATCTAGGATGAATCTGTCAACAGTGCATTCTTCCTTTTGATTGCATGAGAAATAAGCGATTAGTCACGGGCTAAAGCCCCTTCAAGAATCGATGTTTACCATGTAATCAAATGAGAGTAATACTCTATTGTTGATTCGCCAACGAACGAAAGTAGTGTTGATGAGCTGAGAATAAGGCTCGTTTTGGTTTTTTCCTTTAAGTGTCCGGGTTAGGAGATATAGTTGTGTAAAGTTGTAAAGAATCGTGTGTGTTGTGATGACATCACAACGCAAAACCTATTTAAAAATCGAGTATATTCCTACCGTTACCACTGTTAACACCCTACAGTTACCACTTGTTAACACCCAACAGTTACCACTTGTTAACACCCAACAGTTGCCACTTGTTAACACCCTACCGTTACCACTTGGTAACACCCTACCACCGTTGCCACATGGTAACGGGAGAGGGTATAGTTTTATTTTCGGGGGGTGTTAAAATTAGATTGACAATCAGATGTCATAGATCAGATGTCATTGGCATCAGCTTTCTTTTGCTTGACTATCTAGAATTGCAAACAAGTTTTTTTAAAGGTTTTGTGGGTTACTTTATGAAGGTTGTTAATATGAAAATAGTTTATGCAAAATTAAGTAATTAGGATGTTATAAGTTTAAATTACAAAACACCAAAAATTCAGACCCTTACATTTGATCCATTCGATGATATGCAAGCCATGCAAGCCATGTTTGAGCCATTTGAAGACAGTAGACACAAAAAAAGCGTAGTTTTATAGCAGATTCTAGTCAAATTACCAGAAGCACATCGATATGTGAACGAAAGAAAATCAAGTACTTTGACCATAAAATTCTGGTGTTAATATACCAGAAAATAGTCATAGAACTAGAATTTACTAAACATTTTCAAGAACTATGGTTCAATCATTAAACTTCTGGCAATGGGGTCTGCATACTTTGCTACAACAATATAGAACCTTGATTCTTATGTAAAATTCGGCGAAAAACGATGCGCACATTAAAAACGTTCAAAATCAACTCATTAACTCAGGAAATCACTTCAATTTCAAACAGCCCGCGCCCGCGCTACGCTAGACAATATTTGCACCGGAATACCACTACATAGACGGAACCACTGTGCATAAGTAAACATCATCGTAACTACAAAATGATGGAATGCCCTTCTAATACATGAACTATTGTGGCTGCATTTGCTGTCTGGTTTTTCGGTTATCAAAGATTACAAAATAATATAAGAAATGAACGCATCTAAACGAAACATTCCAATGTTGTAAGTTCTGTTCATGCTTACGTAAACGAGATGGTTCCATCTATGTAGTTATAAGTCGGTGATATAGGTATAGTGTAGCGCGGGAGTGTTTGAAATTGAGGTATTTTCTGAGTTAATGAGTGGGTTTGAAAGTCTTTAATGTGCGCATCATTATTTTCGCGGAATTTGACGTTAGAAACAATGAGTTATATTGATGTAGCAAAAGTACGCAACAGACCCATTGCACTACCTTACATAGGTTCAATATATTCATACTTCTGGTAATCTTTTTACATTGTTAAAGACAACTGGTTATGTTCGATATGCCGCCCATATACTTTTCGTTGATTTCTATGATCTCGTATAGGCCGATAATGCCGGGTCCGCACGTTACAGGTGCATTCGCACACGGAGACCCAGATCAGCGTACGAGATGCGAGAGTGTGTCGTTACTCATCGAATTTTATTGCTTTGCGTCTATAAAACGTTCGCGCCTCGCTGAATTTGGTTCCGCCATCGCTTCGACCGTTCATGCATGCTACCGCTACCTCCCTTCATTCTCTTTCTTCTAATTCTCTTTCTCTTTCGAGGTTTCTCTTCTGCTTGACGGTTCGATTCCTTTTGACGAATATTCATTATTCCCGAGGTTTTATTTCTTTCTCATTCTAATGAAATGGGTCTTTTGCAAACTTTTGCTACAGCGATAAAAAGTGTTTACTCCAATGTAAAATCACCTGAAAAGTCCATTGGTGGCATCATAAAGTCAATAAATACAATTTTAAAACTCACAAGAGGCGTTTATTGAAATCCAAGGGGCGGAAAAATATCGAGGAATCTGAATGTATGCACCGTGATCATCCCAAAGGGTTGCCAAATTGGACAACCCCACTGCAGGTAGAGGTTATGCGTTTTTTACGTTGTGATTGGTTGTGATGGATATTTTAGGTTTGGGTATCCTTTAATGTTCGTGGTGCATGCATACAGATTGCTCAAAATTTTGCCGCCATATTGGATTTCATTTAACGCATTTTTTGGGGTTTATTTTTGCATTTCATTTTTTTCTGATGCCACCAATGGACTTTTCAGGCGATTTTACATTAGATTGCACACCCATAGCGCTGTAGCAAAAGTTTGCAACAGAGCCATTAGAAAAATTTAGAAAGTATTGCGATGGCGCAGTGATTTTTTTTCCTTTTCCCCCCCGCCAAACTTTTCACCTAACTTTTGAACGAGTTGAGATAAAAAGTTGCAGTTTTGACCAAATTTATTATTCCGGAGGTTTTATTTTTTAGTCCTAGCCCCACTCTCCCCCCCCAAAAAAGGGCGGGTCCCCCCCCCCCCGCCGAACTTTTGAACGAGTTTAGATAAAAGTTGCTTTGCATTCATCTTCATAATTTTGGATGACAATTATTTTGGGGAATCCAAACATCCCCCCATTCCCCCGTGCATCATCCCCGCGTATCTTATGAACGGTTGAGATAAAAAGTTGCTTTTTGACTTATGTTCATTATTCCGGAGGTTTCTTAACGTCCTTTCCCCCCCCCCCAAACAAATACGGGTGCCATCACCCCCCCCCCCGCCTAATTTTTGAACGAGTTGAGATTAAATTGCTGTTTGTTTATCTTAAAATTTTTGGATGACAGTTTTTGGGGGAGTCCAACACCCCCCCCCCCATTCCTCTGTGCCCCCCCCCCGTCTTACTTTTGAACCCCTTGAGATAAAAAGTTGCAGTTTTGCCCAACTTTCTTTTTTATAGTTCTACCCCCCCCCCCCACCGTGCCCCCCCTCCGTCTAATTTTGACCGAGTTGAGAAAAAAGTTGCCGTTTGGATCAATAATTTTCATTTTTTGGATGAAAATTTTTTGGGGGATTTCACCCCCCCCCGTGCCTCATATTAGTCTAACTTTTGAACGATTGAGATAAAAGTTGAAATTTTTGGCCCAAAATTTTCTTTATTTCAAATTTTTTTTCGTGTGTTTGTAGTCCTTCTACCCCCTACCCGAAAATCGGGGGCCCCCCGCAAGGTGGACGGAGGGCTTTAACAATGTATTCTAACATAAAGGGGTTTTGAAATGACCGCTTGTTTTTTTTTTTTTTTTTTTTTTTTCCAGTTAGAAATCACAACAAAATAAGGAACGATGTATATTTATCTGCTAATAAAGTTCCAAGTAAAATCGCAAAATTAAAAAAAGTATCAAGCTTACAAGCACAAGAAAGGGGCGTGAAATAAAACTATAGGTAAAATCGAGTTATGTGATATAAGTAGGTATATGATAAAATATTTGACTCAATCTTTCGCAAATGCATAAGTCGGCTTTGATGGGTTTGAAGAGCGTATAGAGATTTGTATTAACGCTGAACTCGTTCGAAATTACCCCTGAGTGGGGGACTCTTGCCTATCCATATTTTAAAAAACCTCTCACATTTTCTTTTCCCAGTCGCACGATTCGTGAGATATAATTGTTTTTGTCAGGGACTCCTGTAGTATAAAGATATGTCTCCGAGCACTGCTTCTTTTTCGTCACTTGCTCACTGACTTTACTCGCGAACTATAGAGAACAATGGAATCAAAAGTTTCGTTTCTTCAGCCTGAGAAAACAGCTGAGATTGTAAGCAATCGCGATCTAAAAGGGTGCCAAGCAGTGGGGCCGTTTGTTTTATATCTACAGGAAATTTCCAGGCCAGAGACAATATACAATAGAAGATACGTACTAGCCGTGTGAGCGGTGGCTGACTTTTTTTTCGGAGCTCAACAGAAATTAACATAGGGGCATGAAGGAGCACCAATAAATCCAACATGGACCATACGTTGACTGATGCAATTTCACTAGGCAAAAATTTCAACGACTTTTCTCATCAGTCAATGCATGGTCATGTTTGCGGTGTTCTGTTTAAAACTCTGAAAAAAAAAAAATTGCCACCCCGCGCAAACATGAGCAAGATATAGATAGTGCGTGGTCTCTTTATATATTGTCTCTGTTCCCGGCGAAACTTTTCCAGATTTCAAGCCGATATCGCGCCACTAGTCGCTAATGAGAAAAGTCGTCTTTTTGGCCTTTAAATGGGATCCACAGATGTTATGTCCAAAACCGTAATGTCCAAACGGCAATGTCCAAAATTTTACGTCCAACGCTTGAATGTCCGAAATGAAATGTCCAAATTGTTAATGTCCAAATAAACGTACGTCAAATTGATTAACAAAATGTCCAAACACGTTGCGCAAATTTTCAACATCCCAAAGGGAAATTAAAAAATCTAGGTATGATATTTACCTGCATAAATTCAAACAATATGAAGTTTTGGGTTTTTTTCCGCGGGTGGTACTTTCAGCTTCAGCCTGTAACTAATTGCACGAAGATATCTCTCAACTGTACCTCAATTAAGAATACATGTCGATACGGATTGGATCAATTTAAAGGGGGGAAAAAAATGAAGAGAAGCGATAATACGAGTAAAGAAAAAAATTTTTTTGGACTTTGGGAAATTACTTTGCTCACATTCATTGGTTTTGGATTTTTCTATTTGGACATGTCTATAATTGGACACTATAGTCTTATGGACACAAGAGCGTTGGACTTAAGATGATTTGGACAAAATATATTTTTGGACGAAAAAGTTTTGGACTTTCATATTTTGGACTTATCATCTGGGAACCCTAAAGGGGGCTGCAGCACACTTTTGCTATAAGTAAGCGATTTAATAGTCGATTCTGGTTAAAAACCTCCAAAAATAACAATGGCAGTTTAAACACCTCCAAAAGTCACCTTTTTGGGGTTTTTTACACCAGAATCGACTATTAAATCACTTTTCGCAAAAGAGTGCAACAGCTCCGTTGTAAACAAAGGGAAAAGGTGAACTCTAAAAACGTCAGCACCTGCGAAATTTTTTTGTGCGGATTTTTAATTCCAAAACGAGCAAAAGTGTTTGAGAATTAAAGCCGTAAATTATGAAATTCATTGCGCCATAATAGCTTATAGTTATTGCGAGTGAATGCGAGGGATACTTTTTCTTTTGCTTTACTCACACTCATTGAAACTTATGGGAATTTTTGTATTTCACAATTCCCGGCTTTGTTTTTGATTATTTACGCTGGAAATTGACCGAACAAATTGCTCGGCAGCCATCTTGAATTTTTGAATTTTTAAAAACCGATGCAAAATTTGAATTTTGCGTTAAAAAAAAACCACAGGATACCCAATTTCCCAAATCATTTGGACGGGAAGAACAGTTAATGCCAACTTCTACCACCTGTAGTACGCCGCCCCTCGGGGCGGCCTTTTTTGCGAAAGCGCCAACTTTGAACCCTCATAACTCCGCTTCAAAGCATTCCTCAGCATGCGGTTTAAACCATTTTTTAGCAAATTGCGTCTTCTTTATCCTACAAACAATTTGTGATAATTCGGCGTTGCCAAAATTCCACGATTAAAAAAACTGAAAACCCGATTTCAAAAAAATCAAAAAAACTTCAATAAATCGATTAAAAACTCAAATTGGGAAATACATACACATCAATCAAAAGATCTTTTAAAAAATCTATCTTTTCGCACAAAGTACATCATCATATCTGTATTCGTTCAAAAATTATGGGCGTTTGAAGTGTCTAACTTTGGACCCCCCTCTCCCTTTCCTTTTGTCCAAATTCAAAAAAAAGGCCAGATTCGGAACGCTGATTTTAAACTTCTATCACCCCCGAAATTATTTCACATTTCGCTCTCAGGGGTAAAAAAGGGCCGATTTTGGGTAATGTCCTTTGTCTATAATATCAGCCAAAAATCTGTTGACTGTTTGAGCATCACTATAGTGGCGCCATCCATCGGATTGAGATCTCTGGAAAAGTTTCGCTGAGAATCGCCTCAAAAAGAATCGTTTAATCACCGAAGATTAAACTGATTGACAAAAATATTACTCAGTCCACTTGAGGAGTATGAATATAACGCATGAAAACATTCCTAATCATTGGTAAATTAAAACACCATAAAACTCTATGACTTCGGAGAGAGGGACTCGACGACGTTTGAACACCACGGAGAGTGCGTCTCTGTCCAAAATCATAAGGTTTTACGTTATTTCTTTTAAGATCCCACAAACGGCAGTTCAGAGCTGCCGTTTTGCGTATAATTAATGATATTTTTTAATTCACCGACAGTTCCACCGGTTGAGAAAAGATTCCAAAGTTCAGTTCAATGTAAGACTGTCATGAACGGGGAAAACTCGCATCTGTAATCTTTTCTCAACCGGGGAATCGTCGATGACTTTAAAAAACTGGCGGATATTTTAATAATTAACCAATGATTGCACCGATTGAGGAGAGATTTACAGATCAGAGTATTTTCGAGCAGTAGGTACAGTATACCTTGACCAGAGCTTTGTGATCTTCTCTCAACCCGGGGGAATCATCGGTGAATTTAAAAATGTCATTAATTATAAGCAAAATGGGAGCCTTGTTGATTTTGCGTAATAATATTCCAAAATTGAGGAGTGATGGTTTCACCGGTGAGGAAAAAAACAAGATTTTTAAAGTATGTTCAAAAGACAGGAACATATTCTTTAACTTAGCTGTATAATCTTTTTGCTCCTTACTAGTGGAATGATGCTTAATCATCGTTGAATTGGTGAGAATCCAGAATCCCATTAAATACTTTTCAAATGGCAGCACTACGCGCGGACTACGCGGGACTAACAACCAAAGCGCTCCACCCTCAGTCCCTCACTCACTTATAGTCTCTCGCTTTATACGCCCGCTTTTCTCGACTAAAATCTGCGTTCACATCATCCATGATCCCTCAACGTAAAGCTACAAAATTGTCAACACTTAAACAAGTTGTTAAGACGGCGGATAAACTTCCGTCAGTCTTTTTTTAAAAACTGCTTAAAAGCCACTCTTGAGAAAAAGAGATGCTTAAAAGCCACTCTTAAGAAAAAGAGAGTAATTTGATCTGAACTGCTATTCTCCGCTAATCTTTTATCGTTGTCGTTGGCGGTTCAAAAATGTGCGTATCTTAATTCTTATTAAGGTGGTTCTTCCAGAGCTGCATTTTCTTGTATACTTATTTAATGATAAGTGTTCGCGGGCGCCACCTTCTTGCTGGGGGGTTTTGGACTTCGCCTGCCGCCTGGTGGCTACCGCCACTTATGATGACATTTTTTTATTCACCGATAATTCCAGTCGAGAAAAGATTTCAGAGTTCAGTTATAAGTTTATGAAATAGTAATGCACAAAACTACTCTGATCTTTAATATCTCCTCAATCGGTGAAATCACCGTGAAATTATTAAAATTTGCTGTAAGTTTTTCAATGTCAGTGATGACAAAATCAGTTGAGGAAAGATTACAGATCAGAGTATTTTTGTGATTTTATTTTGGGCTGTGTAATCTTTTCTCAACTGGCGGTAACCTGGCAACAACGGTGAATTGAAATAAATCATGAAATATACAAAAAGAAGGCAACTCAGTCACGACCTTTCTGTAAAGAAATTCTAATCCATTTGATAGTTCCACCAAGTCTCATTTTAAAGTTTTTTATTTTTGTACGAGGGTGGATTTTAAAGTAAGTTTACCTATTTTTTTCTCAGAAACTATCAATGCTAGAAAAAAAAAACCCAGCGTTAACACTAGAACGCCCAACGTCCCATTTTTGGGACAAACCAAAATTCAATGTTATCTCACAAGCTTCCGTTTTGACTTAGAGATCTGAAATTTTCTGACTTTTCATCATTTCAGTGGTCCCCCCTGACCCCCAAGTTTCATCGAAATCCGCCCATTCCTTTAGGAGAAAAAAACGGTTCTACCTATAACGCCCATGTCCCAATTTTGGGACTAACTGTTCTCTTTGCTGATTCAAGGCAGTAATAAGGATAGCCATAAGGCTCAATAATGTACGTAGCGGTGACAAACAGCTTTTGTACATCAAGAGGGGCCTCTCTCCCTACCTGAGAGCCTCAAAAGCCTAAAAACTGTCATCTAAACCCTAAAAATTGATCATTCATCGATTCAGCATCTGGTCATCATGAACGATCAATATTTTGGGTTTAGATGACAATTTATAGGCTTTTTATGACTTAGAGGCCCCAAGAAGACTCCAGTAATGATTCATGGTCTTACTTCTTGATGTAAGGAGAGCTCCCATGGAAATTACCATTACACAAATTTTCGGAAAATTTAAAATTCTTCAGGGGCCTAAAAGTCAAGTTTGGACCAAATTTCGGGGCGTGATTTATTTTTACGCAAGAAGTGCTTGTTTAGTAGAGCATTTTGTTTCCATTGACTTCTAAATTTTGACCAATTTCAAGGGTGCAGCGAATTGTAAAAATTGGTCAAAAATTTAAGGCACAATATTATTAATGCCCCTTCATTTGCCTGTATAGGCAAACAAAATGCTAATACCAAAGAAAAAATATCTCTCAAAATGTTTATAAGCCCGAATAACACTTTGATCGGTAGCATGTATAACAAAATTCTGCACTTTAAGGCACTGTCCCAATTTTGGGACGCTGGGCGTTCTAGGGAGGAGCGAAAGCCCGGGCGTTCTAGTTTTAAAACGTACGTACTCTCAGCTTTCTAACAAGCTTTAGTTTTTGAAATTTGGCCAACGCGTTGCGGAGATATCATGGTTTTTCCCCCACCCGTTTCTCCTTCAAACGTGCCCACCTTTTCACGCGCTACAGAAGACTGCGAGTTTCGGCAGGCGATGCGTTATCTCCGGATCAGACATCTCAATAACACCTGAGTGCATGTTGTTTACTGAATAGACTACTCTTCTACTGATAAAATGATCCAATTTGTATCGATCTTAAAACTTTCGGTCAGTACTGAAAGTTCAATCATCATAAATTGAAGCTGGGTTAACAGCTTGCGTCAAAACTGGTTCGGGAAAAAAATGTTACGACAGCTGCGTATACAAAAATTGTTCCGCCGATATGAAAAATTCAAGAATTAAGGGGACTATGTAAAAAAATGAGGCGAGATGACTCACAAGAATGTTATAATTTGTTTCAATAAAATAGTAGCTCTATTTTACTTTTTCTCATGTTTTCTGTGAAGCTCCACAGCGCGTAAAAAGGTGGGCACGTTTGAAGGAGAGCCGGGTGTGGAAAATCGACGATATCTCCGCAACTGGTACCTAAGCCAAATTTGAAAAAATGTAGCTGAGAGTACGTACGTTTCAATGCTGGGTTTGTTTTTTTTTTAACATTAATACTTTCTGAGAAATTAAATAGTAAACTTACTTTAAAATCCACCCCCGTAGCTTATAATTTCTTTCAGAGACCAAAAACTGAAAAAAAAACGGGCCCATAGAACATGCTTTGGGTTTTTTTGCTTAATTTTTGTTGAGCCTCTCCCCAACAGAATTCGTCCCGATTTTAAAAAAAAAAGGGTTTGGGTTGCACAGCATTTTCGTGAAAACTTGGGCTTTTGCAGCACAGTAACTATTGCGAAGAATATAACTATGACGTTTCGTTTAGCCACATTTTTTTTTTTCAAATGGGAACAAAATTTGGTGGGATTGAGCTTAAAAAAATCGAATAATGTCGCATGGACTCCATTTGTTAGATTGTCAGTCAAAGGAAGAAGTGAGGACCCTTCAAAAAAGCCATGGGAATTCATAATCCATATGCTGTAGTGAAATAGTGAAGGAGATTTATTGAAACTCAGGCATTGACGGCCAATGACACGTTTTGCTTTATGAGTGGGCCCTTTGCAAGGGTCTGAATTTTTATGTTATATAGTAAGAACGAAACAGGGATACTTTGGAAAATCAAAAGGCATATTAAAGTTGCTCTTAGCTCATCAAGTTCGCTTCAATTTTCTTCATAAAATACCCCAAATTTTAAACCCTTGCAGCTGTCCCATTGGTTGAAATTTGAAGAATATCCCCCAAATAAAGCCCATCAGAATTTCAAATTAGCCTGATCCTGCTTTCGACATTGCTCGATATTATTATTTCACGGATCTTAGAAAACTGAACCGGTGGAACAATAATAAATATTGTCACTCCAAAATGAAGTGATATTTTGGAAACAATTGCTACGGGTCCCCGATTATTCTGATTACAGATTAGATTGAACAGTTGACATGGAGGTTTGTCTTTTCGGGTTTGTATGAAAGCGAACATCTGCTACAAAACATCCTGGTCCACACAATCTAAATCAAACTCTTCTTTAGAACGGTCCAAAACAAAGTCAAATTCTGGTGATGGCTAAATCTATATAGTTATCACCCAAATGCTTACCATATTTGCATAGAACAAAATAAAAAGTTTTAGATCTTGGAGAAGAAATTTACATAAACATAAGCGAGAATGATGCGAGGTCACTTTTGGGGTTGCCGCCAAGCCGTCGAGAAACGCTACGGAATATTAATTACAGAGGAGCATGTGTTAGGGAGGCACGGGTCGGGGAGAGGAAAGAACAAGCCTCTCGAATTTTGAGAGGTTGTAAAAAAGGGTTAGAGAAAGGACAGGCCTATAGAAAGGAGCAATGATTGTGAGGGTCATGATATCGAAGAAGTGCCTTGTTGCCAATTTGATAAATTTAAGATTTTCCGAGATTTTCGAGAGATTTTCAATATGAGATGACTGAGAATTATGTATGCAAACTGCACAGCAATTGTGCTTCTTGAGAGTTACTTAAGGAATAAAAATTTGCTCTACAAAAAACGACTTTTTTAAACAAAAGTGTTTTTCTTTTTTTCTTAAAAAAATTAGTCCACTAGTCCCCCTGAGGTAGGCAACCTGCACTCCTTTTCACAATGGATTCAAGCATTTCTGGTGGCCTACCTGAGCTAATATCTAAGGCGTTGACTAACGTTATTTAATTCGCCGACTGTTTTTTTCTCACCCATGGAATAATCGTTGAATTTCGAAACACGATCTGACAACATCGGAAGAAAGAGATAGGTTCGAAGAAAGGCATGATGTAGCTAGGGCTAGGGGTTGGAGGAGAATTAATGGAAGCCGTTTGAGCCACAGTGGAATGCCGAGTCCCGATATAATGACGGTTGATGGGTCAAGAAAGAGCAATTATATGGAGTCACTCACTATGACCAGACCAGTCACAGTCTCATTACAGTTCCGAACGACTTATTTTGTACCTCGTGGCCACCTACGGTTCAATAAACGCGGCTATGTTTTCACCACTAAAATACCCACGCAGTACTTTTAGTATTGAATTGACCTATCACCTTTTTAAAAATGCTAAAATGTGTGTATGAACACAAATAGACGAAGAAAGGGTCCATTTTCTATAATTTTTTGATGAATTATAGCGAAATATAAAGTGGAAAAAAGACAAATTAAAAGTGAAAAAAAAATATCCGTATAATGCCTCTATCTCCATTAATAAGACACCTTAAACAGCAGAAAAAGAAACCTATTCGTTTTGGTGAAAACAAAACAAAAAGTTTCAAACTGGTTCCGAATATAACATTATAAAGTTAAAGCTGCCGCTTTCCCAGATATGAAAGAAATATTTTAAAAACATTTTGAAAATCTTGCCGAAAAGTTCTCGGCAACCTTTTGTAAATATTTTTAGAACATTTTAAAAAAATATGATTTTTTCACACCCATAAATTGTCAAAATATTTTTGAAAACATTTTAAAAACATTTTAATTCAAATATTTCGAAAAAATTTTAAAAATATTTTTGCTTTTTGAAAATATTTTTGTTAAAACTTTTTGAAAATGTTTTTATAAAAATGTTTTTTAAATATTGACAATATTTTTAAAATCTTGTCAATGTTTTAAAAATATTTTTAAATATTTCTTCACATCTGGGTTGTTTCTATCTAATTGAACTTTGCAATTATGACGAAAAAATTACACAGCTCAGCTCAAAGTATGACTGTAAATGCGCGAAAATACTCAGATCTATAATATGTTGTCGATCAATGGAGTCTACTCTGACTTTAGAAATTGTTTGGATATTTTCATAATTGATTCCATCAATTATGAGAAAAAATTGCAGATACGAGTATTTTCATGCATTACATTCGGAAACAAAACTGAACGGTGTAATTTTTGGGTCAATCGGTGGAGTCATCGATGAATTAAAAAGTGTCGCATTACATTACTATTACTACAGGCGCGGAAAATATGGCTCGAACAGTTTAACTGAAGAGGGGGGGGG
This sequence comes from Trialeurodes vaporariorum, assembly GCA_011764245.1. NCBI lineage: Eukaryota > Metazoa > Arthropoda > Insecta > Hemiptera > Aleyrodidae > Trialeurodes > Trialeurodes vaporariorum. Next base: position 715,171 of record VMOF01000111.1, read on the forward strand.
GGCATATTTCCTATTTCCTAATGTTGTTAGACAACATACAAAACTAGAAAATCTTAGAAAAATTTCATATTTTTTGGAAACAAGGAATGCAATAACAAGCAATCAACGATATTATACCTCTGTAACTGTAAACCCACAAACTAAAAACTAGCGCAAAGCAGGTCTGGTAATTTAATTTCCCCGTTTATTTCGAGCAAAGCGATACACAACTGGTAAATCCTCCAATAAATAATCAACCTAGCTTTCAAAAAAACATGCGTTAAATGCTGATGCACGCTTCAAATCAGAAACATTTACTGTTTTCTCAAGCAGAGAAAGAATTGTCGTATATGTAAACAAGCATGTCAAGCATTTTCGTTGACATCAAATTATCAAAGACATCAAAATGTGTCAAAATTAAAAAAATGTATCATTCCGCGCCGGAATCATAAATCTCAGTATTTCCTAAAGCCCCCCCCTCCCCCAAACCACCAATTTCATAGCCCGAGTCCTCGGGAAGTATGTCGTAGAATTTCATTAACAAACACGCGGCTTCTTCTCCTCCATCGTGAGGCAAGGCCTAATTAGGGATTCTTGTATGAAGAAAAGGGGCGGAGGATACGGCAGGAGAGGATGGGCAAGGAGGAAGGGATTATTTTTTCCCTCCTCTGCTATAAATATAGCGAGCCGAAAATTGGACCAGATTGAAATTTTCTATCCAATCACAACTAACAAGTTCGAACGATGTTCATCAGAGGGCTGATAAGAATTCCCTCGGGGAATTTCTCTCCTCACCAGGCGTAACCCCTGTCCCTCCTACGTACCCTACTCTCCCCCCCCCCCCCCCCCCTTTCCTTCGTAACTCTAATACCGCGTAGCAATTTCATTTCTTCTCCCGCATGCGCAAATTTTACTACCGCTCAGTGTTGCCAGATCGAGGGGTAAAAAGCCGTATCGTCCCCATTTAAATCAATGTAAAACATACGGCTTTTTCACCCCAATCTGGCAACACTGCTACCGCTTCATGGTCTTCTGTCGCACAGTAGAGTGAGTCAATGGGAGGCGTCGGACATGGAATTTATAATTAAATAAATTGAAATTAAATTAAATAAAATAAATTAAATTATTTTATAATTAAAAACAGTGGCGCACCGAGAAATTTGTCTTGGGGGGGTTTGGTACGACTCAAACTCCGGGGGGTGTGGGGGGTATGGAATACCCCTCAGTACAAGCGGGGGGTCCGGGGGCCCTCCCCCGGAAAATTTTTTCAATTTTTCTGACCTCCAGATTGAATTTTACGGTACTTTCATTACAGGAAAATTGAAATGTACAAATATATTTTCGATTCTGCCACCACGAAATCATTGCTCTAGACTCATGGTAATTGGAGGGAGAAGAGTCGAAAGGAATGTGGATGAAGGAGCCAAGGAATATTCACCGAAGGTTTCACCGAAAGGGGGGGGGGGCCGGGGGCCCTCCCCCGGAAATTTTTTTCAATTTTCCTTACCATCAAACTAAATTTTTGGTACTTTCATGTACAGTAAGATTGAAATGCTCAAATATTTTTTCGATTTTGCTGCATGAAATCTTTGCTCTCGACTCATAATTGGAGGGAGGAGAGTCAAGTGGAATGTGGTTGAAAGAGCCGTGGAATATTCACCGAGGGGTTCACCGGGAGGGGGGGTCTGGGGGCCCTCCCCCCGGGAAATTTTTTTCAATTTTTCTGACCTTCAGATTGAATTTTACGGTACTTTCATTACAGGAAATTTGAAATGTACAAATATATTTTCGATTCTGCCACCACGAAATCGTTGCTCTAGACTCATGGTAATTGGAGGGAGAAGAGTCGAAAGGAATGTGGATGAAGGAGCCATGGAATATTCACGGAGGGGGTTCACCGAGGGGTTAGATTTTATCCCCCCCCCCGCCATAGTGAATAACTCTTAAGCAAATGCGGATAATATGGAATTTATTCATCGTGAACCCCCTTTCCTAGCTGATCACGATTTTTTTTCTTTCTCTTTCTTCTATTTGTGAAGGAACCACATCCTCTCTCTCTCTCTCTCTCTTTTCTCTCTCTCTCTCTCTCTCTCTCTCTCTCTCTCTTTTCTCTCTTTCTCTCTCTCTCTTTCTCTCTCCCTCTCTCTCTCTCTCCCTCTTTTTTTTTTAAGGCTTGGGGGGGGGGGGGGTTAACCCCAAACCCCCCCCTTCGGTGCGCCAGTGATTAAAAATGCAAATTAGAATATTTTCACAGTCAAAAAACGAACTATAAGGAGTGATTCTTGCATGAAATTTAAAGATAACATCAATGGATTCGCTTTCAAAAGTCAACGTTGTGTATTAATAAAGATCTACGCATTTAACCCTTTCCAGCAAGGTGGTACACGTATATGTACCATTTTCTGTAATATGGGTTTCAATAGAATTTAAATATGGACATTTTTCAAAAACATGTGTGACCCATCAAAAGTCCTAGACCTTTGAACGGTCTAAAAAAAATTTAAAAAAGTCAAATTCCAAAATGCGTGCTGGAAAGGCTTAAAGTCGCGACGCCATGCATGCGGTCGCGGCCGCGGGCTCTTCCATTGACCCGCCTCACTGTGCGTCGCTTCGCTGCGTCAAATTATTAATTTCAACACACTCTCAAGATTGTTCCTTTTAAATCATCCACCCGTAAATCTATCCCAGGTCTTACGAGAACTAACGTTCTTCTAAAAACTCGGTCTTTCTACTTCCGAACTTTTTGTAAATATAAGTCATGCTCATGGCTTAAGCGAAGTGAGGGGGTGCCTAATGCCTGTAGGTGCAACGCATTACCTTGGAAAAAAAAGAGTACTACTCAGGTCAAAATTATGACCGGGGAGGGGGGGGGGGGCGAACAAAAAACTTTTAGTCCCTCTGAAAGCTATCTTGAATAGAATCAAGATTAACATTCGAAGCCTCCTTTATATATTTATTTATAACCGAACCTTTAGTTCATAAATTTTCACGCTAGTCCCATCGCAGATCTGTTTGTTTCTGATAGTCGGCTTCCTCGTAACATCTATTTTAGCAGTTTTTTTCTTCTTTTTTATGTCTACAATCGTGCAGTGCAGACCACAATAATGGCTCACACCTACACGCTCATGGTCACCGTTTTGTTTATTTTGTGGTCAACCGTGACAGGGGCGGAGTTTCTCGCTCGGGAGCCCTGCGGGATTTTTCGAGCCCCAAGGTTGGTCGTAGTACTGTTGTGGGAGATTATGAACCACGAGCGTCCAATATACATATATAATTTTAAAGCAGCTTAAAGATGGGAGGGGGGCTGAAACGACCCAGGCAGCCACCCTCCCCCACCTAAAACTCTTTTTTTTTAATGTTTGGATCTTAATGACATACAATGAAGTAGTTGATATAGGCGACGTTCAAGCCATAATCTTCTTGTTTTATGGAACAATTATTGTAGATGTTACGACGGTTTTTTTTTTCTTTTATTATAGATTTCCTATGCCTCCGAGTTTTTTTAAGATATGGGTAGAAATCGGTTCAGTAGTTCGGTTGTCATACTTTAAATGGCAAATGACAGGAGGAAAAACAAGAAACGGAAAAATTATTTTTACAAAACATTGTTTTTTTTTTGTCATTTCTTTCGTGAAATAGCCCTCAATATCCAAAAAGTGGTGACGTAATGAAAATGTTCTTTGAACATTCAGTAAGATGTACTCGATTACTCGCTTGACTTAACTATATTCATTTGATGGCAGCCTTAGATCACAGAATATTACCATGAGAATGGAAAAATCGGTTCATTTTGAAGCATTATCTTCTAGTCCGCCATCTTGAGAACAATCATCCTCATGTAACAATGCGAAAAACAGAGACTCATATTTGCTCCCTATCTTGAAAAGTGACTAAGAAAGACCGAAAAAAAAAATTTCATTGGATCTCATCAAGGTTTCCATTCTGATTGTACACAGAGAAAAATACTTCGGTAAAATTTGATCACCGAAGTTTTCGGTTAGAGGAACCGAAATGTTCGGTCCTGATACCGAATGCTTCATTAGTAATACTGAGTATTAGGTAGGGGCGGAATTTGGGTTATACTTACTGATTTCTTCGGTACTTACGACTGAACATTTTGGTTTATTCAACCGAAAATTTCGGTGATCAAAATAAGTCAAATATTCGCAGTTCTAACAACCGAAGCATTTTTCTCTGTGTAGTATTCTGTGCTTAGACTTTTCAACCAGTAGCGTAGCGTGCAATTTGGCAACAATATACTGCCTGCATTTAAACATATGTGAAAGATCGAATGCAAAGGTGTTCACCGAAAACCCAACAGCTCCATCTTTTTCATTGGTTTAAGTGGACAAAAAACAACGTTGCCACATCGCATGCTATGCCACTGGTATCATGGGTTTCAGGTCGTTTGGTCCACTGAAAATTGGTCTATAGTCACTAGGTCTAATAAATTACGTCTAATGACAAAATTTCTAATTCATTAGGTCCAGAGACAAGAAGTCTAATAATCAAAGACGTCTACTTGACAAAAAGGTCTGCAGGCTTTTGGTTTAAATGGACAAACTGCAACGTTGCCAACTTGCACGCTTCGCCACTGTTTTCAACGGTGACATTTCTGTGACGATTACCGCCGTCAGCGATAAGTCCTGTTACCTTGGAATTACCCCTAACATTCGACATTTCACTTTCATCCGGAGCGAAGGTGTGCAAAAACTTCATTGCAGGATGGTTTCAGAGGGCATCAAACCCGAACTGTAACTGCGCTTATCTTCGCAGACAGAGCTGCGGGACTCTCCGACTCTAAAAACGAGACGTCATAGAATCTCGAAGTTAGGAACTTTCTGTTGCGCAGCTCGAAGTGGTCAAGAATCATGGTGGTGTGTGGTGTGCGGTGCGCGGTGTGCGGTGTGCGGTGTGCGGTGTGCGGTGTGCGGTGTGCGGTGTGCGGTGTGCGGTGTGCGGTGTGCGGTGTGCGGTGTGCGGTGTGCGGTGTGCGGTGTGCGGTGTGCGGTGTTTCGGTGTGCGGTGTGCGGTGTGCGGTGTGCGGTGTGCGGTGTGCGGTGTGCGGTGTGCGGTGTGCGGTGTGCGGTGTGCGGTGTGCGGTGTGCGGTGTGCGGTGTGCGGTGTGCGGTGTGCGGTGTGCGGTGTGCGGTGTGCGGTGTGCGGTGTGCGGTGTGCGGTGTGCGGTGTGCGGTGTGCGGTGTGCGGTGTGCGGTGTGCGGTGTGCGGTGTGCGGTGTGCGGTGTGCGGTGTGCGGTGTGCGGTGTGCGGGTGCGGTGTGCGGTGTGCGGTGTGCGGTGTGCGGTGTGCGGTGTGCGGTGTGCGGTGTGCGGTGTGCGGTGTGCGGTGTGCGGTGTGTGGTGTGCGGTGTGTGGTGTGTGGTGTGACGGTGTGCCGCACACTGGGGCCGACTGAGGAAAAAATCCCTAAAATGAAGTATGCAGGGGAGATAAAACCATTCGGTAAAACTTTAGTCCAGGGTATGTAGGTTGATATCCAAACACAGGGTTTTAGTTTCCATCCCATTCTTAAGTTTTATGAGCATTTTCCCCAAAATTTAGTAAACTTTCACTATTTTCAGGTGCTTTTTTTGCCAATATCTCTCTAACAAATTAAGGCAGAGAAATGTACTTTGCACCAAAAATCTTAGTTTTTCATTCTGTTTTCACCGATATGCCACATGATGGGGGTTTCAAAAAATCAAAAAATATTGGGGGGGAGGAGGCCCCAAATTTTGAGTAAATATGTCATCCATCATTTTTGATGGCTGGAATATGACCCCTGAGTCCACACAAGCTCACATACAAAATTTCATTGAAATCCGTCAAGTAGTTTTGGAGTTACAGAATTATTTCCGATTTTCATACAATCGGCTCCACAGTGCGCCGCGCGCCGCCGTGCTTTCTAAGCGTCGGGGTTTTTGATATCGCGGGCAGCATGGTGCGGCGCGAGACGCATCGTGGCGTGGCGTTCGTAAGATGCGGGGGAAATGCAGACGAAAAGTTTTACCGGTAAGCGCGAGCTCGCATCAACGCAAGCTCGGCGCAACTTTAAAGTTCAAAAGATTTGAGATTGCGCTAATGCTGTGAACTATCATTTTCGGAGCGTGTCAAAACTCAAAGTAGATCAGCGCAACTGACAACTGTAAACGTATTTTTCAGTTTTCGTCCGTATCAGACTGTTGGTAAGGAATTTGTTGGGAGGTATTGTGCTGTGTGCAGCCATACCCGTTCCAGGCTCAAATAATGCTGAGTCACTCGCTTTTTTGTCGTTTTTTGTTGTTTGTTGTTTTTGTTTTTTACTGTAGAAACGCAATACAGCACGATTGAACGCTGCATTTTAAGCGTGCCCATGGAACATGGCACGCTTATTCCTATCGTTTCGCTGCTAACAATCTAATCCAATGTATACAATGTAATAGGGCAGCCTATGCTTTCCACGTGTATTCCTATGCTGAGTGGCCTAAAGTTGAAAATTGGCTGTTTTTGAATTTTGTTTTTTTTCCTGTCGTGTCTGTTGCATTTTGAGGATTGCAATGGTACAATTATGAAATCGTACCTTCTAAAGTTTGCCGCAAAAATAATTGGATTCATTTTAATGCTTTAGTTTTTTTTATAATTCCAATTAAACGACGGTCTCACCACTATTGGGGGGTAAGTGGAGTGCGGTGAGGTAATATTTTGCGTTTTATGTTGCCAACTTTGTTGTAATTTTACTCTGCTGTGTTGGTTTACGATGAATAAATTTTTGTTTGTTTTTATGATTAATTTGTTGTGTTGGACATTGCTTTGTGTTATTTTATTACGTTTATTGAATATATAATTGATTTTAAAGTACATTCGGGGTTTTTTCGTACGGGCGGCCGATAACGTGTCGATTGTGTGATGTTTTTTTTTTTTTTTATATTTATTATTGTTTTGCAGCCGGTGATTATTTGGCTGCATTGGCTGCACTGCTGCTCACCTGTTCACAAATTTTGATAATCTTTCTCTGTGAATGTCTAGAGTCAGCTGATATTTTCGAATAGAAGGCGCAAAATAAAACCGATACAGATCATGGTTTTACTTATAGGATACCTTCTCACAAAAGTAAATCTTCAAGAAGAACCCGCCAGAGAGCGCGCAATGAAGTGGTCACGTTTGTTTGCCTTTATTTGATCAGCTGATAAATGATTTTTTTTTTTTTTTAGCGCAACTTTTAACATTCAATCTTTTATGGGTTGAAAATGGATCTCATTAAAATAAACAAATTAGATCAGTATTCTTTTAATTTTTAGTTTCGGGAATTGTTACAACATTAACGCCTGTTCGAAAGTCTAAGCGAAGTAATGGTTTATTTATTATTTTTTTTAGAGGACGAGACAGGCTCAATTAATGGTATTTGTTTTGATAAAAAGGGGTCCATCCAGCTACCATTAGGAGTGCCCCCCCTCAAAAATGGACGAAACTTTCAGGGATGATAGAGCTAAGCAACATCTTTCAGAATATCTGCAGTTTTTTGAATTTGGTCTACTGGAAGCGGGAGTGTAGGGGATCAAAGTCAAAACGTCCAATGCTCCATAACTTTTGAACGAAAAGAGATATTGACGTGAACTTTGCACCAAAAGATGCGTATTTTAAAGATCTTTCGATTGATGTGCCACAGTGTTTAGTTCAAAAATATTTGACCCTTTTTTGCATTTTGATTTACTTTTGAAGTTTCCAAAAATCCGTTTTTTGAGTTTGAAAATTAGGCGCAATGAAGGAATCTGAACGAAAAACTATGGCGGCCATATATGATTTGAGAATTTTGAAAAACCTTTGTCAAAAATAAATTCAGCGCCCCAAAAAAAACCCGCTTCCACCAAGTTTCTCTACTTTTAGATTATAAATAAACTTTTTCACCTGCATTGAAGGTTTTTTCGAGAAAAGTCGAAAAATGTGTTTGAACCCCCCAGAATACACCCCAGGTTGTCAGGAGCTTATGAAAATATCAGAAATGAAAAATTTGGAGTCAATTTTCTGTCTGATTGTTTTGTTTCAAATCATTTGTTTCAGTAATTTTCGAGAAAAATGCCAGCAACGGATGTTCTGGCTCACTTTGTATATAAAATATAGTAGACTTCTTTTATTATATTCAGGTCCTCTGGTATTTAATCACTGTCCGATGAGTAAAATAATTGAAATCTAATGCGCTGAGTCCTGACTACTTGCTCTCTTTGAGAGGATCCAAAAATTAAATATATTCATCAAAGGTACCACTATACGGCCAATTTTGTAAAATAAGCACATGTATGGAGAGGGGGGAGGGTTGGAAGCTTTTATATGCGTAACTTTTTTTGCTTCCCATTGATAGAAGGTCATCGAATGAAAGGCTAAAAACTCTGCAACTCTGGTAAGCAACTCTGTTTGCTTGAAGGGACGCATCGCAATGAAGTAGGGGACTACACTAATTATAGTTGTCAAAGTTGATGCATAAATTATTAATACTTCAATTAGTATGTACGTCTGTAATTTTTTTACTGGATGCTAATCATAGCATTTTTTCAAAATAGATGATTCAGCCTAATTTTATCTTGAGTATTCACCATAAGGTTTCTCTGTACAGTAAAGCCTTTAATAAAAACATAGCAGGAATTGCTTTTATTGACATTAATTGTAATTGTTTAATTTTCGGATCCAAATCGGCCAATACTGTGTCTAAAAATTCAGATATTGAAAGGAATGACTCTATTTCGTCTCTATCAATATGTAGACATTTATTAATTACCTTCTTTTACCTTTCATCACCATATTCCACCAACAAAACCATGGCCTACCCATCTTTTCTTTCTCGCTTTATTAAATTATAAATAGAATCTTTAACATCCATTCAACGCAGAATCATTTAAACTTCAAATACTCTATAATCAGTGATTTCATCCAAATTTTCATTATTGAATCATTCATGTATATTATAAATCTATTTATTCAATTCATATGTTAGTTACATACTACAATGTCTCCTTAAGAATTGCTGATGCATTTCAAACAACTGCAATCCACAAATGAACAAAACACTGAACCAATTGTAATGCGTCACTGCAAAAACAACGACTCAAAAATTTTTTTTTCAAATATACGTCTCAAATGCATATACATTGTCATATTTTCTTCATCAAAGCTCCAGCAGCGCTTCCTGTACCTTCAATAATATACAATAAATTGACAAATCTTCTCCCATGAACTACATTATAATAAAAATATTTAAACCATGTATGCGTAAGCCTTTATGCAAAACTTATTTCTGCAAAACCCAGCAGAGCAGAAGACCAAATGAAACAACTTATGCGCAGATTTTTATGTTTACAATTCACAGGCACGCTTTTCCAATACATGCAATGTATCGGAGCTTCCCTGCTTGTTTTTTACTATGGTTACACAGTCACAGGCTCAAGCGTTCCATAGTCGAAAATAATCAAGCCAACTACTCTATGGACTGCTTATTTAGAAGGGGGCTTGGCATGGGGGGACCAAAGTATCCTTTTCCATCATTTTTCCATCATTATTCAGGAATTAAAAATATCATTAAATAATAAAATCTATGTACTGTGCAACTTGCGTATATCTTTCTAAAAAAGGGCTGATGATGAGTTAAAAGTATGAGAAGAAACTTAAAAGATGAATTGAATATCTACTTTTCTTCATTCCCATTTTACTATTTTTGTTATCAATCTTGCTGCTCTCAGTATTTTAATACCGCGGCTTCATTTTTTTTTCCCTCAACATTGTTACCTCAAATTTTGCAACCTGTTCTTGAAACCAACGTTTTTCTCTGTAACTGGAAAAAAAATATAATATTAACTGAAAAAAAATAAGCGAGCAAGCTTGATACACACGTATCCAAAAAGAGAAGGATTAGATGCTCAATCTCCCCCTCTCAAAGGTTTAACTTCCGCTTTTCGTTGACACTCTGAAAAGACTACATATGTCTTCAGAAAAAAACACCTACGTGTATGTATGGTCTAGTTTCTCTTGAAATACGCCATTAATATATACATAGTTTCTTTCAGCGGCTGTAAGTATATTCGTCGTATTCATTGTCTCGGGAGAAAAAAAGAGTGGGGGGGGGGGAGGATTGATCCAAAGCCGGCAACACCTTTGTTGAAATAAGCTAGAAAAATGAATTTCTGGAAATCACCAAAATGGTTTATTCTATATCCGACGAAAAATAAAATAAATTGTCTGGATACATACTTATGTCGCAGGCAGGCTTTAAGGATTGTCAAAAATAATAGGAAAATCCAATAAATGTTTCATTAAAACTCCTAAGCCATAGTTTGGACTATCGACGAAGAAAAGCTAGTATCTTTACTCTACCCGTGTACTATTTAATCAATTTGGCAAAATGGGTCTGTCACCAGTGGCGAGGCGTGCGATTTGGCAACGTTCCTTTTGACCATTTAAACACATTAAAAAGGCCAAAATGCCTGGTCATCGCCGATGACTGGAGCGTTTGACTTTTTTGATGAATTCAAATGGAGAAAATACATTGTTGCCAAATTTCACGCTTCGCCCCAGTCGTGTCGCGTACTTTTGCTGCAACAGTATGATTCGAACGAAAAGCATAGCGCGGAAACAACGATGCGCAGATCTTTCGAAAAAGATTTCAAAATCTTCTCGTTCACTAAGAGAATCGTTTTCATCCTTTTAAAACAAAGCCTGAGTTATTCGTTTTCGTGACTTGGTCTTTCATTTTCTCCAAGCGCCTTCAATTACCGGGATAGGCAAAATGAAGACCACGGAGTACGAATAGTTACCTACCCACTAAATTGTAGCGAGGTATAACGGTGATTTCTTCTAATGACATGAGCGTGGTAGTGAAAGGGATAAAGATTCAGGGGCGGCTCGTGCTACTTGGCAACAATTTCTTCACTCCATTTGATTGCATGTAAAACAATCGATTCGAAAGTGAAGCAGCGCTTCACCAGCAATCGATTGTTGCACATAGATTCTAATGGAGTAAAGACATTGTTGCCAAGTAGCACGTGCCGCCACTGTATAGACTCACTAGTTTTCAGCAATTTGCGCTACATCATACAATATTTGCACAGATTAACCCAATGAGCTATAACTTTAGAGTGGCAGCGGGCTGGTCCACCTTGTGCCACACAGGGTAGAAGGAATCCCCGGGAAAAAGCGGAATTTGGACGGCAGATTCCGAGGTTTGAGGTTAAATATTGTAGGTCGTTTCCGGCGATGCCCGAGTTTGTTTAGGGAACGACCGGAAATGACCAACAAAATTTAACCTCAAAATCAATTTTTACGGCAATGATGACGGCGCCCTAGGTAGGTGACAACCGAAGAGTAAACAAGAGTCGCAATTGAATGGAAGGCCTGGGGGGTGATCACGGAGGATCGTTATCGTTATCGTTATCGTTATCGTTATCGTTATCGTTTTCGAGTGCAGCAGTTACTCGCGCTGTAGTAGGCTATCCTCTTATTTCTTCTTCTTCAACACTATTCTACTCGATAACGATAACGATAACGATAACGATAACGATCCTCCGTGATCACCCCCCTGCGAGCTGCGTGGTCAACGCAGATAAGGGATCTGAAACGCGGGCTGGCCTCGGATTGGCTGTAAGCCTGGTGCAAAACTGTTTTAGGCCTTATGGAAATTAACACGGGGTTTTCGTTCCGCGACGTTCATCTCGAAAAATGTGCAAAATTGCCTCTAAACAATTAATACGAGTCGATTTAGAAGAATTTTCCGAACAAATTGATGTGTCATAAGTACCACTTTATTGCAAATTCGAAAAGACTGTCTCAGTTGAAAAGTACGCACGGTTGTTTGTTTACATGCTTCTTGGAGTGTGTTTGAGTAACTCACTATTAAGTGTACTTTTCAACTGAGCCAGTCTTCTCGAATTTGCAATATAATGGTACTTGTGACCTATCAATTTGTTTGGAAAATTCTGCTAAATCGACTCGTATTAATTGTTTAGTGACCATTTTGCACAGGTTTCGAGATAAACGTCCCGGAACGAAAATCCCGTGTTAATTTCCATAAGGCCTAAAACAGTTTTGCACCAGGATTTCCCTCCATTTCCAGCCAATCAGAAGCCGACTCTTATCAGCATTGACCACGCTGGCGCTGGCTCTCAATGCAATTACGACTCTTGTCTACTTTTTGGTGACAACAATGAACCAGTGGTACGTTCCTTGGCGCGCCACTCTAAAGTTATAGCTCATTGGATTAACCACTGCATCGATGGGACCCTTTCTTTTTCATTCTCTTCTCTTCTTTTCATTCTTTTTATACTTTCCTTTAATTTTTCTCACGTTTTCTCTCTTTACCGTTTGGGGGGGGGCAACAGTCACCTTCGGGGGCATCGACCCCCCCCCTCTCTTAGTGACACCACTGCAAGAGTTTCGGAAACATTCTCTTGCATTTAATAATCATGGTGCGGTTTCACAAAGACCTACAGTCAAAATCGTTCCGCATGAAAAATAAAGCATATCAGGAGTTTTAAGAATGGGGGGAAAAAATGTGGAGAGGCGGAAGGTTTCAGCTGAAACTCGTGGTACGAGGCACTTGAAGTTCATCGACTTCCGAGTTGCGGTTCGTCCCCGATAATGGATCTGTGAAATTTGCCCTCAATTATGCTCACATGCTTCACAGTCTCAAGTCTCTTCCGAGCGTGTTTCTCTCACATCTCTCTCTCTTAACATCGAAAATCCGATCAAGAGATCTGACGGAATCGGGAGCCAATACCCTGTGGCGGAAGGGATATGAACGGGAGGGGGGGGGGGTGGGGTTCGAGGAGGAGGAGGGGTGAAGATATGAGCGTAGAGTGAGAATGAAAAGAGGGGGGGGGAGTTAAAAGATTGAACTTGAACGCTAAGCATTTGTAACTCATCAAAGAGCGGCAACTTTTAAAAGCTCTCCGGATCCTCCTCCGTTTCGTATCGATCATTCCCTCCCGTCCTTAACTTTTCGCAAACGTTTAGAGTGAATCGCTCGTATGAAAATCACGATTGCCAAATGTGATCAAACTTCTTGTTACTTCTGATTTTTTAAGTAAAAAAGAAAAAATAAATAAATAACTAAATAAATAAATATAAATAATAACGAGTCTTTAAATCGTGTAAGGTAGCTCAATCATGGATTCCGCATGAAATCGATATTTTCTTATTAGTTTAAATGGAAGACAAAGTAAAATCGATATTTCACGAGCCATCGCTGGGTTGAGAGGTCTATATCCACTCCTGCGTCCGCCTCTCGCTAAAGTTTCATGGTACAGCTGAAAACTTTAGAGAATGATCTCAGAATGAATATTTTAGTGTGGCAAATGGTGCTTCGCCACGAATGAGACTCGTTCATACATCAACTTACCTCCCCCCGACCCCCCCACCCCCACCCCACTCTCTTTACCCAAGAAAGTGGATCCTCGTTTACCGGACATTCGATGTCTGTGCGGACGTTCATAGAAAACTCACGGTTTCCGTTCCAGATTCATCCATTAGAGATGTGACGGAGCGATTCAGATTTAGTTTGTCTATTCCGTGTCTATAATCTGAAATCTATAAGAAAAGGCAGATCGTCTGATTCTACTTGAATGGGACTGTTTTGCTAATAGCAAATGAATGGTCAAATCTGATGGAAAAACCGCTGCAGAAAATCACAAAATCACGCTAAGAAAGTCTAAAATTCAGTAATAAACTCAGAAAATAGCTGTAACGGCAAAATCGCAATGGCAAAGATATGCAGGTATCATGGGAGATTCCTGTCTAGTTTGTCACTTTCTCTAAGAAAAAAACAGATATACTCGTTTGTCTCAAATAAGATATAAATCTCCCATATGATACCTGCGTAGCTGAGCCAATAAGTACGATTTCGAGAGTAAATTTTGTGGTGTTTTAGTGTACTCATCGTCATTTTTATAGGTTTTTATGCAAGAATCAACTTTTCAATCATCCTTAGCAAAAGTTTACTGGTATAAATACCATTTAAATACCATAGAAAAAGTAAAGATTATAGAGAAGTGGAAAAAAGTGAGAAAAGCCTAGTAAAAATGTTCCATGAACTCGATTCCAATTTTCCATGTATGGACATGGAAATCACTGTGATTTCCGTGTAAATTCACACGGAAATCAACCTAATTTACATGGAAATCAAGGCGATTTCCATGTCCACATGGAAAATTGGAACAGAGTTCATGGAACATTTTTACCAGGGAGGAAATAAGAATAAGGTCAAAGGAAATAAAGAGAGAGTGAATAAGTAAAGTCATTAGAAAAATATTTATGAATTAATAAAAGTGTGTCGCAAAAGAAGGAAGAAAGCAGAAAATAAACTAATTCGAGCTAGTATGCTCATATTTGTCATTTCATAACCTGATTTCCATTCGAATTCCATCTGCATGTCATATTTACCTCTGTTCGCTTTGTCCCCCCCTTGCTGTATTTATTTATTTGTCTATATCTATCTATTTATTTATTTATTATTTATCAATCTAGATCTATCCATCTATTTATCTATCTATCCAGCTATCTGTATCCATATATCTATCCATCTATCTATCCATCCATTTATCTATCTACATTGGTGGATACGGGGAGGCGAAGGGGGTGACTGCCCCCCCCGTTCGGCCACAATAGAGGGAAAAGAGGGGGAGGAAGAGGGAAAGAAAGAGAGAATTGAGGAAAAGAGAGGTCTTCGGGGGGCAAAAATCCCAAGTCCCCCCGTTCGCGAGGGCAGGAGCTGCCAATGCTATCTATCTATCTATCTATCTATCTATCTACTTCCGTAAGTATCTAATTATTTCTTCATTTCTTTGTTATTTATTTCTTAGCATCCCCCCACATGAAGCCCAAATGATAAATATCTTTGTAGATGTCTTCAACTTTCTCCTTGGAATTCAAAAAGTAGATAAAGATTGAGTGTAACTCGGTCGTCTCGTCTGTGGGAGATAAAAAATTGAAGCGTCCGGCAAGCTTGGGGCCACTTAAATAAGAAGAAGGTTACTGTGCCTCCCTCTCCACTCCACGTATACATGCCATCCTCCGTGAAAAATACGTTTTGTCACTTTTTCAAGCTCTTGGGTGAGAAATGAATTTAGGTGTTGACGAAAAATACGTGGCCATTTCAAGTACAAAAGAGATTGGTATTTTATTCTGTCACCCACCCACAATAAGGATTCCTCTTATCTTTTCACCTCGCCTCGTTCCAACGCGGCGCGATAGTTCACGATTTTCAAGACTGTCCACTATTTATTTCGTCTGCTCTTTTTGCCATTGTGAGCCCAAAATGACCCCAGACTATTTTTTTTTGTTTGTGTATAAAACTCTCATTTTGTTTTTTAGATAATTTTAGAACATTATAAAATTCAAGGTACTAGCCGATTTTCATGCCAATTTTAACTTTATTTGGACGACAATTTTATTGTACCTACAATTTTACTATAGAATTCGTGTACCTTTGTTAAGATTTTTAGGCTTATCGATTTTTTAGTTTATGGATGTAAAACGGTCCAACTCCTGACTTTAGGAAACCATATCTTTTTAGGATCAGAGATTAATTTTTTTCACATTTTAATGGAAAATAACGAAAAAAGACAAAGAACGAAAAAATATTTTTCCAATTCATAGCATTTTTAAAAAAAAAAAAAAAAAAAAAAAAAAAAAAAAAATCAGAGCCTCACGCCCTCAGAAGTCAGGGCTGAAAACAAGGAAAAATTGCACAGGGCGCCAATTTGTTTGGGGAGAAGCCATAAAATGTAATACTTAATGTGTTAAATGTAATATTTGTTCTCTGCTGCGATTTCCTAACCTCGAACTGTCAAAGTTGTCATTAATTTGAAGCGTGTTTTTTTTTTTTTTTTTTTAGTGCATGAGTATCATGCACTATTGTAATTGTTTAAAATCCTGAGACGCATGGTATCAAATGAACTATGCCATCCTCTAATGTTCAGCGTTCCACGGCTTGGTTCCAGTTTCGAGAAGTATTTCGTGAGGCGCGTTTTTTTTTTCACCATTCCACCAATCCTGTGCCTTTGTAGGCTTCTGTGATTTTTCTACGGCGGGAGTCTTGTATCCAGGTTTGAGGTTACCGATTTTTCCGAATGCAAATTACGTTTGTATTATGACTCGGACACCAAAGATATTTCGTTTGTTAGTTCTCCGTATTATTATCTTAATTTTGGTATCAAGATTTATTGGTTTTCGCAAGAAAATATGCATTTAGTACATTTCAAATATCGAGGCTTGTTACTGCTGATATTTTGGTTCTGTTTCGTGTGGGGCATGGACCGCTTTGCAGACTGAATATATTTGCCGTTCAAAAAACGTCAGAGCAGTTTCAATATGTAAGGAAAAGGAATGCACAGTAATGCATATTCTTCATAAGGTCATTGTTACATCAAAAATTACTGAAATAATGCTGAATTATTGTCTGATATGTGAGGTGATAATAAGTCTTTTATTTTTGCTCATGATTTAACTTGCCAATTTAACTCAACGAGCTACACCTTTTTCTAGAGCGGAAATAGTGTACTCGTCTCATGGGAAAAAACCGTAACCGGCCTGGAGAAATTTCAAGGTTATGAATAAGCGAGTGCGAGTAAACAAACCGAATATCCCTATGTCCACAATGTATTTTAGCTGGTTTTCTAACGCTATCAGTGACTTTAAAAGATTTTTTTTTTTGAACTGCGCGTGTTTTCTGTCAATCATAGGCTTAATTTCAGTTTCTACTTACAGAAACACTCGAATTCTTCGTAGCTTTTTATTTAATGTGTCAGTTTTTGCACTGTGTACAAGCCGTGTGTTACTATCTTATAATGCCGTAACTCATTGCATTTCTTGGCATTTTTACAAACTAGAGTGGTATGTTTATGGTGATGCATTAAAAAATGTTGTAATTTGATCTTTCATCGCAAATTTTCTTTTCCTGAGACACATTTACTCATTTTCATCTCCTAAAGATGAGTGATCTGAAGTAACTTTGTGAACGGATGAGCGTATTCCTTGATCATTTTGAAATATTTGTGATTGCAGAGGTCTAGAGAGGAAAGTTACCGAAAAAAAACCACCTTGGATGTAGTGTTAGATAAAATCAATCATTTATTTTTAAATCAAGAATCGTCTCGGAGACACGCGCTCCATTACCAATTCTTAATTTTCCATGTCGCAAGGCAATGCTATTAGTAAACTTCACCGTGCGTTTCCAGGCTGATTGTGTGTCAGATACCAGTTTTCATGTTTGATGGCAAGCTTTATGCAACAACCGTTATAATTATTTTATTGCAACAAGGATCTCGGAAATTCTTTCAGTTTGGGTGTATTCGGAGTAATTAATGTTTTGTCTTCACGGTAAACGGACGGTGAGTTCTCATGGAAAGTTAAAACCCACTTATGCGCACCTTTAAAGTCTCTTGAGCATCCTTCAGCTGTCAAATTGTATGGTTCTTGTCCCACACAGCATACACTGTCAATGCTGCTAGGCAGTCATTTTGCTCCTACAGGGTTGCTTCACGCCATAGGACTCTATCAGGAAGTTTAAAGATTTACCTCTGAAGTAAATCACTCAATTTTTTTGAATGACTTGCTTCCTCTTTACTTTGTTTACAACCATTTCTGATGTATAAGTGGTGCGAGGAGAAGCAACCAGCTAATAATTGACAATATTTACATGGCCAGTGAAAGCAGGTATTTCCAAATCTTCAAATGTATTAAAAGTCTTTCCGGCTATGTATAATTTGGATTTAGAAAAGCTTGTTGTCCGCCATATATACCCCCCATTCCTGCCTGAAATAATCCAGCTTTGATGCCTAAAGGTAAGCAATTATTTGTTTGTTATGTCAAGCAATGCATTTATACATTGTACTCATAAAGTAACCTAAAACAATCATAAAAACCACTTCAAAGGACACATAGGTTCCATTGAGCAAATGCAGGGAAAATTGAGTAAATGAAAACAATAATTGGGATTTTTCAAATACCGCTCAAATATTGAGTTGAGTGTTAGTAATATAAATCTACAAACTAACACCCAGAGAAAAAAGCACTGTTTATTGCAACATTCAACCCTTAAGACTCTAAAATTTCAAAAGTTGTGCGAACAGACAAAAAATTAGAAAAAACTAAAAACGATTGTTAAAAGCGACGCATGTGAACATATCGTCAATCATTGATGATTGAATAAATTTTGATTTAAGTTTGTGTCATCAATCTGAGACAAAAAGAAACTAAAACATTCTGCTCATGAAGTAACCTAAAACAATCATAAAAACCATTTCAAAGGACATATAGGTTCTATTCAGCAAATGCAGGGAAAATTGAGTAAATGAACACTATAATTAGGATTTTTCAAATATTGCTCAGTTATTGAGTTGAATGTTAGTAATATCAATCTACAAACTAACGCCCGGAGAAAAAAGAACTGTTTGTTGCAACATTCAACCCTTACGACTCTCTAAAATTTCAAAAGTTGTGCGAACAGACAAAAAATGAGAAAAAAACTAAAAACTATTGTTAAAAGCGACGCATTTGAACATATCGTCAATCATTGATTGTTGAATAAATTTTGATTGATGTACGGACACACAATAAAGGGTGTTGAAAAACTGTTCCCGAATATTTCAGGGGCGGATTCTACAGGTCAAAATAAGACTTTTTTTCCACAGACATGTGTCCGAAAATGCCCCCCTTTTGAGCTAGACCCCCCCAAAGTTTTAAAAAATTGACGGTTTTTTTTGGAATAGCGACCACTATTATGAACCAAATTTCTTAAAAATTGGTGTACTATGGTAACTTTATTTGTAAAAACCATTAATGACCTCGAGAAATTCAAAAATTGAGTCTGACTGCACTTTTCACGCAATCTTGTACCTTTAACGGCACGAATTTTATGTTACGGATTAAAAATTTGAAAAATAATTACCGAAATCAGATGCGAAAAACCCTTAGAAAGATTTTTGGTCCTCTTGAGTTCTTTCGATACGACGCGTTTTAAGCGAGATAATCGCTGCACAGTGTGGAAAAGTCAGCGCTTTTACCATAGCGGCCGGCCCAAAGTAGCAGCGGCCGGAGAGGCGGGTTGCATACTCACTGCCGCTTTTCATGGTAAAAGCGCTGACTTTTCCACACTGTGCAGCGATTATCTCGCTTAAAACGCGTCGTATCGAAAGAACCCAAAAGGACCAAAAATCTTTCTAAGGGTTTTTCGCATCTGATTTCGGTAATTATTCTTAAAATTTTTTAATCCGTAACATAAAATTCGTGCCGTTAAAGGTACAAGATTGCGTGAAAAGTGCAGTCAGACTCAATTTCTGAATTTCTCGAGGTCATTAATGGTTTTTACAAATAAAGTTACCATAGTACACCAATTTTTAAGAAATTTGGTTCATAATAGTGGTCGCTATTCCTAAAAAAACCGTAAATTTTTTAAAACTTTGGGGGCTCTAGCTCAAAAGGGGGGCATTTTCGGCAATTCAAAATTCTCAAATGTCGCAAAAGTTTAATTTTCGAGTGGGCGTTCAAAGGACTGTATAAATGGTCAGTTCACGGTATTGTCTTCTTCAGTAAAAGGGTAAAGGCTAGTCCTCCTGAACGCACGTAGCGGGGGAGAATCGACAGCCGAGAAACCGCTGCGTTGCAAGGTGGTGCGTTCTTCTGCGGACGTCTTATCCCGAACAGAGTATAGGTTGCTGGACCTGTATAGAAATCCCGTTCAAAGGAATTCAAGTTCAACGCTTAATAACTAAATGAAATTAACAGGAATACCAAAACTTTTACAATTTTAAGAAAATAGACGCCGATACCTCCTGGATTGCAGCAATAACTTAACGATTAATGACACCAGTTTTAAGAAAATACGTATTTAATTTTTCAAACCTTTCCCGCCAAGGTTTTGCCATAAGCAAAGCATGCAACCTATATATTAGATATGAAAATGAAAACAAAAAGCGTACCGTATG
Organism: Trialeurodes vaporariorum; assembly: GCA_011764245.1. Lineage (NCBI taxonomy): Eukaryota > Metazoa > Arthropoda > Insecta > Hemiptera > Aleyrodidae > Trialeurodes > Trialeurodes vaporariorum. Next base: position 735,089 of record VMOF01000111.1, read on the forward strand.
TATACGGCACGCTTAAAAAAAGTTTCAGAGCCTCACTCTCGGGAGTCAGGAGTGTCAGGACTGAATACGAGGAAAACGCCTTCTCTTGATTAGGCATTCCGTGCCATGAGGAAGCGATATTCCTGCGTCAAAGGAAACGAGATATTTATGAGAGCAGCAGCGATGATCGAGTTCGCTCATTGGTCGAGATCGATACATGAAAGATCCGAATGCCGATGTCTATCGCCTCTTCAAACGAAATCAGCGGAATTCTACCGCGCTCCGTAAAATTACACATTCTCCCGAAATCGTATTTTAAATACGCCATCGGATTCAAGCCAAATGATATTCCGATATTGGCCTACCTTTGAGTGGTCTCGCGGTTCTCTTCATTTTCACCCGTTCAAAATGTTCCTAATTCAATTTACTCGACTGCTTTTGAATCTTTGAAGCGTGCGAACAGTGTTGGCAGATTTGTTGTTAAAAGCTTTATAGTTTACATTGATTCCAACGAGCTGTACCTACCTGTTGAAGAGTTAATACGTGTTTCAAGTCCTATCCCAAAAAAGCAGGTCGAATTTAATTTGCACTAACCTGTGAACAGAAAAATTAAACATTTATATTAACTCACGGCATGAAATCACGCAGAAAATAGAAACTGATATCACACGATACAAGTATTTCGCGTCTAAATTGATACACAATACTATAGGAACCGATCAACGAGCTATACAAAAAGAGACGCTATAAGTTATGTGACAAGTCCTATTTGAAAATGTGACAGCATGGACGATCTGATTCTGGTTTGTTTGCCTCATTTTATGCACGACCCTATGGGGAGTGCATATTGCTTTCGGTCTGGTTTTTGATTTGCGCTGTTGTACAATGTACTTAGCATTTTGGAGTATTGAAATTCTGTGTTTTAAGTGGTTACTTTGGAACTATTTGGCACCATTCCGTTTCCGAGCTATTTTGTAGCCAATCAAATTCCTCTATTCGTCCGGCGGACCGATATTTCGTCGAAAGTATCACTCATTTATACTGATTTTCGAGCTCGTTTCAGAGTCGGTTTTGATGTTTTTCACTAATTTGCGCATACCTATTTGAAGTTCTATTCTTTTAATTCCTGTTTATTTGTTGGTTCATTAGGGCTAGGATTAAGAATTCTTATCGTTTTTACCCGATTATAAATTTCCCGCTCGTACCACGTTTTGTACAGGATGTATAGGAGGGAGGACTTTTTTCGGTTTTACTACGCCGCGTATTACTAAGACATTGACACAGAATGCCTCCAACCGCTATATTGAGGTTATGGTCACACGGGTTCTCCGACTGTCCGTAACCCATAAGCAGCTGTAGGTACGTAAAATACGTGTGACCATAACCTCAAACCTAGCGGTTGGTGGTATGGTAAAATACATATTATTGATCATAGCCACGATTTCGTGAAAGTGTAAACATCGTTGACGTTTGTCATTCACTACAAGCATATCATCGCATTTCAGGATTCTTTTTCCGCTTGAGATTTTAGGAACAAAAATAAATGCCTTATAAAGCTCGGAACATGCGTAAGAAAGGAAACTTACTATCTACAGTAAGCGGCTGTATCAGCGAGAACCCGTGCCATCATAGCCCCAAGGTCAAACAACCGCAGACAAAATATCTGATAACCCATGGGTGCATGCTGCATTAGGAATTAGGATACACCGCTACGTTCTCAAGCACGATTGCGACCGGATTGTCCGCCTCCACCTTACCGACTACAGTGGCTCTATCTACAGAGTCACTGCATTGCCGACGCGACCGACGGGAGCGCTCGAATCGTGGCATAATCTCACTGGTCGCGAGGTGCTACATTCAAAATTTCTTCTACTGTCATTACTCATTCAAAAGTTGTACCCTCCCCCTTCCCCTCCCACCACCCGTCCCCCAATCAAATCTAAACTCCTTCATCACTTCAACAACAACAATTAATGGTAGTAACAACCCCCCCCCCCACCACTTTCGCCGGAACAACCTTACCTAAACACACACTAAGTCGGATTTTCTTTTCAAGAGATTACGGTTAAAAAAGTCCGCATGTTTGGTGGACCATAAAAAAATCCATCCCAAGGAAATCGACTGAGACTTGGTGTGATATGTGAATCGATTTGTAAAGGCGCGTCTTTGCCGATTTGTATGGGACTTAGCTAGAGATCAGCAAACTGACTTTTTTTCGATTCGGAAGGTCACAGCGGTCAATCACAAATTGCCTCTAAACTTTTCAAAAACCAAGCCATAGCTCATTAAGGGTTGGTTCTTACAAAAAAACCAAAAGAAAAAGAAAAATTTTACCGTATTAGGTTTAAAGGTCAAAATACACCCCTTCCGTTTGATTTTTTTGGGATACGGGAACACACCCCTTAAATAACCCCAAGGAATGGTTTTCGGGGGTTAACAAAATTTTCCCAAAATTCATCGGGATCAATATTCGGCACATGTGTTGGACCAAAATTTTGTATCTGAGATCAGCTTTAATGAAAGCATGCTAGGTGGTCTGAAACACCCCAGATATAGAGAATATAACATTTGGTCGATAAGTAGGCAACCCGTTTGGATACACTTGTTCCTACAAATACTACGAGCAGCTGTGAGAAGTATAGATTTTAGCTTAGAAATTGTTACATTCCAAACTTTTCTGATACAGGTATAAATAATAATTGTACAATTAATTAATTAATTAATTAATTAATTAATATCAAACTTTGATGTTTGAGGAAAATAAAAAAAAATAGTAAAAAAATGTCTAAAAAATCGTTTGTTTGTAAATCTAAAGCACCCTACCCATCAGTTATTGATTAAGGTCGTGCATCCATTCTTAACACGCCCGCGTGTTTTGAAGGCTGCTTGTTTTTTTTTTTTTTTTTTTTTTTTTTTTTTTTTTTTTTTTTTAACCTCAAACCAAAAATTATAATTAATTCAGTGAAAATCGGATTTATACGAAAAAGCAAGTGTTAAAGAGAGGTTTTCTGGACACGGAATTCCAACAAAACTATATCCAGGTGAGAAAATTGTATGGACTTGTTCCTGTCATGTGTCAGTTTCTTTATCGAGGAAATCCTTCCAACAAAAAAGAAAAAACAAACAAAAAACAAACGAAAAACGGTTATTTCGATTTCTGTGTCCGAACAGTCTCACTCTAAAACACTTGCACTTTCCCAATTTACAATTTTCATTACAATTTTTGATTTAAGGTTAAATAAAATGTGGCACAAAATCCGAGCCCGTGTGAAAATGTCCATGACAGATTTCTATCATGGCTGTTCCATCCTTGGTGTTTCAAAATCAGATCCCATAAATCCTTTCTACTCGGAAAAAAGATTGGTGAAAATAACCATACTGATACCTGATTTTGGCACCTGCTAGATGTTATGGTAAACTTGACCAGAAGTATGGTACATTTACCGATACTTTGAGTAAATTCGACATGCAATCAGATAGCATCACCTAGTACCTAGTCAAAACATAATATACTTCTGGTTAAACATTACCATAACATCTAGCAGGTGCCAAAATAAGGTATCCGTATGGTTATTTTCACCGTAGTTTTTTTTTTTTTTTTCCGTGATATGGTAAAAAATGACATTGCCTCTCTCCATATTTTTCTAATACATGCTTTCAGATGGGCATAGAGGGAGATAGAGAGATTTCTGACTACGGCCGCGGCCATGTCTGGCAACACTATAGCGAGGAACGTGCTTGATTTTTCATCGAAACCGTCTGAATCGCGCTCTGTAGATCGAGGAATACTGAATCGCTGAATTGCGGCCTTTTCAGTCTGACCACTCGAGTGCGTTTTGAAGCTGTTTGTTTATACTTGGTAGAGACGAGTAATGCCTTTATGCTGAAATTGCCATGGAAACGCATATTAGTGGCTCAAAAGTCAACGATGAACAGGATACGTTTATATTAATGCAAAACCGTGAACTCGGGAAAGTCTCCAGCGCCGCCTCTCTCAATTGCAGGCCTATATCTCAAACTCAACGCAAATAACCAATCTCCATCGTATCGACTTGTTCAAGTGCCTCTCTATCTCAATCGTGGTTATTTATACATGATGGTGCGGCATGACATTTTGAAAAGTTGCAATCTTTCAATTCAAATTCTTCCAAAAGGTCAGATTTGTCTTTTTTTTTTTTTTTTTTTTTTTTTGTTCCTTTCTTTTTTCGAAATTTCAAGTGTTCTCTGTCGCTAATCAGGGCCCAACAGACAAAATGGACGAGAGGAGGAGAAGAAAAGATGAACGAAAGCAGAGTAACAACCATAAGTCCTTCCGAGATGACTAGATCTGAGACTCTCAATTAATTATTGTCGCACCTATGCCAGGAACGTCATTTCAACTTTTGCTTATGGTGGGGGGAGGGAGCAAAGGCAGATAATCTTATTTACGCCTCTCACGCGTTTGACCCCTGCCAACCCTGACCATCGAGGTTCATTACCCTAATGTCTATTTTTACTTTTAAAAAGGGCTCTTGAAATTTTTTTGCTGTAAGGAAATAAATGGTCCAATCGGATGGAAAAACCAGTGAAAGTCACATAAATCACACTGAAAAAATCTAAAATTCAGTAATAAACTCACAAAACTGCTCTAAAGGCAATAAGATCGAAATGGCGCTTCAACGCAGGTATCGTGGGAGATTCCTCTCTAATTCCTCACTTTCTCTACACAAACACAGATATATGTCTCAAATTAGATATAGGAATCTCCCGTGACTCCTTTGTTGAATTGCCATTATGCCCAATTCTGAGAGTGAATTTCGTGATTTTATAGTGTACACACTAGTGTTTTCTGCAAGAATCAACTCTTCAATCCCCTGTAGCAAAAGTTTGTAAGAGCCACATTAGGAAACTTTTGGGCAAAAACACTTATTGTGCACATTCTTCCCTGAAATTGAAAGCTTTTTTAACCGATACGCGCTAAATAATGCAACCTTTTTCTTAGCTTCTTGAACTTATTTCCTTAAATTTCGAAATATGTGTCAAATCCAGGGGGGCTTGTTGCCGCTGCCGACCCACTAAATGACGCTCATGGCCTGAGCTGGGATTCGGGCTAGTTTGGTTCTTCACTGCGCATTCGAAACTTCGATATTTCTCATTAGTTTAAATGAATCGTTGCTTGGAGGTACACTTGAGCAGACCAATTTTTGAGTGTGGGGTTCTGATAAGCAGCGATGCCCATATAGTTCCAAAATGCATGAAAACACATCGGTGAGCATTTGGTTAGCAACGAGTCAAAGCTCATTCATTAATCCTCCCTCGACGATGTGCTCTATTCGCCGGTCAAACTATTTATACGTAGTCTATAGGCGTAGAGATTAATAAGTCATCAATGAACTTCAATCAAATTAAAAAAATATCGACGAAAATAGCGCTACTATAATGTTACGCACGTCACTCAATTGATGGAAAAAGTGACTTAGCGACGGTGTCTAAACGAGTCTCTAAACTTCAATTCAGTGCGACATTGGAAACATTTTGAAAAAAAAATTCAATAGAATATTTAGAAAAAATATATTTGTATACTTCAATTCTTTGATGTGGTGGAATTGTGAATTTCATCACTCGTACGGGTCTAGGGCATTGGCAGATCCAGCTATCCGGCAACGGTGCATTCTTCTCATTTGATTGCATAAGGAATAATCGATTAGTCGTTGGGCTATAGTCCCTTCAAGAATCGACTGTCTATCATACATATAAATGGGAAGAATGCGCAGTTGCCAGATTTCTGGATTCACCTATGGTAGAGGGTATACTCTCTTGTTTGTTTTTCTTTTCATGACCTCAAAGTTCGAGGGAAACATAGTGATGGTTTTAAGAACACACCTTCTCCACCTACTGCTTGAGAACGTTACATGCTTTACCAAACTCAATTTTAACCTCTCGAAAAACATATGACTGCAAATTTTCTCGTATTTTGCGTTCTCTTTTCTCCCGTTAGGAACTTGAGATTGGATGTAGGGCACCCGCGCCTAGGCCTTTGATGTGGAGGCGCGTATGAGAACGGCCGTAGAATCGATTATACCTTTATTTTTTCTTTCTTTTTTTACGTCATCGGTGGTGGGCTTTCCTTTCACCGGTTGTAGCTTTTCAGCGGTTTATTTGTTTTTTTTTTTTTTATTATTTTTTAAGAGGAGTCAGACCTTGAAAGTATTGCGAGACATATCGCGTGGTTTGATCGATTGATTGTCAAGATAAGTACCACGCAAGACTGCCTAATCAATAATAAACATCTGAGCTAATTGGCAGGAAGAAAAGAAAAGAAGAATAAGAAAAAAAGGCAAGAAAAAAGGCAAAAAGAAGGAAAATACTTGGTGTAAAAAAAAAGAGTAAAAAAGAGCGGGAAGTCGCGGAGGTAAGGCTAAGCCAATACAGCCGCACAATTACGGTGAAGGGGGAGGGGGGAGACGCGTAAAGTTATAGGAGGGGGAGATGGGGGTTGAAGTACGGTGGTCTGTCACCGGTCTCATTTCTTTTATATTTTCCGCTCATAACAGACACCGGCTTCGCCTTGTTTAGCATCAACTCCTACGGTGCCCCCCCCCCTACTCTCGATCTCAAAGCGGGCACGGGGGAACATTTTCTCCCTTTCTTTCCTCCCCCCTGCCCCTCCCCCTTTTTTAACCCTTCTCTATTTTACCTTAGTTCATCTGTTGGTAGTTCGCACTTACTCCATTCCGACTTGTCATTGCCATCTGCTCGCTGTCACCGCCGCGCTTTGCCTGCCAGTGCGTTTGCCGCTACCGAACGCACAGTGAAAAGGAAATTTGACAGTTCCGGAAAGCAAGTTTTTTTTTTAATATCATGCTTCAAAAACGTTCCATTGTTGATACTTTCTCGGAAAAACTATCAAAAACTAAGTCAATATACGCTCAAAAATGTCAATTAAACCCATATACTTTTTAGTTATATCATGCTATTTTAATGTTCACAATCTTGACTTTGTTGTTTCTGAAAGAGTGTCTGAAAAACTCTATATTTCGATTATCTGTGCGCCGGTCTTTGTGCTTTGCAAAGCAACCATTTATCACCTCGGCTCTTACTTTCTGTTCCGTCCCTTGCGCCCCCCTGTTCTTTTTTTTCCATATCTTATCTCTTGTCCGTTTATCCCTTTCTGCGTGTTCTTTTCACGCCTCGATAAAGGAGAGCTCAGAAACCGCCGTGTGCACTTAACGTTGCATACAAAGAGTGGAAGAGGGGGGGGGGCTAGTATGAAAAACATATTGGAAACAAACAAAGGTGGGTTCTAAAAATGGTTGATTGGAAAAAAAGCCGTCGGGCCAATCCAATTTTTGCGTGGATTGGAATGCGTTCTTCAAGCGATTCATACCATAGTGGCGGAGCGTGCAATCCGGCAAACTTTGGATACTGTCCATTTAAAGTCATGAAAAAGGTCGAACTATTTGAAGGTGCAAAGTGGACTCTCTTAAATGCAAATTGTTCATGACTTTAAATGGACGAGATGCAACGTTGCCAGATTGCACGTGCCACCACTTGATGCATGCAGGGGTGGATTGGATGTAGAAGGCAGTGGCGTAGCGTGCAATTTGGCAACGTTGTAAGGTGTCCATCGAAATCCACGTGAAAGTTCGAATGCAAAGGTGCTCTCCGAAAACCCGAAAGTCCGATTTTTGGCATGGCGGGTTTAAATGGACTCATTAAAACGTTGCCAAAATGCACGGAATGCCACTGGTAGAAGGGAACCGACTTTACGACCGTGCAGAAAAGAGCCAACTGCTGAGGGGTACCTAGTGAATGGTTCCCTTCTGCATGAAACCATCCAATTTAATCATGAGATTAGTGAACACGTCAAATAGTCAAATCGCGATTCGCATTCTATACTTCGTGTTATGATTACAAATGATCAGTGGCTGCTCGTGCGAGTTGGTAACAATAGATTCTCTTCATTTAAAACTGTGTAAAAGTATCGATTCTTCGGTGAGCCATCGAGCCTAGCCTATAGTATCGATATTTTGCTTAGATTTGAATGGGAAAAGAGCACGTTTGCCAGATTGCACGAGCCACTGGGCGCAGGCGCCGCTGCTGAAATAACTAAATCCATTGCTTCTGAACCTTAAAAGATAATCATATCAAAAATTGGCTACACAGCTGCTTGTCAGAACTCAGCTGATATTTTCTATTAAATAATGATCCAGTATAAACTATGTGTTACACTATCCAGAAATGTTGTTCCTAAGACACGTTTCAATTATTTTTTTTTACTTTGATTGATTATAAAATAAATAATTTAATATGCTGTGTGTGGGCAGACCTGTCATTTCTAAAATTTAGTTTCGATGTTGGACCCTCTGGATTTTTAAAAGTGTTTTTTTGTAACCTTTCGAATATGAATTTTCCGCATAGTGAAAAAGTAATTGGAAAATTTGGCAGAAAGATCTGAAAGAAAAAAATTTGCGGTGTTGCCAAATTTGGGAGGAAATTCCAAAATTTTACATTCAGTTAAATCGAAAAAATTCGTGTAATTATACTCAAAACGGCAGCTCTGAGAAATTCAGAGCTGGTTTTGATAATCAAGGGGGTGTTCCAAAAGACTTTGACTTTATTATTTGGCTTTTAAAGTGTTCCTCATTGTAAAGTGAACGCTCAAATTCATTTTCATCGAGTAATATCAGAAATAATGTTGACAAATTCCAAAGATTGTCGGTGCAGGTGCGCCTACACTTCTAAAACTACCTCTATATATAGGCAAGTGCTTAAATGCTTATTTCCTTGGATACAGAAATTCTTTTGATTTAAATTCGCCTAGAAAGGTATTCTCCATCATTTAATCCATGTCCACAAACACTTTTCTGGCTTCTTTGAATTTCATCGCTTCCCGTTTGTTGCTCGCCTCGCTCTCAAAGAACGATGAAAATCCTTCCGTGAAACCATAGCCGTAGCCAGGATACTGTCTTTCTCTCTCTTTGCCATTTAAACCCATGTGTTAGAAAAGGACAGAGACAGGGGCTGAAGTCACGTGACAGCCCCTATATCCATCCTTTTCTAACACATGCGTTTAAAGGGGCTCAGAGAGAGATAGACAACATCCTGGCTACGGCTATGCGTGAAATTTCATAAGCAAATGAGCGAACAAAGCTTCCCTTGACGGCTTTATCAAAATACCTATGATGTCATGCTTTCATATTTGAAAAGTTCAGAGGGAAAACGAAAATGCCACAAAAATGAAAATGAATGGCTTCATATAGTCATCAAACAAGATACCGGAGGAAGATACTAATTAAGAGCCAAAAAGAAGCGTTAAGGGAAGATGTAAAGGTAGTGCAGTAGTGCACGTTCAGTGGTGGCTCGTGGAATCCGATAAATCGATGGCAACCATTTAAAACTATAGGGAAAAATCGATTTTCAGGGGGTGCAATTGAACCCCCGAGAAATCGATACTTCTCTATAGTTTTAAATGGAGTGTACATCCCCTAGTAAAAATTTTTTGATGACGGTCATTAAAAACACTGAGAAATGGAACACTGACCGGTCAACAAATTTGATGGTTGCCATCAAAATTTTTGTTGGCGACCAACAAATTTGTTGACCGGTCAGCGTTCCATTTCTCAGTGTTTTTGTTGACCACCATCAGAATTCTGCTGGTCCACCATTAAAATTTTATTGATCACCATCAAAAAGTTTGAACTGGTTAAAAGGGCTTTAAGGATAATATTGGGGATTAATAAAAGTAAAACTTCACTCACAGACATGTACGGATGTATACCTACGTCAGCCGATCGGATGGAAGCTTCCACATTTTACGGTCACTACCGGGATTCGAACCCGAGACCTTCCGACTCCAAGTCCGATGACCTAACCGTTACACCACCCCGATCAGGTGTGTAGGTCTGACGAAAATCCGGTAGATAAGTTTGTGAAAAGAGAATATGGTTACTGTAAGTCTGATTTGCATGAAAATTGGTAATGGAAGGTATTTTTGGTCGAGGAATCTGATTCTGCATTCAGATTTTTGGTATTTAAAAAACTTGATGAGATAAAATCAATTTGTTACTGGGTGCAACAGAGTGAGTCTCCCTTTTTTCAAATTTTGAACGGTCGCGGAACTTGAAATTTGATCGGTCTTTGAATCCATATAATGTCACGGAAATCAAATTATCCACATGGAGCATTTTACCAGGGATGTTATCTGTTTTCCAAACACATTTAAAAAGGAGTACTAAAGTGCCGTATTTGTTGTTTAGGTAGTGTCTGTTTTATCATACAGCATACCAAATAAAAGCTTCTTCAACTTATTGTAAGTGCGGCGGTGTCAATTGTAAGGTGTCTCAATGTTTAGTTCAAAAAAACACATTTATTTCCTTATATGGACATTATTCATTTAAATTTTATAAGCGGACACAAAGATATACGGCCAAGGTATGCAATACGCAATGCACAGTATATTACTCAACTCATGTATTAGGTGTGTGTTGCATATATTGCATATCCTGGCCAGGTTTCTTTTTCCCCGCTATAGTACGATCCCTACATAGGTGAAATATATCCACAGGTGTATCATATGTGTCAGAATAAATATACTGTACACAGTTTCTACAATACACACTTGATTAAAATAAAATAAAATATAGGATTAATTTTATTTAGTATTGTACTTTTTTCAAGTTCGTGTTGTCTAAATACTATATTTCTAATTCTTTATCTATATGGAAAAGTCAGTTTTGAGCTCTAAATGGGGGTAAATAACTTGTAAACATCCTGGACGTTTTAAACCGTCAACATAGCCATGTTCCAGTTTTGTGAAACTTGAGAAAGTCAAAACCTAGACTGTAAGTTGAGACATACTTAGCAACTGTATGTTCCACATCATGATATTTGCGAGTTATAACAAAAAGTTTACCGGACAGCACTAAAAAATTAATGGCCACCAACAAAGTTCCGTTCATCCGTTAGCTATTTACTGGTCATCAACAAAACTTATTTGGCCACGAACAAACTTTTGTTGGTGCCAATACTTCTTGTGACCGATCATCAAAAATTCTGTTGACTGTCAGCAAAATTTTTACTGGTCGGTCACAAGAAGTATTGGCACCAACAAAACTCTGTTGGCGCCAATGCTTCTTATGACCGACCATCAAAAATTCTGTTGGCTGCCAGCACAATTTTTACTGATCGGTCACAAAAAGTATTGGCACCAACAAAATTTTGTTGACCACCATGAAAATTCTACTGGCTCCAACAGAATTTTACTGGCAGTCAGTAAAATTCTGCTGGTGCCAGTAAAATTTTGTTGGTGGTCAACAAAAAATTTTTACTAGGGTCGATACATCGCATTGCACGAGCCGCCACTGTGCACGTTCTAGAAGTAATGGCGGAGCTCACCGATAATCTTCACCGATTTTTCAATATTCATTCCTCCAAATCGCAAATTGAAACTTACCTGACGAGACTTTGACTTTGCGGTTTTTAAAGCACTCTTGAATTAAAAGCTATTGAGGCTCTCAAATTTATTTTCATCTATAATATTCTCATGCAATGTATGAAAAATAGCTTTTTACAAGTTCTAAGGATTGCCGGTAAGCTACGACTCTTCATATCTGAAACGAAAACTAATGCATGGACATATGCATGGACATATGCATGGATTCTTTAGTAAATAACAATCACATTGCCTCATAAGTTCGTGTGTGATTTTTATCGTCTTTTCATTCAAATTAGTTCGCGCCTTCAATTTGTAGAGTATGCAAAAACATATCCTTCATGTAGGAGTAGTTTTCCATTCGGTATAAGACGGCGCTAGTTACACGATGTCATTTTTCCTAAATTTTGTCTAAATGTTATCTATATGTTTATTATAAAAGCATGGTATTAATATAACCTGATTTTTAGCAACACTTACGCTAGAAGTCCACACTCCACCCTTGTTACCTTTCACGACTTTGCCTTTCTCAATCCCTTTTATGTTGCAATGATTTCGCCTTTTGTGACTTCAATTGTGCGTATTCGTCACAAAGATTATGCAAAAAAAGGAGAAATTCTGGAGGGGGGGAATGATTGACGCACTCAAACTTCCTAAAAACATATTTTGACAAGATTATGTTTTCTCACTGACTTTTTACATCATGAGGTCCACGTGCGTCTGACAGGGCTGTCCAACTTTAGTCGATCATGGAGCGTCGTCTAAAGTTTAAAAGAGTCTTAAAAGAAATATTGGATCCTTTTAAAGAGATTTAAAGAGATTTACGCAGACAAGTGTTCTAAACTACCTTCCATATAAGTTCTTCTAACCGCAGCCCACCACAAAGTTCTGCAGACATCCTCTGGTGCGTTCGAGTTCTTTCTATGTATTTTTGCAAACTGTTTCCGCCTGTCGAAACCTAACCCCTTAATGCCCATAATTGCGCCTTTCACGAGGTACCTATGCAACAACTCCTTTAAGAGGAAATACTGTAATTACTATCGTTGGCCCATGAGTGTTGGAGTGATACAACCTATTAGTAGATACCATCTTATCATCTTGGAGCGAGAATACGAAATATATGTTTGGTGGATTAAGTTATTTTCACGATTTTTTTTTTTTTTTTTTTTTTTTTTTTTTGATTTTTTTTTTTAATATCCATTCTCTCCGTTTGACAGCGTAGATCTTTCCTATGCATAGCATCGCGTTTCTTTCAAAATGATCTATAAGATTCTATACCATTGAAAAAGGTTTTTAACGACAGAGCACAACTGACCCATTTTGACTCTTTCTATTCCTCGTAATATTTAAAACATTGCCTGATGTTATTCTGAACCACCCGCGCCGCGCTGCGCGTTCTTTGCTGTGCCGTTGGTGCATGCTTGTGATACGTCATGCTCCTTTGTTATCACTTGTGGTGACACCGAGAGTCGCAACTCCGCTTTGCGAGCTCTTACTCACCCCTCTCTTCTTCCTCCTTCTCACCACCCCCTCTCTATCCGAGCGCGTCTAAATTTCAAGAGCCCTCTCTACTCATTCTCAAGCAAACCATGAAAAACTTCCGTCTCGGAAGACTCAAATATTTTTGAACCCCGAGGCGTCCCACGAACGGCAAGAGCTTAGAATACACAGCGCCTAAAGTTCTCGCGTAACCTCTTATGTCAAAGCATTCTCCCTCCAAAGTAACTAACTAAGCAGAGACTTCCTAGTTTCTCTCCTCTCCTCCCCCTCTACTGTTGGAATTTTTGGTTTTTTTGTTTGTTATTTTTGTTTTTTTTTTTTGTTTTTTTGTTTGTTTTTTTGTATTTTGTTTTTAACCACGCCTCTCGACTTCGACTCTAATCCTTCTGAATAAGAGATAACGCGTGCCGTGTGAAGTATTGTGCTATTTAGTAGTGTTGGGTACCGTGAGCTTCAAGGACCACACACTTCTCAAGACTGTTTCCACTCTAGGAGGAAAACAATTATTTTGAATTTGACCTATATCAGGCTGTTAATTTTTTGTTTTTTTTTTTCTGAACTCATCAAATCTTTTGTACACCAAGAGTTTTTGACTGAAGAATCCTCTCGTTGCAAGATGGTATTATTTATTATTTAAGAGCAAAATCAAACGATGAAAAAAGAATAGGAAAAGGGAGTCAAAGATACTGGAACATACCTAATATAAATGGCACTTTCTGAGAAGCTGGAGCTTTCTTGACACAAACGCGTCCATCATCAGGGCACATAAAAACCAAACAACCATCGAAGCAAAATAAAAGAGTGGTGAACACGTAAACATTTTTGTGAGAATCGATTGATGTTTTTCAGCACTTTTTAAAGACAGAGTAAGAGTGTCACATACAATTGGCAGTCACGAAAATATTTGGTGATAACGCTACGCGACATCATCTAAAACAGCGAAACAGGACGGGAAATTGGAAGCGTTGCCGTTGTAGGAACCAGATCGGCTTATCTCTAGCAATGGTGGCTCGTGACTGAAAAATTAGGTGTAGTTGTGGGGGTCTGAGAGGACGTTCCCAGTAGGAAGAGGGGGGGGGGGGGTTGGGGGTCCTCCCGCGGAAAGTTTTCGAAAATTTGACCTGCCTCAGATTTAATTTTTCGCTTGTTTTAACTATTTCGTGACACGAAAGTTCTCCAGCGACAATATAGTAATAACAAATCCCCCCCCCCCGCTAATAACTTAAAAAAGTAAAAACATTAAAAACATAAGTAAATTTTCGAGCAAAACCTGCAATAAAAACATCTTTTTTTATCATCAATAGTATAACTACATCATTTACGGGATCCACAATTTAGGGGGGGGGGGGGACTGAAAACGACAACAATAACTCGATATAAGAAGGAACAACTCAAGGTAAATATAAATGCAAGCGCCAAATTAGTGCAAATTCATAGACTGAGCCCTGAGGGACTGAGGCGCAGGCGGCGCGGGCGCGCCGAGACTACCGAGAGCATAGACAGCTTCCCCCACTCCTAACATATTGATGGTGTGGAGTTTCATTTCGCCACTACACTTGCTAGCATGTTGACAGAGAGTCACAGCACTGGGACAAAATAATATTAGGTCCCGAGCATTGAATTGCGTGCATCTTGCGTGCGGTTTCGACCAATCAGAGAGCTTACGCACGGTCATGTGACCGTGCGTAAGTTACGCTCGGGACCCAACATTATTTGGTCCCTGGAGCGAGTAGCGTATACATATGCGAGTCGCAGTTGTCATGACAACCGTGTGGTTGACTCGAACTCCACTACCCTACACTACCCGAGCGAGCCCGACCCCTGGTAAAAAAAAACCTCAGAGAACCTCAGAAAATCCTGAGGGCACCCTCAGGATTTCTGAGGGCCTCTGAGGTTTTCTGAGGGTACCCACAGAATCTTTGAGGGCGCCCACAGAATCGTTGAGGGCGCCCACAGAATCTTTGAGGGCGCCCACAGAATCTTTGAGGGCACCCACAGAGCACTTGAGGGCGACCACAGAGCGCTTGTGGGCGACCACAGAGCGCTTGTGGGCGACCACAGAGCACGTTGAGGGCGACCACAGAGCACGTTGAGGGCGCCCACAGAGCATCCCGAATCTTTTGAGGGGCTCTTACAACTTTAGAAATTCTGATCAGAAATCTTCGAGGGTGAGTTTCAATCATTTTGAAGACGACTGGAACCAGTGGCGCCATTTGGGGGATGGCAGGGGGGCAATTGCCCCCCCCCCAAGGATTTTCAATGTGGCTGAAAAATCTAGTCAAAGATTTTTTTTTTGAAGATGCACGGGAAAAAAAAGGTCATCCAAATTTTTGGAGGGCCCCCCCCCCCCCCCCCCCAAAGGAAAATCTGAAATGGCGCCCCTGACCGGAATAACATTTTTACAGGACAACAAACTCGCACTCAGACTTTCGAATCTCAAATGTTTTAGAGGTTATTTTCAATATAGTAACTCGTGCATTTCGGCAACATTGTTTTTATTCCATGTAATATGATTCCATGAAAAACAATCGATTGCTTACCATGTATTCAAATGGAGGTAAAACATTTTTGCCACACATGGCACAAAGCCACCACTAGTTAAGTAATTAATAATAATAATAATAAAAAAAAAAAAAAAAAAAAAAAAAAAAAAAAAAAAAAAATCTATGGGTTTTTTCAATGTTTTTGCTTGAGTATGTTCTTTAGGGCCTATAGGTCAGAAAAAAATCCAAAAAATAATTTTTTCATCGGCTGGATCTATTTTGGCACAAAGAGGGTTAAAAGTCCAAGATGAAACAAATTCCTGATTAAACCAATGCATTGAGCGAGAAATTCTCATATTTATTAGATATACATATATTATTATTATTTTCCTTTTAAATCAATTAAAACCTATAGTTGTTAAAAATCTAATAAATATTTTTTGAGGTTAATGTTATTGCACTGAACAAGTAATTCATGTACTAAAGTCCGGGCCCTTACTCATTAGAAGGTTAAAACAAATTAAATTATCTACAACAAACGAAATTTTTTTAAGTCCCATTATAAAAACCTTAGCTGCAAAAAAAATATCTAGGCCCTCAAAAAAGTCTGAGCGTAATTTGAAAATAAGCGCTCCAAGGGCATCCTCAGAAATTTTGAGGGAATGCTCTCAAAAGTTTCTGAGGGCGCCCTCAGAGAATCCTGAGGGCACCCGCAATATTATTATATTGAGAAATTCTCGCCCATCTGTCATCGCGGGCAGCGTAGCCTAGTGGTAAAGTGCTGGACCACCAGTCGGGAGGTCGTGGGTTCGAACCCCACCACGGGCAAAGTTTCTGTTCAGACTCCAACTTCTACGGCTGCACTAAAGGTATAAAGTACATAGCCTTCGTGATAGGATCAAGAATTTCTACAGAAAACTCGACTAGGCATTCCTAAATTTAGTTTTTTAGTTACACAGAAATACTTGATGGCCTTCCCTCAGGACCTCAGGACCTCAGAAGTCTGAGGGTAATTGGAACATGAGGTCCTGTGGGTGCCCTCAGAAATTCCTGAGGGTGCCCTCAGAAATTCCTGAGGGTGCCCACAGAAATTCCTGAGGGTGCCCACAGAAATTCCTGAGGGTGCCCTCAGAAATCCTGTGGGTGCCCTCAGAAATCCTGTGGGTGCCCTCAGAAATCCTGTGGGTGCCCTCAGGACCTCTTGTTCCAATTACTCTCAGACATTTCTGAGGTCCTGAGGTTTTTTTTTACCAGGGACTGCTGCTGCGTAGTGCGTATAATCGTGCTCTCCGATCGCGTCTTTCATCTTTCTTGTTGCGCTGCTCTCATACAAATGTTCTTATAATTCGGTGCTCTCTACAACTTCTTTTTCTCTTTTCGCCCTTCAATTTCTCCGAGATCTAGTAATTTTTAATCAAGAGCGACCATTATCTTTGAAAATTTGAAAAGAAAAAAAAAAAAAAAAAAAACTTGAAAAAGTAGGTGTAGTGCCACTACACTAACTACACCTGACGAGCCACCACTGTTATCTAGTAACCTTGACCAAACTAGTTAGTTGGTTTGACAAAAATGATGATCGCGACAGCTGCTGAAATTGTATATAATTATACACGGGGTAGATTCATTTTAAATGAGCCGTTTTGTTGGCTTTAATTACAAATCGTTTTGTTGCAGTCTGATTCCAGTTTTTTAAGGTACCTAGAATAGTTTTTGTGTGCTGTCGAGACTTTACTCTGTTCACGATAAGAAGGCGGGTGAGAATTCAGGTAGTAATGTACTATGTAGCAACAGTGCGGCTATACCGGCTACTCCAACCCTTCGCTGTGACCGTTGTTCTTCCGACTTCTCTCTTGGCGCGGAGGATTTCCAAGAACCGACAGTTCTGTTTAATTACAAACAGCGCTTCTCATCCTGGAAACTTCCAACTTTCCTCGCACAGTGGACCGTGTCCAAACGAATTTTGGGGCTCTCTTCTTAATAAATGGTCAACAAAAACTGGTTAAGCGCTCCAAAGCAATGCTCCTTTAATCATTCTCAGTTCGCAGAAAACGTCTCAAAGCTGTCTTAAAGACGTCTTAGAAGACAAGTAAGTTATCTTGGATCCGTCTTAAAGACATCTTTAGACCGTCTCTTGTTCCGCCAAAATCGGTCTCAGAAGACGTCTTACAAATCCAATTTCAAATCTTTGAATGAGCCAACGAAGACTCGTATACTCTCTAAAAAAAAAGGTAGAGGTAGTGGCTTTTGTAGTTGGTTCTTATCAAGGTCCATATACATAAGGTCTGGCCGGTAGCTTTTGGCTCCTCTCGTTAGTCCCTAGTTTGGGAACAACTTCTCCATTTAAAACCATTGATCCAAGATGGCGGCGAACTCGAAAAGAATGTTAAAGTAAATGGGGGTATGGTTTCCCAAACATTGGATTTCCCGAGTTGGCGCTACCGGCCAAACCTTATGTACATGAACTTTGGTTCTTATACTGTGTATCGATTTAGATGAATCACACGTAACAACTATATACTTTCGTAAATATTATCCGTATGAGTAACCCGTAAATATATATATTAAACATCAGTTCCTCTTATGTCCTTATTCGATTCTTGCCGAAGAATTTGGACTTCAGAGTCATCTGTGCGTTCCACTATGGTTTGAGATAAAAAAACAAAGTTGAAAAAAATCATAATTTTAACCCTTCAAAGCTTAATTCAAAACTGTCCGGTGATATAAATTTTAGATTTGTATTACGAGAAAAAAGTTTTCTCTGTGGTTAAAATTGGTATTGAAAGTTTATAAATGATCATCCGTAAAAATGACAATGGTAGCATCAGAAAACACCAAAAGTCATTAATTAACTCTCGAATTGCGAAAAGCACTAGACACTATTCACCCCTGTATCTTTCCACCGCGTGCACCATATTTCGGGAAATTAGCGCGGCACATTCAAATAATCATGGCCGACTGTCATTACAACTGACTTCATAAGCAAAATAAACAGTAAAAACAGACGCCGTCAGTGCTTACTGTTTAATTGTTTATGAAGTCTGCTGTGATGGCAGTCGGCCGTGATTATTTGATTGTGCCGCGCAAATCTCGCGAAATGTGGAGCACTTGGTGGAAAGATACAGGGATGAATAGTGTCTAGTGTTTTTCGTAATTTGTAAGTTTATTAACCCATATTATCCCAGAACTTTTTCGGTCACGGATTTTTATGAAAATTTCAAAAGTTTTTCATTTTGGTCCTAGAAACATGAGAAAATTGAAAAAAAAACAAGCAGCCTTCAAAACACGCGGGCGTGTTAAGAATGGATGCACGACCTTAATCAATAATTGATGGATATGGTGCTTCAGGTTTACAGTCAAACGGTTTTGTATAACTGATTTTTATTACTGTTGTTCTGTATTTTTCTCAAACATCAAAGTTTGATATTGATTAATTAATTATTTAACTAATATTTATACCTTTATCAAATAGGTTTGGATTTTAAAACTTTGTGAGCTTAAATACATGCTTCTCACAGCTACTAGTAATATTTTTCAGGAGCAAGTTTATCAAAACGGGTTGCCTACCAATTGACCGAATTAAACAGGCATTACATGTTCTCTGCAAGGTGTTTCAGACAGAGCTGCCGTTTTGCGTATATTTATTCGCATTTTTCAATTTACCGATGATTCCACCGGCTGAGAAAATATTACACAGCTTAGTTCAGATGTATTACTGAAATTCAAGAAAATACTCTGATCTGTAATCTTTTCTCAATCGGTGGATACTCTGTTAATTAATTAAAATACCCGCAAGTTTTTTTAAACTCATCGACGACTCCACCGGTTGGGAAAAGATTACAGATGCGAGCATTTTCATGCATTACAGTCATACATCCGAACTACACTGTGTAATCTAATCTCAACCGGTGGGATCATCAGTGAATTGAAAAATGCGATTAATTATACGCAAAACGGCAGCTCTAGTTTCAGACCACCTAGCATGCTTTTATTGTAACTGAACAAAGGCAGATACGAAAATTGAGTGAAACATGTGTCACGAATATCGACCCCGATGAATTCAGGGAAACTGTTTTCAACCCCCCAAAACCATTCCTTGGAGTTATTTAAGGGATGGGTACCCGTATACCAAAAAAATCAAATGGACAGGGTGTGTTTTGACCTTTAAATGTACGGTATACATTTTTTTTCAGAGCTGTTTTTTCTAAAATCCAACCCTTAATGAGCTATTGGTAATTTTTGAATAGTTTAGAGGCAATTGTGATTGACCGCTGTGACCTTCCGAATAGAAAAAAAGTCAATTTGCTGATCTCTAGCTTCGTGCCACATAAAACGGCAGAGACTAGCCTTTACAAATCGATTCACATGACACACCAAGTTTCAGTCGATTCTCTGGAGCTAGATATTTTTCTTTAATGGTTCACCAAACATGGATCTTTTTAACCATGACCTCCCGAAAAGAAAATCCAACTTGTGTGTGTTTTGGTAAGGTTTTTCGGCGAAAGTGGGGGGGGGGTGTAAGTACCTTTAATTATTGTTGTTAAAGTGATAATGGAATTTAGATTTGATTGGGCGAGGAGTTGGTGGGAGGGGAAGGGGGAGGGTTTGACTTTTAAATGAGAAACAACCGTGGAAGAAATTTCGAATGTAGCGCCGCGCGACTAGTGAGATCATGCCATGATGCGAGCGATCCCGTGGCAAGGCATTGACTTAACGTGGCCGCGGAAGATCCGGTCGCGATCGTGCTTGAGAGCGTAGAGGTGCATCCTAATGCAGCACCCATGGCTTGTCAGATATTTTGTCTGATAGGCTCACTTCACCCGGCGGTTGTTTGACCTTGGTTGGAGATTATGATGGCACGGGTTCACGTTGACTCAGCCGCTTGCGGTAGAGTGAGTTTTCTTTCTTACGAATGTTTCCAACCTTTGTAAGGCATTTGCGGTGGTACACTTGTAGTGAATGACAAACGTCAACGATGTTTACACTTTCACGAAATCGTGGCTATGATCAATACCGTCTGCTTTTTCCGTACTTCCAACCCGCTAGGTTTGAGGTTATGGTCACACGGATTCTACGTACCTTCGGTTAATCATGGGATACGGAGAGTCGGAGAACCCGTGTGACCATAACCTCAATATAGCGGTTGGAGGCATTCTGTGGTTTGGTGTACACGATACGCGGAGTAAAACCGAAAAAAGTCCTCCGTCCCATACATCGTGTACAAAACGTGATAAGAGCGGGAAATTTATAATCGGGTAAGAACGATAAGAATTCTCAATTCAAACCCTAATGAACCAAGAAATAAACAGGAATTAAAAGAATAGGACTTGAAACAGGTATGCGCAAATTTGTGAAAAACATCAAAAACCGACTCTAAAACGCGCTTGAAAATCAGTATAAAAGGGTGATACTTTCGACAAAATATCTGTCCGCCGGACGAATAGAGGAATTTGATTGGCTACAAAATAGTTGAGAAACGAAGTGCTGCCAAATAGTTCCAAATCAACTACTTAAAACACAGAATTTCAATACTCCAAAATACCAAGTACATTGTACAACAGTGCAAATCAAAAACCAGACCGAAACCAATATGCACTCCCCATAGGGTCGTGCATAAAATTCCCATACGCCGTTTGGTAATTATGGGATGGTGCGAAAACGCACCATCGGGATAATACGATGGCATTTGATCTTGCTCAAAAAGTGAGGTAAAATTTTTGGTGCGTTTTTGCACCACCGGGATAAAATGGGTTGAATTTTGGTGTTTTCTGATGCTACCATTGTCATTTTTACGGATTTTTACGTAGTATGAATTGATACTTTAAAACGCTGTAGCCGAAGTGTGCAACAGACCCATTGATGAGACATTTTTTTTTAAATTTTTGTCCAAATTTTGACGATCACAGCTCAAAGTGCGTCGCAAAGATTTATCATGAAAAAAATAAAAAAAAACGCCTATTCGACTTTGGGATTGTCAATACCACCAGACTATCAAGTATGCGTAGGTGAAACATACCTCTTTTCCAGCCACTCCCCCTCAACATAAATCAGATCGAAATTGTTCACTTTCGTTCTTTGACTGGTCATTAAATATGCAACTACCCGACCTCCTTCTTTTTCACTAATCTACGAATCTCCGCATGCTTCCTCCCACGAATAATTTGCTTCATCGCAAAATGAATGTATTTTCTATTCAAACTCATTCAAAAGTTAACCTCGTTGTTTAACCAAATTTAATTCAATTCAGACAAGGCAATAAGTAAATTTTTCTTCAAGTTCACGTTTCGCAGAAAATAATGGGCATGACACATTGAAGTTCTTCCGATATCACGAAGACATCGAATTTTCGCTGAAAATACCACCAGCTTATTAGTTGGGAGTGGAACCTAGCTGATGTCTCCACGAAAGCAGGAGAGCAGCAGCGGCTCGTGCAATTTGGCAACAACGTTTTTCCTCCATTTGAATCCGTACAGAACAATCGATTGGATAGTGAAGCAGCGCTTCACCAGTATTCGACTGTTCATAAACGGCGTGCGAGTCAAGGAAATAACAGCCTTAGACGGCGTGTCATGGGAAAAGAAAGGATTTATTACCTGGAATATAAAAAGAGATTATTAAAGCTGAAAGGAAAGGATTATAGTTAGTACAGCATGCAGCCTTAGACGGCGTGCGATTCCTTAGGAAGTGATATCCATAAACGGCGTATCAAATCCAGAAAAGCTGAAAAGAAAAGATTATAGTTAGTACAGAATGCAGCCTTAGACGGCGAGCGAATTAGAAAACGATAGCCTTGGACGGCGCGCGGCGCGGCGTATCGAAAGAAAAGAAAGGACAGAGGCAGCCTTAGACGGCGTGCAAAGTTAAGAGAAGGCTGGACAAAGAATGACAGTTTGTTATGTATTGCTCTTCCTATTTATAATAAACTAGCCGTTCCAAGCACCCTACGGGTGCCCTCCACGACCAGCATTCTAGGGTTACGGGCTGGTTGGTAGTTGGTAAAAAATGAAAAAAATGAAACGGAGAATCGGTGCTGAGAATTAAAGAGATGAAAATGTAAGAATATGTGAGCGCAAAGCGCTTGCACTTTCTTGTATTAAATAAATAAAAAAAAAAAAAGATATTGCCGGGCAATGCGTAAAAAGAACTAATAAGACGCGGAGGATACCAAAATAAAAGCGTTGAAAATCGAAGAGGAATTATAAAAGAGAAGCGACGGTGACAATCCATGGAAAAAATAAATGCACAGTAGCGCTAAGAATGTTTTCTTTGTAAAAAAAAAAAAAAAAAAAAAAAAAAAAAAAAAAAAAAAATTAAATCAAGACCATACTGCAAAATATTAGGAACGTTATTCAACGATCCCGAGTGATATAAGTCGAAATGATAAAAATTTAAAGAATAAAATGAAAAGAGAGGAAAGAAGAAGAAAGGCAAACCAGTGGTTAATACGAAGAATGGGAGTGCGTTAGTCGAGAGAGATGAGCGTCCGTAAGGAGTGAGAGAGAAGGTTGCGGGTACGGGCGAGGCGAGCGACAGAAAAATTTTGGAGAAAGAACGAAGTAATCAGTGCGCAAGAGATGAGCGACGAACGAACCTCCCCCCTCCACCGCTCTCGCTGCACTGACTCGTCAACTGATAAGGTGAGACTCTGCCGAGCGTAGAGTGGAGGGGAGGGGCAGATCAGAGAATCCAGCTCAGGCGATGGCGCGGAGCATCTCGTCACCTCGCTGTCCGTGCGTCGTGCGAAAATGAGTTTTCACTCTTATTTTAAAATTCAATTTGCGGCGCTCATAGACAACTTTTTAGAAAACTAATTCGACAGATTTTTTCTAAATACCCTAAAGAATCATCGTGTCAAATTTGAGGGAAATCGCTTCGGCCAATTTTCGGGAAATAGAAAAAACATTTTGGAGGGACGTCAGCTTTATATATATAATGTGGCGCATGCGTGGAAGTTGAACTCTTATGTAATAGATCGATGGAAAGTTATAAAATTATTATGTAATTATTATGCAATGAGGAAACTTCCACCGATCTATTACATAATAGTCAACGGAAAAATAACAAGTTACATAAGATGGTGAGTTGCAGGTGCGCAGTTACGCAACTTGTAAATAAACATCGAACTTCTAGAATTGAAAATAATAACGAGTACCCAACATATGTAAACCTTTGTTAAACAATCGATCTTCAGGGAGTTCAATTGAACCCTTAAGAAAAATCGATACTTCTGCATAGGATTAACCCTTTCAAGGCCAAGCCCGAGTATACATCGTTTTTCTTCTCCAGTCTACTTTACATTGTTTCAGTCTCCATTTCGAATAAATGCGACTGTTGATACAAACATGTAGAAGATAAGATGTCTTCGGGCGCCTTCAATGTATCGTATAGGCAATTTCAACTCCCCCGAGTACGAACAGTTAACTACCTTCCCTTTAAAAACGGAAGAGAGGCGTCTTTTTGAAATAACCTGGCCCTTAAAGGGTTAAACGATAAAAAGCATTGGTTGCCATCAGGGACCAAAAAATGTTAGGTCCCGAGCGTAACTTACGCACTGTCATGTGACGTGCGGAAGCTCTCTGATTGATCGAGACCGCTCGCAATTCAACTTGCGCATGCGCAGTGCGCACTCTGCCGGGACCATACATTTTTTGGTCCCGGGTTGTACGAGCAACCACTTACACAGTGTCACGCACGAGGCACGGCAAACAGTCAATGTAATGCCAACACTCGTAGCTCAACTAATTGGGAGCCTGGTATAAGGTGCATAATTAATGGATCTGCCCGTACACGCCACCCGCGCGTGACATACATCTTGGCAAATTCTTTAACAGCATGCAAATTGAATTGAATCTATTAGTGTTAGATCCCTCTACTGGTCTCCCCTTTCTGCCTGTCGGAGAGTGTCGTCACAATGCAAAGCGTGCGACACCAGAGCGCGCTGGGGAGTTTGATCACATGTCAACACCCACCCATCAACCTATCCTAAATATTCAGACTGCATTCAAGCAACAATTTAAATAAAAAACAAAACAAAACAAAACAAACAAACAAAAATGTGTTTGGAATAGAGGGTTTTAGCATCAGGGCTGCCGTTTTGCGTACAACCAATGCTATTTTTCTATTCACCGATGATTCCACCAGTTGAGAAAAGATTACGCAGCTCAGTTCAGTGTATGACTGTAATAAACTAAAATACTCGCATATGTAATCTTTTCTCAACCGGGGGAGTCGTCGATGACTTTTAAAAACTTGCGGAAATTTTAAATAAGTAACGGCGTTTCCACCGATTGAGGAAAGATTACAGATGCGAGTATTATCGTGTATTACAGTCATGCACTGAACTGAACTGTGTAATATTTTCTCAACCGGTGGAATCATCGGTGAATAGAAAAATAGTATTGATTATACGCAAAACGGCAGCCCTGGAGTAATGGCGGCAGCCGGTGATGATCATTCCAAACAAAGACAGTGTGTCTTTCTCGCTCTCACGTAGGCCTCATGTACTGCCATCTCACTCTAATTTCAAAAATCGTAAGTAGAGACATCTTTCGTGAAATTTTTTGGCTAAAATGAATTCCTCAAGGCATTTCAACACGGTTTTGATAATAATATGTCGTAAAACAAGGCCCTACATACGAATTTAGAAAACTAGAAAGATATGGATATATATGGGGGTCACTGGAGAGTGAGTGAGATAGTTTGGAATGCTACGCAAGTTTTATCACAACCGCGATTGCGAGTGATGAGTGCATTGTTATGGTTGTTGGCAACATCTTGCGTGGAGACTACCGGTTATCATGCAAAGACTTCAGAGTCACTCCTTCAAGATGTCATTCCTCCCTCGGACCGCAAACAGCACACAAAGTATCCGGAGAATAAGAAAGCGGTGGGCAAATGGGAGTAATCTTACGCCTCCATAAATTTCATCTTTCTTGAAATTGGATCCCTCGACGGGCGCCACCACCAGGATGATTATATTTT
The DNA here is from genome assembly GCA_011764245.1 of Trialeurodes vaporariorum. Taxonomy (NCBI): domain Eukaryota; kingdom Metazoa; phylum Arthropoda; class Insecta; order Hemiptera; family Aleyrodidae; genus Trialeurodes; species Trialeurodes vaporariorum. The sequence continues at coordinate 760,442 of VMOF01000111.1, forward strand.
CAAAGCTCTCATTACAGAGCAGAATGTCCTCGGTTTGCTCAAGAATTGGTCGGTACCTCATGCAGAAGACATGGACAAGCATGCCTGTAATACATGTAATGAGGGTAGCATAACTATCGCTCCACGACTCACGAGCTGGCTATGAGGTACTCCCTCTCTTCGCGTTTAGTATATATATATATACATAGAAACAGAGGCAGCGAGCAAAGAAAACCGAGGTAATTTAAGAGCAGTTTCCGAAAACTGCTGCGCTGGCTCGTCAAATGACCATTTTGAACAGTAATCTCCGGAGCCAGGAACCGAAAATGAGCGTGCCTCATGGCCTCGAGTCCACCCGACTCCCACCCCCTTCTCACCCTTGCCCCCTTCGACCCTCCCCCTTCCAACCCCTTCCCTTCCCCTTGCTTCAACAAGCCGCTAACTGTAACTTCTGTACCCGCCGCTCGCTGCGCCTTCAATTGAGGCCACTGTCGGAAATAAAGTTCGCGAAACGTGCGGTGTGCTCGTTTTTCAGTAACTGTCATCGAGGAGACCCGAAGATTTGTTCGGAAGAGCATATCTCTCATTTTGTGGTTTCTTTGCCAGCTGTGTCCTCATATATCAAGATGGAAGAGGCATAGGACATGAATTATTTTATGATACCAGCCTTGCTGATGGGTTAAACAATTCGCCTATAATGAACTGGACGTGCAGTTGAGTGTGTTTAGGAGGGAGGGAAGGAGGGGGAGGAGGGTGAGTGGGAGGGATGAGAGGGGAGGAAGGGGGGAGGGCCGAGGGAGGAGGGAGGAGTCTAATGTATAGATGGGTCTGGGTCACCGCCACAGCGAACACAGTATGGAAGCAATGGTTATTGCCTAATGGCCTTTTATAATGGAGGGGGAGGGAAACGATAAGCGCCAAAAATACGCTGCGATCTAGTTGGAGCTGCTGTTTAGTGTAATGTTCAATAACATTTTTCAATTCACCGATGATTTCTACCGGTTGACCGAAACATCACATACACTTCAGTTCAGTGTACAACTGTTATGCACCAAAATACAAGCAAACAGTTCTGCAGCCATTTGTCAATGAAATTTATTTTACCATACTAGATGACATACTCATAACTCTTCAATAAATCTCAACTTTGGGACTAACAATAAGTGTAATAAAATTTTGAATTATAGAGTGGACTTTCGCACACCAAATCCAAATTTCGCCTCTTTTTTACCTTATTTTCGCTCAATTTCACTTCGAAAAACAAGAAAGACCTGCATTTTACCTCAAATTGGCGGTTTAGTGAAAACTGAGGAAATAATGGAAACACCAAAGGGACTGGAGGAAAACTGATTGAAAATTCGGATCGTGCGCCTTAACTTCAACGCAACCTGATCACTTTCAAGCGAAATGTGGAATTTTCAGGATAATTCATCAAATTTCATTCATAAGGTGGGTTTGTAGCAAGTTTATAAATTACTAGCCGTTCCAGACACCCTACGGGTGCCCTCCACGGCCAGCATTCTAGGGGCACGGGCTAGTTGACGCTTTGACAGTTTGTTTGTTTTTCATGTAGAGAATCATGATTGTTAAACGAACGATTGAAGAAGTACGGTAAAAATTACTGACAAAAAATGATGGATCAAAAGTATTGGAGCGCTCAGGTTTAAGCGACGAGCGTTAGGACCGAGGGAGTTGCGACAGTTTTAACCCTTTTATCCCTGGTGTACATTTCAATGTACATCTGAATGACACATCTTAAAGTTGCTCTAAAAAAAAGAATAGGCTTTTGAAGAGTCGTTCTTTTTACAGGATTCAGAATACTCCCCCAAAGAAACAGTAAATATGAAAGACTATTCCTCTAAACCCCCCTCACCCCGTAAACCACACCTTCCACCTGTTTTATGATCAAAATTCGTTGCTCACTATAAAGCCGCAGTATCAGATTTGAAATTATTGAGAAATGGACTTTAAATTCGTGATCAGCGGCCCAAAGAACCCCTTGAACAACACCTTTCACATGTTTTTTGGTCAAAATTCATTGATTACTATATAGCCGCCATCTTGGATTTGAGAATTTTGAAAAACGGACTCTAAATTCGTGATCAGCAACCCAAAAAACCGCTGAAACGACACATTCCCCTACATTTTAGGTCAATCTAGACTTTATGGTAGTTAAATGTGCATACTGACACATAGTGCGTCGAGCGTCGTGCGAGAATGACCTCTCCCCCTCTTATTTTGAAATTCAATCCGCGGCGCTCACAGACGACTTTTTCAAAAACCGTTCGACAGATCTCCTCGAAATATCCTAAGGAATAATCGTGCCAAATTTGAGGGAAATCGCTCCGGCCAATTTTTCGGAAATAGAAAAAACATTTTGGAGGGACGTCAGCTTTATATATTAAATAGCCGTTCCAAGCACCCTACGGGCGCCCTCCACGGCCAGCATTCTAGGGTTACGGGCTAGTTGATAGTTGGTAAAAAATGATAAAATGAAACGGAATATTGGTGCTGAGAATTAAAGAGATGAAAATGTAAGAATGTGAGCGCAAAGCGCTTGCACTTTCTTGTATTAAATAAATAAAAAAAAAAGATATTGCCGGGCAATGCGTAAAAAGAACTAATAAGACGCGGAGGATACCAAAATAAAAGCGTTGAAAATCGAAGAGGAATTATAAAAGAGAAGCGAGTGCTTAAAGTTTACATATAACGGTGACAATCCACGGAAAAAATAAATGCACAATGCGCTAAGAATGTTTTCTTTAAAAAAAAAAAAAAAAAAAAAAAAAAAAAATTTAAATCAAGAGCATACTGCAAAATATTGGGAATAGTTATTCAACAATCCCGAGTGATATAAGTCGAAATGATAAAAATTTAAAGAATAAAATGAAAAGAGAGGAAAGAAGAAGAAAGGCAAACGAATGGTTAATACGAAGAATGGGAGTGCGTTAGTCGAGAGAGATGAGCGCGAGCGTCCGTAAGGAATGAGAGAGAAGGTTGCGGGTACGGGCGAGCGACAGAAAAATTTTGGAGAAAGAACGAAGTAATCAGTGCGCAAGAGATGAGCGATGAACGAACCTCCCTCCTTCACCGCTCTCGCTGCACTGACTCGTCAACTGATAAGGTGAGACTCTGCCGAGCGTAGAGTGGAGGGGAGGGGCAGATCAGAGAATCCACCTCAGGCGATGGCGCGGAGCATCTCGTCACCTCGCTGTCCGTGCGTCGTGCGAAAATGAGTTTTCACTCTTATTTTAAAATTCAATTTGCGGCGCTCACAGACAACTTTTTAGAAATCTAATCCGACAGATTTTTTCTAAATATCCTAAGGAATCATCATGTCAAATTTGAGGGAAATCGCTTCGGCCAATTTTCGGGAAATAGAAAAAACATTTTGGAGGGACGTCAGCTTTATATATACAATAATAAGGAGATATGCTCAATCTAGCTTCGCGCCACAAATTCAGTGGCGCCCAGTTCAAAATCACTGCAGCCAAGATAGTTGACAAAAGCAGAAAACAAGTGCTGTTATAGGTTCATCGCCTTTGTGGTTGGCTGCGGTTATGATTGTACCAGTGCTGCCACGGGCAGGAAAAGAAAACTACCGCAAAGTGGTCCAAGTTAGACCTACGTTCCATGTTACCTGAGTTTACTACATACAAAAACATTTTCAGGATATGAAACTAACATTTAAAAGAGAAACGGCGGGAAGTTTCGAAACTTTACAGTGACATTATCAGTTTGAGTCTTGGCCTTCTTGTTAGAGCTGCGACTCAAATTTTGAGGTTATTTTTTTATTATTATTTTATTTTGTGTATTTTCTAATGGTTGATAATGAAACTGTAAAGTTTCAAAAATGTTAGCTTCATTTCCCAAAAATGCTTAATTACTTACGAGGGTCGTCTCAAAAGTGAGTATCTTTTTTTTTCTAAATAAAAGTATTAACCCTAGAGAAAATCTGAAAACAGCGCTAAACGCGTCGAATTTATCAGCTTTAAGAACCTTTTGGTGGATTTTCGTTATCTTTAAAATTGAACAAATATCGCCGATTTTACCGCGACCATCTCCCGTCACATTTGGCCCAAAATTCGAAGGTAACGTTTTTCAGACATGGGGAATCAATATTGTATAAGAGAACACAGATGAGGTAAAAAAAAACTGTCAAAAACTGATAGAATGGCATCTAAATTTATTTTTTGACACAATCTCCTACTTCATTTAGACATTTTTGATACATTTTACACCAGTTTCCTTATTCCATTAGAAAAGAGCACTTAATTAATCCTGGTTTGAGATCCAAAAGTGGATGTTCTTTTCTCATGAAATCAGGAAACTGGTGTAAAATGTATCAAACCTCATCTTTGTTCTCTCATGCAATATAGATTCCCCGTGTCTGAAAAACGATACATTTGATTGCGTGAAATTTTGGGCCCACGGTGACGGGAGATGGTTGCGGTAAAATCGCCGCAATTTTGTTCAATTTTAAAGATAACAAAGCTCCAAAAATGGGTATTAAAGCTGAAGTTACGACGCTTCTAACACTGTTTTCAGTTTTTCTCTAGGGTTATTAGTTTTTTTTTTTTTTTTTTTTTTAAGAAAAAAAAAAAAAAAAATAAATAAAAAGATAATTACTTTTGAGATGACTTTCGTATTTATACACTAAATGCAGTGGCGGATCGTGCAATTTGGCAGCCGTGCTAATTTTCCATTTAAACCTATGCAAAAGTATCGATATCTTGGGGGTGCAATTGCACCTCCTAAAGATCGATTGTTTTACATAGGTTTAAATGGAGAGAATGCGTTGTAGCAACATTGGACGAGCCGCCACTGACTAAATGGCAGCGCTGGATCCAGTCAGCAATCGAGAGAAGATTGAAACCCTCGGTGAAAAAAAAAAAAAAATCGATACCAGTCAGTGGGAAAACCTATGCAAAAGTATCGATATCTTGGGGGTGCAAATGCACCTTCTGAAGATCGATTGTTTTACGTAGGTTTAAATGGAGAGAAAGCTCTGGATGCAGTCAGCAGTCGAGAGAAGATTGAAACCCGCGGTGAAAAAAAAAATCGATACCAGTCAGTGGGACATTCAATGTAAATACTTAAAACGTTCATTAAATGCTTTTGAATTTTGCATTAAAGCGTGGCCAAGTTTGTGGTTCGTGGCTGTCAGGCTGCGGACACTCGGACGGACAGTTCCACCATTGGAGCTCGACCGCTCGGTAGAGAGATCGCAACGAATGATTGTTGCCATTGAATCGTTCAAAAACCAAACAAACCGAAAAACTTTATGTGGTTTGCGTTAGATTCAATTATTTGCGATCAATCATCGACATCAGTTAATTGTTGAAAGGCATCACGTGCATGTTATGCATTTAAAAAGGTAGCTCTCTCAGAAACGCCTACCTCACTTGCCCTGAATTCTCCTTCTGGCACGTGCAATGCCACAGAAGTATATACATGTTACGTACTTGCACGTACTTGCAAAAGTTGTCATTGATTTTCAGAGCAGTGGCGTTCCGTCTGTTACCTTTGACACCTAAAGTGTCGGTTGAAAACTTGTGAGCGCAAAGATTTATTTCATTTTCAAAAAGGCTTTGCAAAATTTCGAAGAGGGTCAAGAGAATGGGTCTGTTGCAAACTTTTGCTACAACGATTAAGAGAGATTAATCTTATGTAAAATCGCCTGGAAAGTCCATTGGTGGCACCAGAAAGTCATAAAATGCAATAATAAACTCACAAGAGGCGTTTAATGAAATCCAAGATGGCGGAGAAATATCGAGCAATTTGTATGCATGCACCACGAACATCCAAGGATAGCCAACCTCACAATATCCATCACAACCAATCGCAACGTAAACAAACACATAACCTCTACCTCCAGTGAGGTTGTCAAAGTTGGCGATCCTTGGATGTTCGTGGTGCATACATACAAATTGCTCGATATTTCTCCGCCATCTTGGATTTCATTAAACGCCTCTTGTGAGTTAATTATTGTATTTTATGACTTTCTGATGCCACCAATGGATTTTTCAGGCGATTTTACATTGTAATGAACACTCTTAATCGTTGTAGCAAAAGTTTGCAACAGACCCATTGCCAGTAGTGCGACACGCAGAAAAAAAGAGACTAGCATAGACTCGCTCACTCGCACGCTTGACAAGTGTGACTAAGCGTGACAAATCGTGACGACGCGTGACTAACAATAAGCGTGACGAAACGTGACGAAGCGTGACTATAAGCTGAGGGACGGTAGATACGTCTTCTAATCCAGCTTTTCACGATAAATTTTGACCGTTTTTCCAACAAATTAGCTGTTCAAAAACTTATGACAATAAGTTTTGATCGACCAAAAATGATTCTGCCCACAAATTTTTGAGAATGTATTTTTTCCCTTAAAATGCTTGTGTAGTAGACAATTTTGCACACAACGTTTTTACGTTTACGGTAACACTCATGGTTTTGCCACGGCACAACACTGTACCAAAGACGTTCATGTACGTCCTTCACATTTGCCGCATTTGTTCAGGCCAGGACGTATGTCGTATATGGCCTGTGTATTAGTATGGGCAGTGCTAGGACTACTTGTTCGTTGTTCAATTTTTTTTGTATGAGGGTGCCACTGACTGGTCTCCTGGTCTCTTTGGGAATAGAATATGGAAAAATAGTCTGGCTTGTAAGTGCTAGGGATTAGATGCTTTTGAAATTGTTTAACAAAGTGTAATAAATAAATGATAAATAAATAATAAATAAATGAATGATAAATAAATAAATAATATCATTACACTGATCAGTTGCGAAAGTTAACTATCTCGATCTTGTAATTTTTACGTAAATCTTGCGACGGTGCAGTTCTAAAAGGGGCCAACCAAGGACTCGCAGCTGAAGCCAAGCGGTTGAAATCAAATTTTGGGCGTTTCTTGTCGGAAAAGAGTGAAATAAATTTTTAACACGTATTATCTATCATTTAAAAACTTTATACAAGTGCACTGAAACTTGTAAGTGTTTTCATCGATAATCGAGTTCATACGGAATGAGGACTGAAAAATGTGAAATAGACTAGATAAGAAAATCGAGTATATTCGGGCTTGGTCCATAAAGGGTTAATAACTGTTAGTTTCACTAGTTAAAATAGTTAAATTATTACAGCATCGAGGAACTATTTTAAAGGGTAAAAGAAACAATTTTTAAATGAGGACTTTTTCAGGAGAAAGGCCCATGAAACAGTGGGTGTGCTCTTCCTGAAAATTGTGCATCGTGAGCGAATGGAGGTTTTTGGCTAAAGAGCACACCTCTCATTTTATGGGCCCTTCTTCTAGAAAAGTCCTTAATGTCGTCCATACTTTTTACTATGTAATTAATAGCTTAAATTTAGCCTATTTTCGGTACATTCTCGCATGAACAGAAATTAAAATTGATTGTTACATAGTTCGAATAATAATAATTGAAATGGGAGCTCTGTAGGGAGCTCATTATAGCAACTGATCCGAGTCAGAGCGCTCTGCTACAATATTCAAACTGTAGTCGATAAAATCATATCTAACCATTGAAGAGCATTATTTCAACTCAGTTTAGAATCGATCAATCACAGACCTAAGAGAATTTTACTTTGCATGTCCCCCCCCGCAAAAGACGCAAAATTTGATTTCAACCGTGGTTTTTGGCTCCAAGTCCCAGGAACCAATTTTCCCATATGTGCAGAATTATAATTGCGGGGTTGTCAAATTTACGAGTGATCAAATGAATTCCCGATATCAACGACGATGATTCAGTCAATAGACTAACAGATTAACCGTTTCGTTTTTTCGAGTACTTCCATAAGATGAAATCATAGGATATTACCTTTGTAATCATTTTGTCAACCGATCCAAGGGTTTCCCTCAACCACTCACAAAACTGCACCCTTGCGCAACTAACATGAGTTCTAAGTAAAGCGGTTTGATTCAACCTCTGTAGAATTGGTTAAAATGGGAGAAAAATGATGATAAATTGTTCAGGAACCGCCGAATAATCACCCTGTACCCTGTACAGTGTACCCCCTCTTTCACTCACAGGTATTAAATATAGGGAAATAAATTGCAAACGTGTAAATTCTACCTCGACTGAATAATGGACGGTCTTTCGCGTTTGCCAGGTTCTAATTAAGGAGAGAAAAAAGTAAAAATTGAATAATACAACAGAGAGGGAGAGATGGAGTGGGGGGAGAGGGAGAGAAACAACTAGGTGGTTGCGGGGGAGAGGCACATTCGTGCGAACGAAATTGATGACATTTTAATGGTAATGGCGTAACGAATTCATTCGGAACAAATTTGAACACTATTCCTTCGTCATCCCTGTTATTTTAACTGGAGAATCGATTATTTAAAAAAAAAAAAAAAAAAAAAAAAAAAAAAAAAAAAAAGAGGGGGGAAAAAGAAACATGTGAATTACATTCCAATTCCTTCACGCTGAGTTAAAGCGGGAATTTACGACTCCAGGCGATGGCATTTCGAAGAAACAGATCTTTTAAGTTTCATTTGTTCCTGCTCCCCTCTCTCCTCTCCCCCTCCGTTTCTTTTTTCTACTGATGGCGCAAATTTTCTCCGAGAGAGAGTTTTGTTAAGAGCTTTCTTAGCGTCTGGGTGTTTCCCCGGTTTCCATTGGGTTAATTTGAATATTTCCGACTTCCCTCGCGAAAAAAAAGCTCGGTTTCTTTCGCGAAATAACGCAGAGCGAGCGAACTTTCGCGGGAGTTTTCAGATGCAAATTGATTTGCGTTGATATTTATTTGATTACGCTGTAATGCAACGAAATGGTAACAACAATGGATGGATATGTTCGAGCAAAGTTGCTCACGTGGCATTCACGAAACCAATAATTTTTAACGCATAGGGCATTGCTTTGGAGATGCTCAAATATTCATCAATCATCACACAACGGTTTCAAAACTAGTGGCGGGCAATCGCATGCACCTAGATGCGGTTTAATAAAGGTCCTTTCCAGTGGTGGATTCAGCCCTCGCGAACGGGGGGGGGCAACTTCGGGTTTCGCACCCCCCCCCCCCTAAAACTCCTCTTTCCTTTTTCTATGTTTCTTTCCCCATTTTTTCTTCCCTTTTTGGGTCGAAAAGGGGGGGCAATCGCCCCCTTCTTTTCTCCCCCTTTTTCCGCCAATGAGTCCTTCTTTAGTCGTTTTTTCTAGTCCATCGACTGAATCGCATTTTTCGATCGTTTAGCAACTTTTACAATTGCATGAAAATTCAGCAATTTGATTGCAACTTTTTCTTTGGCTCGTGCAATTTGGCAACCATGGATTTTTGCTATTTTTTTCCTAAGTAAAAGAATGGATATCTTGAGGTTGCAATTGCACCTCCTGAAGATCGATTGTTTTACATAGGTTCGAATGGAAAGATTCCGTTGTTGCCACATTACAAGAGCCGCCGCTGAACTTTCTTTATCACGCTCATCTTTTGTGAGCCTAAGGTATTTGACTTACTTGTGAGATGAGAGGGGGGTATAAAAAGTGACCTCGAACGGTTTTTTTCGCTGGAGAGGCATTGTTTTCTTATTCTTTTTTGCTCTCTCCCTATGGTTTTTTTCTTTACACCGAAAGTATTTTGAGTGATTAAATACATTATACTAAATTTTGTAAGACTATGTTTCATGGATCGGTACGTCTTTTTGGATATTATAGCTATATATGTTTCTGAAAAAAAAAAAAAAAGGGAATTCCAAAAAGATATGTATTAAAATGGGTTATGTGTTTTGCATGAGTCTATTGTTTGGCATTAAAATAGAAAGAATTGAACCACTGATCCGAAAAGAACATAGAATCTTTATATATAAATCTCAGTTAAACTAACTGACTGACTCACCCATGATCAACGTACCTCGGTAACGGCGGGGGTTAAGGGTCTGATACTTTCCATATCGAAGGATTTTTATATGAATAGGTGCAATAAGAAGCTTTTTTTCTGCTCGCCATTTCCGCGGAGATATCGCGGTCTAAAGGGGTTGTTTTTCCCATAAGGACAATGGGTGCGAGAGAGAGTGCGAGTGCGACAGACGATCTCCGTTGCCATAGCTGCAAGTGACTATAGACTGTTTTAGTAGAGCGATATATCGTATCGATTGCCGTCCGAGGGCCTCTGGTTCCAAACAAACTCTGGTTCAATGTATTTTCCCCATAAGCGAACTTTTGAACGGAAATTTAGGGTAATAAATCAAACAATTAATGCGACCTTTTTGCGATTATGAATTCTACGTCCTCGAAAATGCTTGAGTATGCCTGGTTCCTTGACTAAAACTGCCGAAATCAATAAGATATTACGGATTAAATGTTGCATTTGTAGGTTAGAATCGCCCGAAATCCCGCCAAATTCCACAACAACAACAATAACATTTGGGTGATTCCAACCTCCAAACGCATCGTTTAATCAGTAATATCTTGTTGATTCCGGCAGCTTTACGGGTGGAACCAGGCAATATTAAGCATTTTCGAGGACGTAGAATTCATAATCGCAAAAAGGTCGCATAAATTGTTTGATTTAATACCCTAAATTTCCGTTCAAAAATCCGCTTATGGGGAAATTACATTGAACCAGAGTTTGTTTGGAACCAGAGGCCCTCGGACGGCAATCGATACGATATATCGCTCTACTAAAACAGTCTATAGGATTCGTCCGTATGCGGTTTCTGTGTTTGAATTTAGAATAACAGCGCCGCAATGGTGCAAGGCGTATAGCAACCATTGGGTTGCTAAGGTCATTGTTCGTTTTGAATTGTCAGCTGTTGAAGGGTTACGTAGTTATTAATATAGCGATATTTGCGTGGAGAGCTGGAATTACTAATATACAAAGCCCGCAAGAAGTGAAATAATATTTTTTTAAAAAAAAGGGCGGACAAAAAAATATAAAAGAAAACAAGCGGTTATTTCAAACCCATTCGTGTTAGAATACATTGTTAAATCCTTCCGTCTACCTTGAAGCGCAATGTCTTTGATAGACGTCGCCATACGAATTCTATGATATGGAGGGGGCACCCCAATTTTTGGGTAGGGGGGACTACAAACAAACGAAAAATAATTCGAAAATATGAATATTGGCCAAAACTGCAACTTTTATCTCAACTCGTTCAAAAGTTAGGCTAATATGAGGCACGGGGGTGGGGGTTGAACACCCCCAAAAGTTATCCAAAAAATGAAGATTATTAATCCGAACAGCAGCTTTTTATCTCAACTCGGTCAAAAGTTAGACGGGGTGGGGCACGGTGGGGGGATAGAGCAGTAAAATAAAACCTCCGGAATAATGAATACTATGGTCAAAACTGCATTATTTTATCTCAACGCGTTCAAAAGTAAGACGAGGGTGGGGCACGGGGGAATGGGGGGGAGGGTGTTGGACTCCCCCAAAATAATTTTCATCGAAAATTATGATGATTAATCCAAACAGCAATTTTACATCTCAACTCGTTCAAAAGTTAGGCTCCGGGTGGGGGGGGGGGGGGGGGGTCGGCACGCCCGTTTTTGGGAGGGGGGAGGGGGGATAGGACTAAAAAAAGACCTCCGGAGTAATGAATATTGGTCAAAACTGCAACTTTTTTCTCAACTCGGTCAACTGTATGACGGGGGTAGAGCACGGGGGAATGGCTGGGTGGGGGGGGGGGGGGGGGTTGGTGTTGAACTCCCCCAAAATAATTATCATCCAAAGTTACGAAGATTAATCCAAACAGCAACTTTACATCTCAACTCGTTCAAAAGTTAGGCGCGGGGGGGAGGGTGGTGTGGCACGCTCATTTTTCGGTTCGGGGAGGGGGGATAGGAATTTAAAAAAAAAACCTCCGGAATAATTAACATTGGTCAAAACTACAACATTTCATCTCAACTAGTTTAAAAGTTAGACGGGGGTGGGGCACGTGCGAATGGGGGGGGGGTGGACCCCTCAAAAATAATCATCATCCAAAGTTATACAGATTAATCCATACAGCAACTTACATCTTAACCAGAGCTGCCGATTTGTGTAGATTTAACGGCATTTTTAAATTCACTGAAGATTCCACCGGCCGAGAAAATATTACAGAGTTTAATTCAGTGTATGACTGTAATGCACGAAAATACTAGCGTCTTTTATCTTTTCTCAACCGGTATGGAGTCGATAACTTCGAAAACTTGCGGATAATTTCATCGATTAACGGCATTTCCACCGATTGAGAAAAGATTACAGAGCTGAGTATTTTTATGCATTACAGTTATACACTGAACTAAACCATACGTAATCTTTTCTCAACCGGTGGAATCATCGGTTTAAAAATGTCATGAAATCTACGCAAATCGGCAGCTCTGATCTCAACTCGTTCAAAAGTTCGGCGCGGGGGGGGGGGGGGGCTGGCACGTCCGGTTTAGGGAGGGGGAGTGGGGATAGGACTATAAAATAAAACCTCCGATATAATGAATATTAGTCAAAACTGCAACATTTTATCTCCACTCGTTCAAAAGTTAGACGCGGGTAGGGCACGGGCGAATTGGGGTGGGGGGGGGGGGGGGGGGGGGGGGTGGACACATAATTATCATCCGAAGTTATGCAGATTAATCCAAACAGCAACTTTACATCTCAACTCGTTCAAAAGTTAGGCGGTGGCTGGGGGGGGGGGTGTCTTTCAATCCTTGGTTGACACACGCGTTTCAACGGTAGAGGCAGATGTAAGAGAATTTCTCTGGGTTGCGCTACATGCCTACACGTATAGGCAAGTACAGGACTTATTCTTTCTCTCTTTCTCTCGCTGGCCCCTGTTTGAACATATGAGTCAGGAAATGATAGCATAGGAAGTTCTCTCTATAGACTTTAGGTCCTATCATCTCTCAAGTCATTTAAAACGCGCGCGGTTTAATGGATGAAGAGATAGAATGTGCGTGAGAGAGAGAAAGAGTGAGTGAGTGAGAGAGGGAGAGGGAGAAAGAGACAGAGAGAGACAGAGAGAAGAGGACTGGGAAAGAGAATGTGTGTGAAAGAGAGGAAAGAGATTTGGAGAGAGAGAGAGAGAGAAACAGAAACAGAGAAAGAAAGAGGCGAAGGCTATTAAATAGTTTTCTGTCGAGCTACCTCACACACACTGCCGCTCAGAAACGACGCACACTTACGCACGTTCACGCACACAACTCCCCAAATTACAGACGTACGCTATATATGGGTGATGTCGTGTTAGAGCACAGGCATAACGTAAGGATGGCTCAGGATTTAACACCATAAGATTGTACGGGCGTCTTAGTGATTGTAAAACATTGTCTTTAACAATGTAAAAGAAGAAAAAGAATGAAGGTTATTTTAATTTTCGGAAGACATAGTACGATATACATATAAAGAGGTCGAGGAGTAACCCACCAAAAAGATAATCAGTTTTTTGTATGGATCCTCCCTCCCTTTTCTCCCCTAAAGAAAATATGAAATGGTGCAACTGATATTTTCCATGGGAGGCTCGGAATTTTTCCGGTATGCTACCTCCAATATACTCCTCATTTCCCTCTCCGAGTTAAATGCTGAAACCAAAAACAGCGTAACTTAAATTTAAACATATTCACGGGAAACGGCTGATTCAAATTGTCATTAGTTATAAAAGTCAGCGTAGGGGTAGGGAGGATTTGGGGTACTCACCAAGGTTTGTCCTCATCCTGTTCTCTTGACTGTTGAGCGTATAATTTATTCCTGCTCATTCTGCATTAGCTTTTTTTGTCTAAATTTTAAATTTTTCCGTAGCATTAAATTGTAATTTTAAACAGTTTTTTTTTTACATCATAGTTTCAAAATTATTGGTCCAAAAACTCCAATAATATTCGGTCAAGAATAATATTCATAAGGAAAAAGCGCTAAAACTGTAAATCCCAGGGTTCGGGATGTGGATGGTGGGAGGGGAGGAATGGTTGGGAGAAGTTGGTGAAGAAATGTTATAAGTGTCAAAACCAATTTTCGACAAAAAGAGCCAAAAATTACGACCAGATTGCAGAAAAACCAACTTTAAACCTGTAAAACCCATATATTTTGAGCTCCTACACTTTTGCAATAAGCAAATCAAAATTTTGAACTTTGAAGGGGTCATTTTACCCTTTGTAAGGGGAAGACTTGCCGTGCGAAGCACGGGTGTACAGCTAGTATCTTATAAAATCTTCCACTGAACCAATTTGTACCCGGAAACGAAAAACTCAGTGAACCAATAAAGGAGGACCTAATAAGAGCAAAAAATTCTAATGAGAACCATGCGCCATCCAAAAACGGTGAAAATCGGTATGATGGTCCGCAAAATCAAAACCTTAAACATCTTGAAGTCCCATCGTTTTTTTAAGCGTGCCATACGAAGTATATGGCAAGCTTCTTACTCTCGTTTTGCTGTATACAATGAATAATATAATACAGTGGAAGAGGTGCCCTCTGGTGGCCGTGTGTGTTTTGGAGATTTCGTTTTCAGGATATGAATCAAAACTTACATGATCGGGTTATATTGTGTATTTTCGAGAAATGTTTTAATACGTACAATCAAACACTCAGACACGTTTAAATTTTTCATTTGGAGTCATTTGATGCCTTCGTTGATTTTATTTTGCACAAAAACGGGGTCCCATTTTGCAAAAAGTCAAGTTCTCGGACTCTGTTGACTTCAGTTGTCTTCGATGCGCACACAGAGAATTTACTGAGTTTATACACACACACATAGGTAATTGACCCATGTCAAACAGGTTTTGACACATTTACAACGCGATTCTTTTCCGAATCTCGTGAATATCTCCCCACCCTCCCCCAACCCCGTTACAACTCTCAGCGTCGAGGAGCTGACTCGTCACCACTCCAAACCTCCGATCAGGGGCTCTGAACGAATTAAATGAACGAGTTGTTGAACGCGTATTTTGACTCACTCAACTGTTCCAAGAGCAGGTATACAAACACAAAGGATTCGGACGCGGCTCCCGTGAATCGAACGTTTCGTCGCTTTGTGCTGTTCGCTCATTTGGAACTGAACGGAATCAAGAGGCTATCCTTCCTTCTTTCCAAGATACATGACTGCATTATCTTATTCTGCTCTGCTTCCAACGCAACGAACCGAGCTGTGGTCGAGTGGATTCAATTCACTCGTTCCGAATGCGAACGAATTACTTCCCGCTGAATTAGTTCTAACGAAATATCGAACGAATTTCCGAACGAATTAGAATGAATTAATTTCACTCATACTCATTACCTGCTTCTTGACCATCCCCTCCCTTCACCAAAGTACCCCTGCTGATTGACTTAATATTGTACCGTAGGATCCGCTATATACCTCCAAAGTATCAGTGATGCCTTTAGTGGGGGGGCACCTCCCAGGGGAGGTACCCCCCTGAATTTAATACTTCAAATGAGGACCCTCATTTTTCTGAGATGATTGGAAGGAGGATAAAATTCTAAGACTTTTCGACTAAAACCAATAGTCGATATCCTTTTGCGTTTTCGATCAATCGCAGGTCAAAGTTTGCTATGGACCCATTTTCAAAAATTCGGAACTCCCCATTGAATGATCCTATAAACAACGTCGGGTCTAAAATGTTTTATAGAGGAAGTAGTTTTCAGAAAAAAGGATGACTCCTCCAAAAACTTTACTTGAAGGTCGCTTTTAAGCCCCTATTTGTTTAAAATGCCAAAATTTTCAGAGGCTGTAAAAAAGTAACGACTCCGAAATTCAAAAAACGCTTAAATATGGATTTCATTAACCGTTTTCCCTGGCCACCGATTCTCATGCGCCCCGAAGGCGGGGGGCGGGAGGAATTTTTCGATTATGAAGAGTTTTGTCCCCCAGCCCCACTTCCCGTGGGGGCCCGAAAATGGTTTTCTTTGAAATTAATGGAACCCGCGTGCTTTGGCTTTTTCTGAATTTTGAAGTCGTTTCTTTTCTTTCAACCTCTGAAATTGTTGAAATTTAAAAAAAAAAAATTAGAGGCTCAAAAGAACCCTTTCAAGTGAACTTTTTGGAGATGACAAATTTTTCCGAGAGGTATTTGCTTTTTAAAGTATCTTAGAAACAAAGTTTTTAAAGGAGGAGTGTCAATAAGGCCGGTTTTTGTCCCCAAAAATGGTCAATATTTAAGATGGTCTAAAAGTTCGTGTAAAATGGCTCTACTTACTCTTAAAGGCTTATATTTTTAGGTTTGGGTGGTGTTTTCGGGTTATTCGAACTTTAGAGGCATATTTTACCACCTCAAAGTGGGTCGGTTTTGTGTTTTTCACGGAAAATGCCCGATTTTGCGTTAAATTATTGAATATTTAGATGTGAGCCGGACATAGTTTGGTTTCCTCCTTTAGATATGTTATTACACCACTAAGAATGAGTAAAATACTGCAATATAGTCACCGAACTATGTCCGGCTCGTACTTAAACATCAACTTTTTTGATTTCGTGAAAATGGAAAAATTGAACGAATTCTATTAATATCAATGTAGTAATGCTTATATTGCAACCTGGCCATCTGTCAAACCATGAAATACGTTTTGCAGGTTGCAAAGATGCAGTTTTGTATTATTGTACGTAAATTTTTAGAATTCGTTCAAGTTTTCCATTTTTACGAAATCAGAAAAGTTGATTTTAAGCACGAGCCGGACATAGTTTGGTGACTATTTTGCAGTATGTTACTCATTTTTAGTGGTGTAATAACATATCTAAAGGAGAAACCGAACTATGTCCGGCTCACATCTAAATATTCAATAATTTAACGCAAAATCGGGCATTTTCCGTGAAAAACACAAAACCGACCCACTTTGAGGTGGTAAAATACGCTTCTAAAGTTCGAATAACCCAAAACACCACCCAAACATAAAAATACAAGTTGGAACTTGCAACACTGGAACAGTGTTAGCAAAGAGAGCATGAGTGTCGGCCGTAAATCATTGAAAGTGTGGAGTTCCATATTGATAGTACAAAACTGCGACAAATTCAATCGCAACGCTGCATTTGTTTTTGTATAACAGTGATCGCTGTAAAAATAACTTGATAGGTCAAAGGGGGAAATAAAAATTTACTTATAGCGTGTTGAAACAGTTGTTCACGAGGCGAGGTGAATACTGTGGTTTTGAAAATCGATTTCGATAGTGATAGTTCCTTTAAAATCGGATGACGCAATACCAATCCTAGCAAGCCGCAAAGTCTAGTTTAGTTATGTGGGACTTTTTTAGATTTCTCTCGCCTGAACCAAAGTCATCAGGAAGGAAATTCTTAATACCAATCCTAGCAAGCCGGAAAGTCTAGTCTAGTTATTTGGGACTTCTATAAAATTTTTCCTCGCTTGAACCAAAGTCATCACGATGGAAATTCTTCGTCTTTATGGTTTCAGCTCTTTTTGTCTCAGATTAAAAAATGAATGTTAATATTGATCAAATGTCATCCGACACTCATCAAGGCCCTTAAGGAACAAATTTAAAATTTTGAAAAAAGCTCATTCGATTTTTAAGGGAGCTTAAACGGTCCATGAGAGACGAAATTCGCGGATACAGAGTATCCACAGCTTATTTCAATGTTCGATCTGACAAGACCGTGCGCCTTTGAAAAATCGATATCTCGATAGTGAATCGATGTATTGCAATTCGGTTTGCACCGGTCGAAAGCGCTTGCTTGTGACTGACAACCTCGAAAATTTCAGATCCATCCGAGTTTATTTAATGACCTTACAGGACCTCTCGCGGCCGCAGTTAGACATTTCTTGTCAGAGTTACGCTGAAACGGGCAGTAGTTTGATTTTTTTAATAAGTCCCCCTAAGATGATATTTTTTGGCTCGAAACTGCATTGAGCCCTCTCGGGACATCATTGGGACCCGAAAAAAAGCGGAACCGATATAATACGGCACACGACTGGTTCGTGAGAGACGAAATTCGCCTTTTTCCAGCCTCCAGCGCCCCTCTAAGGTCGATCTGACAAGACCGCACGCCTTTGAAAAATCGATATCTCGAGAACGAATCGATGGATTGCGCACTGCGGTTTGGATTGGGCGGTAGCTTCAGCTTTTAGATAATTCTTGAAAAAAATTCAGATCCATCCAAGTTTTTAAACGGATCTTATGGGACCTCCCGCGGCCGCAGTTAGACATTGTACGTGAGACTTACGCTGGAGTTGGGGCCACGCCCCCCCCCCGATATAGACTTTATCGGTCCGACATTTGTCAGGGCCCTTAATGAACTTCATGTGAACTCAAAAAACTCACATATGACTTCTCACGGCGCATGCTAGGTCCATGAGAGTCGAAATTCGCGGATTTTAGAGAATCCTAGATTTCTGACCCTATACCGCGCGCCTTTAAAAAATCGATATCTCGAGAGTAAATCGATGTATCGCAATTCGGTTTGGACCGATCAAAAGAGTAAGCTTACCGGTACTCGCCTTTAAAAAATTTTGGATCCATCTGATTTCATTTTGAGACCTTACTTGAGTTACTTGGACCCCAGTTGGAATTATTTTTTCGGAGTTGCGCTGGAAAGGGGGGTCGCTCCCTCTCTTGGAAAACTGTGGGGGGGGCCCTTTGCTGGGGCATACATTCTTTTTTTCCCCTTTTTTTTTTTTTTTTTTTTTTTTTTAAATTTTATATTTGTGTCTAATCTAATTTGGGGGGAGGAGGAGGAGAGTACCTGCAAGTCAACCGGCAATTTACTTTTGATAGTGGCTGCGGGTCGAGGGTGCGGATTGCGGACTTTTAACTTGTTGTGGGGTTTACAGGGTGGCCGTGTCTAAACTTATGAGAAAAGAAGGCAACCACAGACCGAAAAAACGTTCAATTTCTGGTTCAGAGACCATGGACAAAGACATGGGCACCCGCAAAACAATTGCCCGGAGGGGCAACTTTTTGAATGTCAATGGAAGGTCTAGGGGACACCACCTAGAGACGGGCAAGTCTAGAGAACCCCCCCCCCCCCCACTTCCGCCCAAAATAGAAAATAAAACAAATTTTCCTTCCAAATGGTAGAAATTGTAAGTGATTGTAGCATGTAGTTGTATCAAAAGTAATTCTATTTTTTACGTGTTTGATATTATGAATAAAGTGACAGCATCAGATGATAGAAATAGTAAAAAGCTGAGTACAACTATTCCTTCTTTATTTTCATTGTCCTGATGAATTCTAAGAGTTAACCTATTTAAATTAACAAAACCCAAAAATCTTGCCTATACATTCTCTAATCATGTAATTATCGACCAGAGGATTCTGAATTTTTAAGGAAGTTCGCAAAAATTTTCGTTGCCAACGGTAGTTGCCAATGTAGACACGTTCATACTAGTAGATTTTAAAACTTCTTTCGGCGAGGGAGATGACGGGTGGGAAGGGTGATGTCGTCTGAATCAGGAGGGGGTGGGGTAAAAATCAGGGGGAGGTCTAGATCTGGGGGGAGAGGAATCCTGAAACTGGGGGGCGAGCTGTATAGTGGCAAGGGGTGGTTGGGCACCACTGCTTAGGGGGGGGGGCTACTTCCCGCCCTGCCCCCCCTAAATTACGCCCCTAATTTAAAAATTTTAAAGTAAACTAAGAATAAAGTTTGTTAACTCTTACTCCTTTCGTTATTATTTGATCTTCGAATGTTCCGATTCTTTTTTATTGTAAAGTTTTGATTTTTCTGAATTAGGGGGGGGGGGGCGCCCATTGACAGATAAGGGGGAAAGGTAAGTGTAGGAATTTGCACGGGAATCCGGCGTAGTGTGCCGCAAAAATT
Organism: Trialeurodes vaporariorum; assembly: GCA_011764245.1. Classification (NCBI taxonomy): domain Eukaryota; kingdom Metazoa; phylum Arthropoda; class Insecta; order Hemiptera; family Aleyrodidae; genus Trialeurodes; species Trialeurodes vaporariorum. The sequence continues at coordinate 780,094 of VMOF01000111.1, forward strand.
ACTACCAATGGCGGATCCAAAAAAATTTTTTTAGGGGGGGGGGCTTCACGCCTATGAATTTTCAAATTTGCAGGGAGGAATTTATGGGATTTTTTTTTGTTGAAAAAAGGCAAAGGCTACCGTGAGTTGGGGGGGGGGGGCGTGCCTTTCCCGAATCCGCCGCTGATTACCATGTAACACTGAGCCACGATGACCGATGTCGCATAAAACCAGGTAGAAACCCGTGGCGGGCGTGGCATCCGTGATGGCTGTGAAATTGGGATGAAGTAGATGGACACACATCATTCATGCAATCTGCACAACGCGGCAAGCAACTGTTGTAGGCGTAGGTGCAGTAGTTCGTGGGGAGGGCAAAGGGGACGGGAGGTCGTCGCAAAACCATGGACGAAGATATAAATAAATGTTGTTAGTCCTGTTTTGCTCTCGACCCCAGCGCTCCAAGCAGCGGTCAGCTGAACTACTCTTTCAAGTGAGCGATCCTGGCGATGTGTCCATGCTCACATGCTGTGCTACTGCTAAAACCGTTGTTGGAGTTGGTCTGTTATGGCATGGCTGTCAACTGTTGTCGGCGACCCAAGAGGATCAGATAACTCAGTATCTCAATGGAAGATCGAAAGCAAGGGAAATCCAGAATCAACTTTGGACAAGGTAACAGAAATCATCAGCAAATTAAAAGAGTCGCCTGATCTCTACTACTAAAACAAATGTCTATGTACTCTTTCTTTTTTTGATTCCGTTTTGAGGTTAACTGTGGTGTATAGTATTTCAGTCCTTGATTAATCATTTTCGACAATTCAGGAATCTTTCAAGAAATACTCCAGACGTTTGCTTTTTAGCGGATTTTGCTTCCTTTTAATTCGCTGATCATTTGTTCCCTTCGTTCAATCGTGATTCAAATTACCTACACGGTATACATTTGCGGGAAGGCATGGGAGAAAAGGGGGCCGGAGCGGCCACCGCTGCAGCGGTTCGCTTTTAGTTGACCCTTACTGCTGCTTGGAGCGCTGCGGTCGCGCTCGAAAACCCGCTAACAGGTTTTAACACGGGCGGAGATAGGAAGTCGGCAGTTCTTAGTTATATCTTCGTCCATGGCTCGGAATGGTCTTAAAATTTTCCTTAGGATTTGATCTAGAACGCAACGTTCTTACATTTTCGAAAAGTTAACTCTAGCTCTCGCAATTAACGATTAAAGGCGGAAAAAGCATGGTTTCAGGACCGCGGAACAGTGGCGTTATCTAGCGGATGAGAATCTTACTACAGGTCGCTGAGGATTCACCTTAAAAAGCAACGCCGATCGCGTTCCCCAAACGAACTCTTTTAGCGGACCGAAACATCAACAATAACAGGATTGGAAATTTGAAATCATCTAAATGCATTTTAATCGCAGAATACACGAAACATGGACACAATCCTCTGATATAAAACCCCAATATCTCATACAGAAAATTTCGTTGAAGTCTGATCCAAATTAGTAACGTAATTACATTCCCAAAAATGCTTAACCTCAATCTTGGCCAAAAACTCCCGCCACAAAGAAAAAGCGACAAATTGGGAGGACACCGGATTGGCGGAATCACATGGGTCAATCGGTCCTCGAGGACCCGTTCTCGATACTGAAACCAAGCGATCCCCCGAGCGGACCCCCGAACCATGCCGTTCCTATAAGAAAAGCATTATTGACCTTGTAGAAACGATTTCAATAGAGCATGACACTCATGCTCTAATAAGCCTATAAGAGTAAGTAGAGCCATTTTACATGAACTCTTAGACCATCTTAAATATTGGCCATTTTTGGGGCCAAAGACCGGCCTTATTGACACTCCTCCTTTGGATCATTACTTGGGGAGTTTAAAATTTTTAAAAGTGGGTCTGCGTCAAACTTTGAACTTCGATTTATCGAAAAAATATATCAACTTCCGGTTTGCGTCAAAAGTCTTGGAATTTTATTATCTTTCCAATCATCTGATTAAAATTGGGGATCCTCATTTGTAGTCTATAGTATTGGATTTAGGGGTGGTACTCCCCCCTGGGAGTCCGCCCCCCAAGGGTACTCCTTCGAAAGATGTCCCCCTCGAAAAAATCGATGGACTTTTATACACATTAATTGAAAACTCTTGTAAAGAGAAACTATTCAGCGCATAGGAACAGTCAAAATATTGATTTGGGCGGAAGTTATGGGGCTTTAAAGGTTTTGACTTTCGGCTTCCCTCCCTCCATCTGCAGTGGACCAAAATTAAAAAAACGTAGCTTTCTCAAAGAGGTCTATCAAGTATCGACCCTGAATTTATGAGATTTTTTGAGGATAGCCCATTCCTGATGGGAGTTGGATCATCCTCTTTCTGTTTTGCGTGACACTAAATAGCAAATAAATTGTATTGAACATTTACAATCATATCATGGCATGCTTTACCAATACATAAATTGTATTAGAGATCCCCTGCTTTTTTTTAAGGAAAAAAAACCATTACAATTTTACGCAAAAAAAACCTGGCCTGGATCGTATCGGTCCTTTCTTTCTTTTATGAGCTCTCAAACGTTAAAAAAAAAAAAAAAAAAAAAAAAAAAAAAAAAAAAAAGCAGAACAAAATTGGCAACCCCAAGCTGCAAAAGCTATAGTGCTCATATTCCGGCCGGCAAGGGATGAATATTTCTTATTATACCAAAAATCGAGTTACTATGTAAGGGCGTTTTGTTTGCAAAAGCATTATGGCACTTGGTATATAAATAATGGCTCTGCTTGTACATGGACACACAAATACCACGAATTGATCATTATTTATTTTATTTGTATCCGTATTGGCCTACTTTAGATTTTTTTTCTCTATTCCATGAAAACCTTTCCAACCTCATGGTACCACACTCGTTTTTCTATTTGACAGATTGAAAGGTCAGGTATCGTTCCTCTATCGGAATTGATTGTATAGTGTTTTCAAAATTGATGATGAAAACATGTTGAGGCTCTTAATAAAATCCAACCATGTCAAACAAGATTCTTCGAACTCGGGCCTTTTTTATTATTATTATTTTGTTGCTTACTGCGTCCAGCAATATAGTTCCAATTTGTGTTTTTTTAATGCTTCACGGAGGTGAGTTAAATAAAAAACTTGAACTCAGAGTGTTTAAAAGTTGATAGATTTCGACGAAGGGAGCCATCAGTAGCACCACCTTTTAGCTCATGGACTGCAAAAATGGAAATATTCCTTGCGTTTTTTGTGTTGACAAGTTAATTCGATGCATGTATAGTGTATACTTGTGAGTAAAAAAGTCTCCCTCTCTCGTTTTTCTATTAAACTCGGCGCTCACAGGCCGGGTATCATGCTTTGTTCTTGACATGATCAGTAACAACGCATTTGAAAAAAAGTGCTCTCTCTCTCATCGACGATTCTAAAAAATCTAATTTAAAAAAAAAATAACCAAAGGCCCTTCACAAACAAATATACTTTGATGCATATTTTTGCATTATAATGAATGTAAAATAAATTTGAATACGAAAACACGCAGGGTAAGTTTCAGATAGAAATAACACTTTTTAGCTCCCTCTAATTTCTACCACCTTTTCTCAAGCTATCTACGAAACATGCGTTTAAAGGTAAAAATATTAATTTTTTTCATACGCAAAATGAAGTATACTGATAAAAAAGCACAACAGTACTGCATCCATGCAAAAATAAAAATGTGGGGAGGGATGACAAAATTTAATGCACGGTATTAAGTTATAACAAATTAATAATGAATGAATGAAACATAATTATTGTTTCGTAAATCGAATCCAATGGTAGGAAAATGTGAACCGTTCGTGTTGCCCTGATGTCATAGGCGACGCGTATAACTAGGCGGCAACGTTGCAGGTTATTCATTTGAACCCGTGCAAAATGTCGAATTTGAGAATGTTTAATTCACATCCAGCAGATCCATCTTCTTCTTGAATTTGAAAGCACAAAATGCAACGTTAGCAGATTTAATTCAATGGCATGGCGTTTCCCAATATCTTAATTCAATCTATATACATTATGAGAGTGCGATCATCAACTATCGATTCATGAGCCATGGTTTATGATTCACTATCAAAATTAACATTTTACATAAAGAATGATTTTGAGAACTGTTTCTTTTTTTTCTTTTTTAAACAGAAGAAATTTTGTTTCCAATCATGCATCTAAAGTCACTTATTTTGTCAGAAATTAGAATGTTTTTTTTTTTTTTTTTTTTTTTTTTTTTTTTTTTTTTTTTCTTTCAAAATCTCCCACTTTTCTTTAAAATCTTGTGTCCGAATTATTTAGTCTCTTGCTTGTTTCGCATCATTTCTGCGTTGTCCCGATGTTGCTTAAGCACAATGCAAAATATATATCTAATGGACTATAAACAAGTATGACACATGGAAAGTATGACTGACTTCAAATGAAATTCACTCGAATGTACTTGAGGGTCTTCCTCAATTCTTCTGAGAGGAGTTACCATCGAATCTCTGCGGACAAAAAGTATAACGGCAAGTGGTCGTTTGTTTTCAACAACCCTCCGTGGTATTAAAACACAGCTAACGGTGCGCGCACTTCTTGAGTGCAATCTACAGCATTTTAAAGTATCAAAAATGCAAAAGCTCAATTTAAACTTTTAAACGTCAGGGCTAATAATAACAGTTGAAGAATTAACGAAATTCGAAGCGTCACGCTGTAAAATATAAAACTGGAAACTTTCCGTAAACTCCCATAAAATGCACTCCACTGACGGTATAAAACCATCAACGGAATATAATAAGTTGGATAATTAATCCATGGAGCCCCCTAATCAAAAATTGGGAAGAAAAAAATAAATGTCCATCGAATGAATGAATTATTTATGAGACACTTTTTGAACACCTTTTACACGCTCAATTTCTCGATGATGAAGGATGATTGAACTAAAGCAAAGACGTGCATACTTTTCTGAATAAATTGCTCTCGGATTTATTGCAGTCATACTAAATGTGTATACTTTCTCCCTCTACTGCAGAGAGAGAGAGAGAGGGGAGGCTTAGGTTACACTTTTATCCATTTATTTTTCTTGAAAAACCAGATATACTTCTTTACCCCCCCCCCCCCCAAGACGCTATTCAATCTGAATGTTTTTAACGATCGTACCTTTTAGTTATGTTCTAACCCTTTCAAACCTGAAAATACTTTTAGTTCATGGACGCATTTTTGTCCATCATAGCTGAATGATCTGGGCACAGTTTCCTCGTATAAAAAGACTAGCTGTACACCCGTGCTTCCCGCGGCAAGTCTTCCCCTTACAAAGGGTAAAATGACCCCTTCAAAGTTCAAAATTTTGATTTGCTTATTGCAAAAGTGTAGGAGCTCAAAATATATGGGTTTTACAGGTTTAAAGTTAGTTTTTCTGCAATCTGGTCGTAATTTTTGGCTCTTTTTGTCGAAAATTGGTTATGACACTTATAACATTTGTTCACCAACTTCTCCCAACCATTCCTCCCCTCCCACCATCCACATCCCGCATCCTGGGATTTACAGTTTTAGCGCTTTTTCCTTATGAATATTATTCTTGACAGAATATTATTGGAGTTTTTGGACCAATAATTTTGAAACAATGATGTAAAAAGAACTGTTTAAAATTACAATTTAATGCTACGTAAAAATTTAAAATTTAGACAAAAAAACCTAATGCAGAATGAGCAGGAATAAAATATACGCTCAACACTTCAACAGTCAAGAGAATAGGATGAGGACAAACCTTGGTGAGTATCCCACATCCTCCCTCCCCCCTACGCTGACTTTTATAACTAATGACAAATTGAATCAGCCGTTTCCCGTGAATATGTTTAAGTTTAAGTTACGCTGTTTTTGGTTTCATCATTTAACTCGGAGAGGGAAATGAGGAGTATATTGGAGGTAGCATCCCGGAAAAATTCCGAGCCTCCTATGGAAAATATCAGTTGCACCATTTCATATTTTCTTTAGGGGAGGAAAGGGAGGGAGGATCCATACAAAAAACTGATTATCTTTTCGTGGGTCACTTCTCGACCTCTTTATATGTATACCGTATTATGCCCTCCGAAAATTAAAATAACCTTCATTCTTTTTCTTCTTTTACATTGTTAAAGACAATGTTTTACAATCACTAAGACGCCCGTACAATCTTATGGTGTTAAATCCTGAGCCATCCTTACGTTATGCCTGTGCTCTAACACGACATCACCCATATATAGCGTACGTCTGTAATTTGGGGAGTTGTGTGCGTGAACGTGCGTAAGTGTGCGTCGTTTCTGAGCGGCAGTGTGTGTGAGGTAGCTCGACAGAAAACTATTTAATAGCCTTCGCCTCTTTCTTTCTCTGTTTCTGTTTCTCTCTCTCTCTCACTAAATCTCTTTTCCTCTCTTTCACACACATTCTCTTTCCCAGTCCCCTTTTCTCTGTTTCTCTCTGTCTCTTTCTCTCTCTCCCTCTCTCACTCACTCACTCTTTCTCTCTCTCACTCACATTGTCACTTCATCCATTAAACCGCGCGCGTTTTGAATGACTTGAGAGATGATAGGACCTAAAGTCTAGAGAGAACTTCCTATGCTATGTTCAAACAGGGGCCAGAGAGAGAAAGAGAGAAAGAAAAAGTCCTGTACGTGCATAAACGTGTAGGCGTGTGGCGCAACCCAGAGAAATTCTCTTACATCTGCCTCTACCATTGAAACGCGTGTGTCAACCAAGGATTGAAAGACCCCCCCGTGCCCCCCCCAGCCCACGCCTAACTTTTGAACAGTTGAGATGTAAAGTTGCTGTTTGGATTAATCTGCATAACTTTGGATGATAATTATTTGTCCAATCCCCCCCCCCCATTCGCCCGTGCCCTACCCCCGTCTAACTTTTGAACGAGTGGAGATAAAATGTTGCAGTTTTGACTAATATTCATTATAATGGAGGTTTTATTTTATAGTCCTATCCCCACTCCCCCTCCCAAAACCGGGCGTGCCACCCCCCCCCCCCCCCGCGCCGAACTTTTGAACGCGTTGAGATGTAGAGTTGCTGTATGGATTAATCTGTATAACTTCGGATGATAATTATTTTTGAGGGGTCCAACCCCCCCCCCCCCATTCGCACGTGCCCCACCCCCGTCTAACTTTTAAACTAGTTGAGATGAAATGTTGCAGTTTTTACCAATGTTAATTATTCCGGAGGTTTTTTTTTAAATTCCTATCCCCCCTCCCCGAACAGAAAAACGAGCGTGCCACACCAGCCCCCCGCGCCTAACTTTTGAACGAGTTGAGATGTAAAGTTACTGTTTGGATTATTCTTTATAACTTTGGATGATAATTATTTTGGGGGAGTTCAACACCAACCCCCCCCGGTCCCCCACCCATTCCACTGTGCTCTACCCCCGTCTCACTGTTGACCGAGTTGAGAAAAAAGTTGCAGTTTTGACCAATATTCATTATTCCGGAGGTCTTTTTTTAGTCCTATCCCCCCTCCCCCTCCTAAAAACGGGCGTGCCGACCCCCCCCCCCCACCACCCGGAGCCTAACTTTTGAACTAGTTGAGATGTAAAATTGCTGTTTGGATTAATCTTCATAATTTGCAATGGAAATTATTTTGGGGAGTCCAACACCCTCCCCCCCATTCCCCCGTTCCCCACCCCGTCTATTTTTTGACCGAGTTGAGATAAAAAGCTGCTGTTCGGATTTATAATCTTCATTTTTTCGATGACAACTTTTTGGGGGAGTTCAACCCCCCCCCCCCCCCACCCCCGTGCCTCATATTAGCCTAACTTTTGAACGAGTTGAGATAAAAGTTGCAGTTTTGGCCAATATTCATTATTTCGAATTATTTTTCGTTTGTTTGTAGTCCCCTCCCCCCTACCCAAAAATCGGGGTGCCCCCCCCCAAGGCTAACTATTGAACGAGCTTAGATAAAAAGCTGCTGTGCTGTTTGAATCAATCTTCATTACTTTGGATGAAACCCATTTCCCCCTACCCAAAAATCATGATGCCCCCTCCATATCATAGAATTCGTATGGCGACGTCTATCAAAGACATTGCGCTTCAAGGTAGACGGAAGGATTTAACAATGTATTCTAACACGAATGGGTTTGAAATAACCGCTTGTTTTCTTTTATATTTTTTTGTCCGCCCTTTTTTTTAAAAAATATTATTTCACTTCTTGCGGGCTTTGTATATTAGTAATTCCAGCTCTCCACGCAAATATCGCTATATTAATAACTACGTAACCCTTCAACAGCTGACAATTCAAAACGAACAATGACCTTAGCAACCCAATGGTTGATATACGCCTTTGCACCATTGCGGCGCTGTTATTCTAAATTCAAACACAGAAATCGCATACGGACGAATCCTATAGTCACTTGCAGCTATGGCAACGGAGATCGTCTGTCGCACTCGCACTCTCTCTCGCACCCATTGTCCTTATGGGAAAAACAACCCCTTTTGACCGCGATATCTCCGCGGAAATGGCGAGCAGAAAAAAAGCTTCTTATTGCACCTATTCATATAAAAATCCTTCGATATGGAAAGTATCAGACCCGTAACCCCCGCCGTTACCGAGGTACGTTGATCATGGGTGAGTCGGTCAGTTAGTAACGGAGATTTATATATAAAGATGTGTTTATTATATTTACATTTTCTCCATAAGATTCTATTTTATTTAGATGATGTATGTACATTTAAATGTACACCAAGTATGATAGGGGTGAGCAACAAACTGACTAAAAAACTAAAATATTCTTCATACTTCTATTGAGTGATTGTATCCTAGAATATGTTTCCATCCTATTCTCTTGCACACTCTCTTCTGATAACTACTTTCACTTTAGACTGTTCAAAAAATCATCCATGCGCGAGTCTAAAGCATTTGATTGAAGAATATACACAGGGTGTATCACTCAGTGGCGTTGCGTGCCATCTGGCAACTTTGGAATTTGGCCATTTAAATCCATATAAAAGGTCGAACTGTTGGAGGTGCACAGTGCACTCCCTCGAATCGATATTTTACATGGTTTTAATTGGTCAACTTGCAACGTTGCCAGTTGGCACGCGACGCCACTGGTATCACTTTATATTAATTAAGTTGCGGATCATTTTCTGACTCGTTCTTTCTTCACACTTTATCCTGGCTGCCACAGTGATTGGGGAGAAGAAGAAGAAGGTAAGGTGTGCCAATATTTTTTTAGGAGCCCCCCCCCCCAACGAAAGAGGATGGGTACCTTTTTTGAATTTGTCAGATTTTCAAATGAAGAGGGAGCCTTTGAAAATAAGTAACAACCGAATTTATAGACACACTGTACAGACTCGGCTCAAAGACAGACTCAAAGCAAAGGAGTTCCGAACAAAATTTTTGTTCATCGAACCGTTGACTCCAGCTTGAAGCGCAAATACGCACTCAATTATGAAATATTTAATTTCACTTGGACTCTTCTCTAGAAAGTATTAAGTAAGATACTTGAAAGCTTGAGAGCTGAATAATTTGTGCGCTCACGAACTGCAACAACGACATTAAAAGGTCCGAAACATGGTTAAGCCCTCCGCACTTGCAAATTTATGTTTACCTTTTTCCTTTTCAATCAAACGTTCAGATGTTGGTCTTGGTAAACATTCATAACGTAAGCACCATAGAATTAAATGCGCACTGAACGTTTTATGTTATGCAGACCACTCTAATTTCAGTAACTTTTGGATGGATGATTTTAAATCCTTCTTATATCTTCTTGGAAAATTTCATTACATAAAAAAATAAACTCTCGTCCTACCACCAAAATTAAACCCAGTGAAGCTCGTTTCAAAAGTGGCGGCAAAGGCAACCGGTAATGATCGGCAAAAGTGTGGCATTATTTCTTGCGTGTTTGGCGTGTTATTAGAAACATGAGTGCGCATACTAGAAGATGAAATCATTATCTAGGAACTGTCTAACAACTTAGAAATCATCAAAGGAACGTGAAAACTTCGCCAGAAAAGCATGAAACTTACAACGCATTTTTTTTGAAAGAGGTTCCAGGAAATATGAGAGATCTTGAACGTAGAAAGACAGGATTTAGGAACAACTCTATAGCATTGGACAGCAGAGAAGCTTACATTTGTGCAAATTTTAATCCTTGGTTTTACAGACAATGAATAGGCCAGAAGGAATTGATCCAGAGAAAGTTAAATTTTCGACATCATTCCTTGGGAGAGGCATTTTAGAAATGTGGGGTCTCTAGTTTTACAGGAAATAAAAAGACTGGAAAAAAACCCTCCAGAGATACTTACATCTTCGACACCCATTTTCTGGAAGAGGTATTTCAGCAAGCGGCCCTGGTGTAATGGAAGGAGCCTAAAAAGAGCCCCAGATGAGAGGCTTGTTTTTTAAAAAAATAAACTGGACGAGGTCCTACAGCCTGCGAATCAACCAAAGAGAGGGTGGGGGCAAAGGAGGATTGCAACTGTTGACAATTTTATGAGAATTTCTTTTTAACAGTCGTGTTATCCTGCAATTATTTTTTTTTTAAAATCCCCATATTGTAATATAATTACCAAAAGTGTGAGCTAATAAAACTCACGTTAAAAGCGGCATTATAACCAATCTTTTTCAGACGAAACCCCATTTTAATTTGAGAGTGCTTCTTAGCTTCGTGAAAAAGATTGCGATGTATCTGGAAAGACTGTGTCAAAACTCGGTAACAATAGCCCCCCCCCGACTAAAAAGACTGATGCGGGGGAAGAAAATGATGGCGAGTTGATAAGTCAACAGCATAGGGGAGGGGCTCTCTTTCGCCGTGAAACAACAATAAAACACAAATAAAACGAGTCGTACGTTTTGTCCCTGTTTCAAAGGCGTGGTGGCAAAGTTTGGGGGGGGGAGTTACTGAGGGGGATGCTTTTTCAAGCCAGTTTTGTCTTCATTCCTTTTTTGCCTAGGGCGGTGGAGAAAGAAGGGGGGGGGGGGGGTGAAGCTCACGGTGGTACCAGTGCGAAGGATTGGATTGGAGGGTGCGCCTATCAACCTCCTCATCTCATTTCACATTTCCGCAAATGCCTTCCAGATTGAGGAGCTCCGATACGCCGCGCGCCGCGCCGAGACGCGCTCTGAGCTTAGCTCGCAATCAGATTCAAAAAAAGGGAGATCCCCTGCGCTAATAAACGCCTAATGACCAATTTGAGAATTTGAGAGCGGCGCCTCTTTCCTTACGGCCTACTTTCCCCCCGGAAAAGAAATGTTCATGAAAAACAAATTAGACCGTCATTTTCATTTCATGAATTTCACTCGCATGAGAGTGAGAGTGAGAGGGAGAGAGAGAGAGAGAGAGAGAGAGAGAGAGAGAGAGAGAGAGAGAGAGAGAGAGAGAAAAGAATAGCAATTTGTCACTCTCGTTGCGTGAATAAGAATTTCGAGTTATTTAAAATTCTGGCTTTTAAGTCACGCTGTCGTCACGGTATTCACAAGTTTCGGTTCAAGTTGCTTCCACTTTCGAGATCGCTCTTGGAAGCAGGAGATAAGGTGTAATTTGTTCCTCACTTTGGTGGCTTAGTGATGTTATTTGGTTGTTCGGCTCACAGTGGGATGACGTGGGTGTACAATGACCAATGTGATGATCAAAAATCGGAAAGTCAAAAAGTTTCTTAAATTTATCATTTAAAAGCTTCCAGGACTAAATTCAATTCTATTGAACCACCTCTAACACTTGATTTTAGCCAGAAAATGCAGAAATTCTTTAATCAGTTCAACTTCAAACTGATAATTATTGAAGGTGATTATAAATTGCTGATTTGCGACCGCCGCGCCGAGGTGAAAATTTCGGCCCAGAGTGCGGTTTGACACAGAGGCATTTTCAGGAATGTGTCTTCCCCCCTCTCTCTCTCTCTCTCTCTCTCTCTCTCTCTCTCTCTTCTCTCTCTCTCTTTCTCCTATGTCTCCCTCCATCATTCTTTCTCTTGCCTATTTTGAACTCATTTGCTGGGAAAGAACTTTGATGGGTGGGGGGGGGGGGGGGGGGGGGCGCGGCTAAAGTCAAGTGATAATTCTTGCCCCTCTTTCCGTCTCTCTCCAACTCAACTAATTAAACGGGCAAAGAAAAATAGAGAGAGAGAGAGATAGAGAGAGAGAGAGAGAGAGAGAGAGAGAGAGAGAGAGAGAGAGAGAGAGAGAGAGAGAGAGAGATTGGAGAGAATTTACCAGATGTGTCTCATCTAGGTTTTTAAGAGAAAAGGGTCTTCCTACTCCACCTCTTCGCTCACTACCCTCATACCGAAATATTTGGACAAAGAGAGGGTGTCCTTCAACATGGACAAGAGAAAAGCCTTTTAGTCCAAGACCCTTTAGGAAAGGAGGTCGGAGGAGAAACTCAACCTAACCTTGTATTCGTGTAAATGGAGCCATAACCCCCAGAAAAAAACGTTTGTCAGTTTGTGATGATAAATAAAAACATAGTAATTAGTCGGTGATTGTCATTTCTCTTTATTTCAAGTAACAAACTGAAGGGCAAGTACAAGATTGACCTTGAGATAAAAATACAGTCCAAAATTGAGAGAAAATATTCTAATCCAGAAAAATTTCTAGACCTTTGAAAAAAGTTACTGTCTTCCTCAATAACTTGTTTTTTTTGTGCCAGAAAAATCGATAGAAAAATAAGTTTGTACCTGGCGCTTAGAGCGCGGCGTTTCTCTTGAGTAAAGGCACTGACTTTGGCGTACTTTCGGCAAGCAGCCCCCCCATACCTCAGAAACTAATAGAGATTAGCGAATTCCGATTTAAGCACGTGAAAGTGCATGCCGAAAATAGCAGATCTCCGTGTCTAACAGTTTTTTTTTTTTTTTTTTTTTTTTTTTCAATTTTTGGAGTTTACGGCGTTCTTCCTTGCACGCCAGAATTGGACTAAAATTCAAAATGGACATTTCATACAGTTTTGGTCAAAAAGATCGGATGGACAAAATTATTAAATGGTCATATTGTAACATTATGGGCAATCGTAAATTGGACAAAAGTCGCTGGACAAACATTCCTGAAACCTTCGATTTAGCTTTATCATTTCTCAAGCCCGAAGCTAAGCCAAGGCAATCTCAAGTAAAGGCTTTCAAATGCACAGTAAAAGATTTGACATTTGTTTTTACAGATGTTTTTCGTTCTTTTCCTTGTTCCTCTTCCTTCCATTTTGTTATGATTGGGGTAGCAAGAGAGTTGTACCGGGTACCCCCCCCCCCTCGCTTGTCTTTTTGGCAACGCCACTGCTTAAAGGTTTACTTAAAGGTATATGGTTTTTTTTTTTTTTTCCAAGTGTGCAACACAATCTTCCTGAGCTAAAAGAAATCGAAAAATTGTCTTGGAAAAAAACTGCCACTTTAATAGCTGTTGCTATCGTTGGAACAACTTGGGAACACTAGCTACCTTTATACGTGCAATAACTAAAGTCAATTTATTCTCCAAGCTAGAGCATATGTGGCTGCGACATGTGAACACTGCACTAACATATCATAGATAATATTTCCCTTCCGACGCGACGCAACCCTGCCGACCCACCGTGGATATGCATTATGCAGTCGTGAGTTTTGACGCCGCGTTTTTTATATTAAAAAAGTGACTGTTTGTATACCTCCTGATTCAGTGGAAGTCAATTAATTTTAATTACCATTCTTCCATGAACGTTCAGTTGGGATTGAGTGGTGCGATGGCGGCAATTTAGCAACGTCATATTGAGTTCATTAAAGTTCATGATAAAAGTCAAACTATCGGGTGCACACTGCACAGTGAAAATGTCGAAATCGATACCTCTCATGAAATTAACCCTTTCCACCAAGGTGGTACACATATGTACCATTTTCTGTAACATGGCTTTCAATGGAATGTAAATGGGCATTTTGCAAAAACATGTGTGACCCATCAAAAGTCTAAGAAAATTGTCCTTTTTTGAACGGTTAAAAAAAAATCTCAAAAAAAGTCAAATTCCAAAATGCGTGCTGGAAAGGGTTAAATGGAAAAAAATGCAACCAGTGGCGTCGCGTGCCATCTGGAAACAATGCAACTGCACCATTTAAACTCATCAAATATATCGAATTTTTCTTGTGCACTGTGCCCCCCCTGAATTCGATCTTTTACATGAGCTTAAATGGATATAATGCATTGTTGCCAAATTGCACGCGGCGCCACTGAATGCAACGTTCCTCGATCGCACGCAACTCGCTCTATTGTGATGTCTGATAAACACCATCCTTTGCAGATTCTTCACGAAAAAATCATTTGGAGTATATCGAATCTATGCTCTGAGTTTCGAGTTTTGATTATTTATCAGTTGCATTATAAAAACGCGCGTTGCCGAAAATTGGAAACAGGTTGAAAATAGACTTGGGCAAGAATAAGACTCATATTATACAACTAACCTGTAAAAGTTTTGAAAGATTTGTAAAAACAGTGAGCCTTTGAACATTCCAGAGAAGATTGCTAGGCCTTTAGGCTTTGAGGACGGTGGGTGCGGCGGAGAGAGGGAATGGAGTAAGTTGTTTGTTTTAAGATCTGCTTAAAGTACGTAAATGGGATTCAAATATACTCGTAGCTTGGAGCCGGTTGAATGTTTTACGTTTGAGCAAGCGCGGATTGGTGTTTGCCACTCAATAATTGTATTCTCGCACGGAGAAAAATCCGTCAATTCGTTCAAACCAAACCAGTCTGGCAAAAGACCGTCTCAAATATGCAATGGATCTTCTAGGAGTCTCTACCAAATTGATTATAAAAATAAACAAGTTGGGAAAACATAGGAACAAGATGGGTTTAGTTCCTTTCCTTAGGTCTTAGTCGAGCCGCAAGTCTGAAACATTTAGGTGCGTTATTCAAACGGTTCATTCGCTCTGTTGAACGGGGCTGATCGAATCTACTAAACTAAGACGGTTGATATCGTGAAAGAGGGTGCAGAATTCAACCGGTCAGATCATGGGCGCTGCTGTCTATTCTCATGAAATGAAACAGATACTGATGGTTGAAAATATAGAGTGTGTTTATCAATTTAGTCACCCATTCTCATAGGGTTTTTAAAACATTTATCCTTTCTCATTCATTCACTGAAAGGTTTCTTCGCGCGTTTTTTCCTATTTCTTTTGTAACTACCGACGAGGCTCGGGCTCGCACCTCAACGTATTTTTTCAAATGATGCGTGTCAAATCGAGAAAGGGACGAGACCGGAGGAATGGCATTCAGGGCCAAGGCGTCAGTCTAGTTCTGGAGTCAGTTCAGTTTGTTGCATGTTTGGTGTGTAATAGAAATGTGTCATCTCTTGATTTGTTTAATATTATTTAGCTCTGTTCAAATAAAATATGTGTTGTGAGTGGTTCGTATATGAATTAGTGAAATGTGGATTTATCGGGTTTACTTTGATTTGAGGGGTTTACGCTACTGCTGCATTCAAACTATGTAACTCAGAGTGATAGTATTTTTTTGTGTGCAATTTTCTAGCTCAAAAGTGTAGTGTCTTCGGTCAAAAATGTTCTGTTTTATTTATGTATTTATTTATTTATCTATTTATTATTTATTTACATTTTGTGTGACAGTTTTCATCGTTTTATGTTCGGATCATGTAAGTACCTTTAAAAATACTCAACAATGATTGATTGAAGTTCTAATATAACAATTTTCGTTTCTATTTTGAAAGTAGTTTACAAATATTCCACGTTTATTACAATCAACAATTTAACCGTAAAGCTTTTTCGAGAAGAGACGTCTCTCATAATTTTGTGTTTGTGTATTTTCGTGACACATTTATTTGAATATTTGGTGATACTTTTGTTTCATTCATGGTGTGTGCATACGAGATTACGAGGTTGCTAAAAATATACATTTTGAAACTGCTTTTATGAAAATAACATTCTTATACCCAAAGCCTGTTATTTTTGAAATCAGTTTGAAATGACATCTACAATGTATTCATCTTGGTTCGGTGTACTGCATTCTGCGTTTATATTGAAAGGTATTTACTTTGACTTTTTATTTAATCGACTTTTATTATACAATAAGGACTGAATGGAACGAAGCATGTCAGAATAAACATGAGTGAAAATAAGTTTTTCTCAGAAATGAAAGAACCCACTTCTGAAGTTGTGCGAAGTCCGAGCACTTTTAATTAACGGTTTTTTAGAACATCAGACTTGACGTTACAGAAAATTTTAGAAAACATATTTGACTTTAGACGGAGCGAATACACATATGGCATACGCCATTCGATTAGCCAGGTTTGAAGAGCGGACGAGTCTCATTTCACTTACCAAACTGCCAGTTACATACTTTTCTCATGTGTGAGAGGTGGCATGCTCACATGATATTGTCAGTACATTGCAACTAGGCGTCAAAACGATGCAGCTGAGCAGAGAGACAACGCAACGCGACAAGGGCGACTCTGCAACGCGGCGAGTGGGACCCCGCAGCCAAGCGGCGAAACGGTGCAACTAGATGAGGAGTCTAGATTCTAACTAAACTGGTCTGGCTGCTTTACACAGGAATTTAGCTGTGCCGAAAATCAACTCAGCAGTTTGGTAAAAGAAGCTAGATTCTGGGCAGATGGCGCGAATCATTTTTCTCCGTGCGTCAGCGGTTAAGCAGAAAGCACTATATTCGAATCGCGCTAAGATAGAATATAATTGTTGGCCCTGCGGCTGTTTAGAACGCACCGCGTGGATGATAATAAACAGCTTGCTTTTTTTCTAGTATTCGCGTTGTGAATTATAACTGGGCCCAGTGTTTGGTTACAAGGGGTTTGCTCAACTTTCTTAAGCCTTTTACTCAGTGGCGGCTCGTGCAATGTGGCAATCATGCTTATTTGACATTCAAAACTATGTAAAAGAATCGATATCTTGGGGGTGCAATTGCATCTCCTGAAGATCGATACTTTTATATAGGTTTAAATGCAGAGAATCCATCGTTGCCACATTACACGAGCCGCCACTGTTTTTACTACCAGGTTTCAGGTTACGAGAAGAATTCAAAACTGTAATTAGCTCAAATTCAGTGGGTAGGCAACTATTCCTCCTCCGCTGTGCTCATTTTGCCTATCCCGTGAAATGAAGGCGCTCAATGAACTATGGTTCCCCAAATATTAACAATTTGGAGTCAATTTTGCTGTGAATCAGGGATAGAGGAATGAAAACGAATTCCTCGGGCGTAGTGTTGATTAAATCTGAAATGAATATACTTTTTTGGTAGGAAGGAAGGGGTAGGTCATATTTCTATGTGAAGGAAACGAAACGTATAGAATCGAAGCTATAATAGCTAAATGCATTGAGACTCACATAATGGGTCTACTGTTGCAAACTTTTGCTTCAGCGATATAGAGTGTAAAAATCTTAAGTAAAATCACGTGAAAAGTCCATTGGTGGTATCAGAATTCAGAAAGTCATAAAATCCAGTATTAAACTCACAAGAGGCGTTTAACTCAAACCCAAGATAGTGGTAAAATATCGAGCAACCAGTGTGCAGTGTGCACGCACCGTGAACATCAATGATGACCAACGTTAAAAATTACCTCAAAGCATCAGAGGTTATGAGTTTGCTTGCGTTGTGATTGGTTATGATCGATGTTGTGAGCTCGGCCATCTTGGACGTTCATGGTGCTTGCATACAGGTTGCTAGATATTTTACCGCCATCTTGGATTTCAGCTAAACGCCTCTGGTGAGTTTGTCATTGCATTTTATGACTTTCTGCTGCCACCAATGGACTTTTGATGCGAATTTACATGAGTTTGACCACTCTATAGCGCTGTAGTAAAAATTTGCAACAGACCCATTGTGCGATATTTTTTATCGGTTCTTGCAGAAACCTGCTGTCTTGCAATGTAGACTTTTTTCTTTAAAACTTGAACTTTAATTTGGCTTTTGATCTGTCCAAAAAAATTAGTGAGCTGCACAATCGTGAACAAGTCACAATGGATTTAGCCAGTTTTGAACCTTCCTCATGTGTCAAAAATGTATTCATTCGTTTAATATCAATAATTGTATCGAAATACACTTTATAACACGCTTATTTGAAATATTTTCTGGTCAGCTGCATTTGTGAGACCGGAGCTCAAATATCTAGCCATTCGGCGTACGTTATTCTAGACTCTTTATCCCCTTTGAATTGCGCCCGGGAAACCAACCTTTGATCTCCTGTTCTCATTCTTGTTTCTTGTACATGTTTTAAGTGTTTGAGTTTTTGCTTTTTTGCTTATGTCTCTTCTTTCGTCTTTGCTTTTGTTTTTTCAAGAAAACACCCCTTTTATCGTCAGATTCAAGTTATCTGCAAAAATCAAAGCTAGCTCTAGCTCGCTTTTTAATGGGTAGTTAAATGTTCGTACTTCACAGAGTTCATTTTGCCTATCCCATTAATTTAAGGCGCTCGATAAAATAATATTTTGAAAATGTTAGTCAACAATGGGGCTTTTGCTAACTTTTGCTACACGGAATTGAAGAGTTGATTCTTGTATAAAAACCAGTAAAAAAGACGATAAGTACACTAAAAAATCACGAAATTCACTCTAAGAGTCGAGCTTAATGGCGGTTCGACGCAGGTATCATGGGGTATTCCTATCTAAATTGAGACATACCTCTGTGTTTCCAAAGATAAAGTGGCATATTAGATAGGAATCTCCCATGATGCCTGCGTCGAACGGCCATTACGATCTTGCCATTTATGTAGTTATGTAGGTTTATTACTGAATTTTAGACTTACTCAGTGTGATTTTCGTAATTGTTGCTGGTTTTTACATCAGAATGTAAAAATCTTTAAGTTATTAATCTAATTTATTCACATTAGTATTTTTCTTTGTATTCTTTTCTACTACTAACTAAAGCCACTTTGTACTTCTTACTTTTTTTATTGTTTTTTTTCGTTTTCTTTTGTTTTGTTTTTGTTTTTGTTGTTTTTTCTTCCATTTGTAAGCGAGTGAATTTTTGTTGTTTTGTTGTTTTTTTTATTTTTTTTTTATTTTTTTTATTTTATTTTATACTTAAAAAGCTATGCCGATAGCCACATATTTGTGGCTGGCAAATGTATAGATTTTGTTCTTGTGTAAATATAACAGCAAAAAAACGCCTGGCGGCGTGCTACGGTGAACGGAAAGTCCGGGCATACATCTCGTTCGTTCGAATGGCCAACTCTTTCTTCACCCCAAAAACGATCCCGGAATATTTTCGTTTCTGATCTGATGATACTGCATCTCAAAAACTCGACTTCGTTCCGATTCATGCTTTACAGGCACAGTGATATCAGGAACGAAAAGTCCTTTCTTTGATTCTCTTCTCCCTCTCTCTCTGACAAATACTATGTATGATAAAATCGCCTTCAATTCGACGGTTATGCTTTTCCACGTACATCCACTTTTTTGAGCTAGGTAATAAACTAATAACAGATCAGTTTTCATCGAAATTAATTCGAAAGGAGAGGAGAGGGGGAAAAGGGGGAAAGGGAGGGAGACTTGCCGTGACTAATAGACGAATGGCTATGCAATGTAACACCTTGTCTTTGCGCCTTGCTGTTAGGGGTGAATTTCGGGGAGACACCGTAGCGGGGCAACCCTCCTCCTCAGCGAATCCGATAAAATAAATTATTTCGGTCCAAAGACCTAGTGCAATTGAAAACTACTAATTCTAGGAAATGCCCCCTCCTCGCTTATTTCCTCGACCACAAGTGTGTTCTGGATGGCCCTTGCTTGCTCTGTGCGTGATCACTCAATTTACATAGGACGAAGGTTCTGTACACACATCAATACTCACACCCCAAAAAAGTCACGGCAAGTCTCCCTCCCTTTCCCCCCTCTCCTCTCCTTTCGAATTAATTTCGATGAAAACTGATCTGTTATTAGTTTATTACCTAGCTCAAAACAGTGGGTGTACGTGGAAAAGCATAACCGTCGAATTGAAGGCGATTTTATCATACATAGTATTTGTCAGAGAGAGAGGGAGAAGAGAATCAAAGAAAGGACTTTTCGTTCCTGATATCACTGTGCCTGTAGAGCATGAATCGGAACGAAGTCGAGTTTTTGAGATGCAGTATCATCAGATCAGAAACGAAAATATTCCGGGATCGTTTTTGGGGTGAAGAAAGAGTTGGCCATTCGAACGAACGAGATGTATGCCCGGACTTTCCGTTCACCGTAGCACGCCGCCAGGCGTTTTTTGCTGAGATATCACGACTGTTTTTTACTGACGTGGTACCGTCCATTAAGTTCGTTTAGACTGATCCCACATCGTAATGCACAGCTGTTCCTACTGCGAAGATCCCACGATGGATGCGCGAATTCTCGAGGTGTAAATGCGAGGAAAGAAAGCTGTCAGGAGGAAGAGAATAGCGAGGAAACCCTTTAGTAAAAAGACAGTCAACGATATAGTATGTCCCGCAAAATAAGGGGATGAAAAAGTGATCAGTATTCATTGGTGAGAAGAAATCGGACCATGCCGAGTCATTGGTTAGTCCAGCCAGACCGTAGCGCTCTGAACAGCGGTTTGCGGAACTACTTTAATTCGCAGGGCAGCCGCTGCGGTCTCTCAGCGCTGAGCATCTAAGCGAATTACAGATAGCCACTGTAAAGCGAATCATCCAGTCACTGTGAAGCAGAAGTTAGTCCATGGCCATATCCGGCCCGTAAACAAAAGGACTGGGAACTTGCGACTTTCAAACTAATTTTGAAGTAATAAATCCGCGTCTGATTTAAAGAAACTTGGTCTCCTTTGAAAGCTAAATACGACTAGTTTTCTGACCATTCTTTAGTTTGTTTCTCAAATGTCCTTTTTGCTGAGATATAATGAGCGAGAAAATAATTTCTCCGTGTTGTTTACATTTGTGAAAGCAGAGCATAACCTCTTATATGTATGTTTTCAATTTTGGTCCGAAACAGTCCAAAATTACCTCTTCAGTCTTCATGACTTTGTTAACTTGGTGTGCTCATTGTTTATTTTTCGTGCATGTTCTACCAGGAATATCAACTCAAGCTCGCACTCTTGAATTCACAACCTGTACCTACAATGTTAAATGTTGTTGCCCATTACCTATATTTTGTGTAAACGCAAGCTGAATCTATTTTACGTTTGTCAGAAAACCGGTTGCCGGTTCTTTAAGTTCTGAAGTTTCCTCTTGAGTTTCATTTAGTTTGAAGACTTCCATCAAGCTTCTATGGAATCAGTGCATTTCCAAAATTACTTAGTGATTAGAGTCGGGCAAATAGGAGCGTAATTGATTACACGATTTCTGGCTAATCGGTAATCGTCAAACCTTTGGATGGTAATTAAATGTACCTATTCTTACTAGATAAATAGTAAACTTCAGGGTCTTTTAGGTTAGATCCAAATCTTCTCCAACTAATATGATAGATGGCTTGTAAAAAGTCATCCCTGATTACCATGAAATCGTGTAATCGATTACCACCATATTCTGACCAACTCTGCTAGTGATACACGAGTTTCTCTCACTTTCTTCGATTAGTTATTGCTTGTGCTCATGAATTTTCAAGTTAATGTTGCCATTCTCTGTTGCGCCTTGAGATGAAGGAATCCCTAATATTTCCGCTAAAAAATTCCTTGAGCTGCAAGGCAGCGGAAATCGTTCTCCCTGACTGCTTGCTGAGCAAAACTTGATGCTAAGTATATTTAAGGGCAGTTGAGCTTGTCACTACTGTATAACATTTTTTAAAGTTGGAGCACAGAGGGTTTCTTGAAGGACCCAAATCTAGACAGTCAAGCATGAATCAGGTATTTTAATCATGCCACTGAGTTTAAGGTATGCTGGATTTTTCTAATAGTTGAACAGACAAATCGAGTGACAGTTTGTTTCTTACTCGACAGTTTAGTTCCTAGAGAGCTTTTAGAGCATCAATTAGCAGGGTGGTTGCTATAGCAGAACCATTTTGAGTATCGGGTTCTGACAAGTAGGAGTGCCTGCTTCCAAACTGCATCAAGGCACAGCGGTGAGCGGTTGATAAACATCCAGTTGAAACTCTGCGCTAATCAACTGCTCAACGAAGCATGTTGATGCGGCTCGGAAGCAGGCACCGCTCCTTGTCAGAACCTCATACTCAAAACAGTCCTGCTTCAACTCATCATAATCTTGTTTGGTCAGTGCAACAGCTGGGTTCTGAAGTGGAGAAGGAGCTCGACCGATAATCTTTGGAATTTTAGGTGCTGTTGTGTGGCCCAAGCCCGTATGCCATCGTTCCAGCATTAGTTTTCATATGGCATGATGGAATGAAATTATATTGAATAAGAGAGATTTAGCCATTCATGAAGGAGCGCCTTAAAAGCACATTGTATAAGTCTACGGAAAATTTGGTTTTGGAGAAATGAATACATTGAAACATAGCTAAAGATTATCGGTCGAGCTCTGCCTGCACTTGTGAAACGAGCTCTAACCTCATGAAAGAATCTGACTGACTTGATCAAGGATAAGTGGATCGGCTCAAGCTCGTTAAGTTGTAAGCTGTCAAGGTGCTGGCATTATTGTTTCGAGAAGCCTCTCAAGGTTGCGGTAGGTACCTACTTTTGATCACTAACTGGAAGCTAATATTTTCATTTATGGAACAAGATTGAACGGGTTACTCTTGGCTGATAAAAAATTACCGCAGTTGGAAGAAATTAGTTGGCTAGTTCCGTTCTGATGGATCGTGTGAACCATGCCCGCTAACCACATGAAAAGAGTGCAGCATTCCATAGCGTTCCTGTCTAAAAATTAGCCTTTAGTTTACGGACGGATTGATGGATTAGCTATCCGTGATACATCTAAGCGCATCGGTGAGCGATTGGTTAGCTAAGAGTTTCCGCTCATTGCCACTAAGCGCATCGGTGAGCGATTGGTTAGCTAAGAGTTTCCGCTCATTGCCAACCAACCTTCACTGATGCGTTTTAATGAATTTTGGAAGCTTGCTCTGCTACTTGTTAGAGCATAAATCAACAACAGGTCAGGAGTATATCATGGATAGTTGTAAGTTTAACTTAAACCCAAGTAGAGCGAGACCATTTTGAGTGTTGGGCTCTGACAAGTAGCTGTGCCTCCTTC
This sequence comes from Trialeurodes vaporariorum, assembly GCA_011764245.1. NCBI lineage: Eukaryota > Metazoa > Arthropoda > Insecta > Hemiptera > Aleyrodidae > Trialeurodes > Trialeurodes vaporariorum. The sequence goes on from VMOF01000111.1 coordinate 803,056, forward strand.
CGAACTGTATCAACACGCATTGCTGAACGGTTGGTTTTGGATGCAGTGCAGGCACCACGACTTGTCGGAACCTGATACTCAAAATGACTCTGCTGTAGAACTTCTTGTGTTGAGCATGCAAAATGACGATACCGACCAATTAGATTATTATGCCTTAGATAGGTCCAGGTTACACAGAATCAATCAGAATATCCACTAATTGACACTCAATCAGGAAGTTACCCGGAGTATTTGAAATTTACTTGTAAATAGATATGGAGCGATGTAACTACATTGATTGCATGATGGCTTATAGCGCAAGGTCATTTGACAAGAGTTGGCGGACTAAATAGAATGTCAAAAAATTTGACCGCGAAGCACATTCCTTTGAAATTGAAAGAGGGCTGACTTTCTATAGGACCTTCAAAACCAAACATGTAAAGGTAGAGAGATGAGACTCAATTTCTAGGAGAAAGGAATTCCACATACAATCACAACATGATGGAAGTATATCGCAAGTCAGCACATCACTAAGAACAGGTCTATTCAGAAGTTCCCATTGTTGAACCTTTGAACTCTTACCAATTCACGAGTCAGAGCTACTGCAGACGCAAGCAGAGCAATTTTATTACGTTGAGCATAAGCAATGAATAGGTAGCTGAAAGTTGATAGAATAGGAAAAAGGAAATACATATGCCAGGAGGAGACTAGGAGAGGTTAGGGCTGGGACCGCTATGTAAACAACGAAATCTGGGTTGTATCAGAGAGCCTCTTCGATGCCCAGTAAGTTTTGGTAATTAAAGGAGAATTCTGAGGATTAAGGTAATGAAAGATCAGATTTCTCATCCTTTTTATTGAAAGATAATAACACTACGAGCACAGAATAGTATTAATTGTCCTCCTGATTCCAGCAGAGGTCGGCTGCCGATGTGATGTATTCGGTGGTTGATGCGGTTGGTAGCATTGATTGATTTGCGAGCCGCACGGTCCGTTTAGAGTCCCTATATGTAGAGAGTTAAGACAAGAGAAATCATGGGCGCCACCATTGGATGCGATTTTGCACATTTGTTAACATTCTGAGGCCGTTGTTGTGTTTTGCTCCACAGCAAAGATTACAGTTCCGCTAAGTTTGAAACGATGTAATCTTTCCCTGCTTTTGTTGATCGACATGTATTAACGCATTTTAATGATTCTTTTGAGATTTTTGGACATTCTTGTGGTGTATTATGATTAAAATTAACAGATGCGTCGCAAATTAACTCTTTTATCTGTAAAAGACCGTTGGTAAACAAAACAAAAGTGCCAAATCGCATCCAATGGCGGCGTCCGTAGAGCCTAAAATTCATCGACCAATCAGAAGTTGACTACCCTCTTGTCTTAACTCTCTACATATAGGGACTCTAGGTCCGTTACATCTTTTGTTTTTCTTAGGTTGCCACGACTTGTTTTGAGGCAAATCATTTGAAATTCCCAGAATTTGCAAACGAGATTTCTCGCTTACGAGATAAAATTAAAAGTCGAAAAGTAGAAAAGTATCAAAATGAACTTAAATGGAGACGATTGGTATACGGCGATATAGGGTTTCGTTCAGCCGTTAATTCGGTAGAGAGTCATATTAGAACAAAACGGTCCAAACGAAATGATTCTTGTAATTATAGTGTGTGGTCTCTTTTTCGTTCTGTTGGGACTTTCCGTTTTGCGTTTGACCAAACGCTATAAAAAAATAAAAAAGCTGTTAAAAAAATGGACTTTTCATTTGCTCACATCAAAAGTTTGCAAGAGCCCCATTCTTTGGATTATCTTCTTCTGTCAATACAATGAGAGATCGAGATAAGTGAGCACACATAACTCAGGCGTGGTAATGAAAAAATTAAAATAAATTTCTGCGCTTAATGAAAAAAGCAAATTAGTTTCTTGAAGTCTCTTGCAATTGGCCGCTGAAGTAATATAGCTACTTTTTTTTGCAATTAGGCTTTGTTTTTTATTCGTTTTGTTTCTTCTTGTGAGCTGTGAAACTTGAGTTGCGGATCCACTTCATCTGCAAACCCAAGCTTAGATCCATAAAACCCTTTAGAGTATGAACAAACTGCGTCATAAATCGAGGATCAATCACACATTCAGGGCGGCAGTGGGACGACGCAAGTCAAGTCCGGCTTCGAGAAACATCAGCGGGAAGAGTCGTGAAATTAGCATGGGAATCTGTGCGTTTAAAAGTTTTATGATGACCCATCGGCCATCGCACACTCTCACACACATCATTGAGCAGAAGCTAGGACTCTCGGCGATTCACACAAGGAGAAGAGGGGAAAGTTTTTGTTCCGGGCCATAAAATTACATCGGGGCGCTTAATATGACGTTCATTTGCCCCCCTCACCCTCCCTTTTCCGCACTTCTTCACCCCCCCGTGCCTTGGCCGCCCAATCCCCCCCCCCCCCTGCTCCGGCCCCCTCCTGCTCCGGCCACCCACGCTCGAGTTCCTTGGCTTCCTGAAAATCACTCTAACGTTAAACTTCCCGCTCCTCTCTGCACCTCCCTCTCTCACTTTTCATCCCTTTCTTTCTCTCTCTCTCTCTCTTTCAGACTTACTCTTTGTCCATCTCTCTCCTTTCTCTCTCTCCCTCCCTCTCTCACTCTACCTCTCTCTCTCTCTTCCTGATGTCCGGCGGCGCGGGAAAATGTATTATCTGCAGGTCAACATTTCACTTTTACTCTTGTCTGAGGAGTTATTTAATAGCCGGCTCGGTGTGTGTGAGGCACAGTGACGAGTTCCGCTGGCTCCTCGTAGCTCCTTTCAACGGCGGCGTTGTCAATTCCATTCATCATTTTTTTTCTACGGGAAGTCTCCAAAACATATTACCCAATGAACAACATGGTAAACAAAAAAAACAAACAAAAACAAGAGGGAAATTTACAGCTATGTAAAACCGAGTGAAATTCTCAAATCCAGCCCTGATATACCAAAAAATAACCAGGAATTAAAACTACAAAACTTCCAACAGCTATGCGCAGATTTGTGAAAAACATCAAAAACCGACTCTGAAATGCGCTTAAAAATCAGTAAATAAGGTTAATACTTTCGACGAATTATCGATCCGCTGGACGAATAGAGGAATTCAATGGTGATGTTGCAAACTTTTGCTATAAGCGATTTAATAGTTGGTTCTGGTGTAAAAACCTCAAAAATAACGATGGCAGCACTAGAAACGTCCGAAATCCACTCCTAAACTCGATAAACTCTTTTATTTGCACGGGCGTAATGGTGGCCGAGGGCACTAACAATGGGAGATTCCCATATAACAATACTGTGACTCCATCAAGAAGTGACCAATAAGAGACGACTTTCATTTGACACCGGTGTCACTAGGTGTTGCGGTACCATTTATCGGATGATCACTCTGATGACTAATTACTCTGCACGGAAAAAAAAGATTAGTGAAAATAACCACACGGATACCTGATTTTGGCACCTGCTAGATGTTATGGTAAACTTGACCAGAAGTATGGAACATTTACCGATACTTTGAGTAAATTCGACATGCAATCAGGTAACATGACCTAGTACCCTAGTAGAAATAAACCTCAAAGCCCTCAAGAGAAAAGCCCTCATTGAGGGTAATTGGAACAGAGGGCTTTGAGGGTGCCCTCAATGAATCTTGAGGGTGCCCTCAACGAGTCTTGAGGGCGCCCTCAAAAAATCTTGATGGTTTTCTCGGATACGTTCGGGGATGAGATTGGGCGTTAATGGGGAGGGGGGGGTGGGGAGGGGATAATATTGGGGATTTATGTAGTCGACAAAAAGTGGATTCGTATGTACATATTCAAATTTCATTGGTCACATTTTTTTCATACATCGTACCGACCTGACCGGGATTCGAACCCGTAACCTTCCGATCCCTAGTCCTACACCCTAACCAATACACTGTTCCGACAGTTGATGATGGGAGACGAAATTCGGGTATATAAGGTTGCGCGGACGTCTGAAAAGAAAATACGCTTTGTTTTTGTCCGATTGGCGTGAAACTTGGTGTCCTCGTGTATTTTTTGGGCGAGGAATCCGAATCTGCTATCAGATTTCTAAAATTAAATAAACAAAAAACGAAAACTTTAATTTTTCTTTTCCATGGTGCTCATATGGTGCATGAGCACCATGGAAAACATAGTGCCAGCTTCATCGGTCATGAAGCCGATCACAACATCGGTCATGTTGCTGTGTTGCTAAAAAGTTTACCAGGGAAACTGGATAAACGAAACAGTGTTTGATGGTGGAGTCACACTGATTTTAATTTTGAACTGGAACCCTGGAAAATATGTAATGCAAATATGAAAATATGTAATATGTAATGCTTGAGCTTATTTAGCGCCTGGAGGTTATGCAACGGTCTCCTTTACACTTCTCCAGCCCCTGGAAGTTATGTAATGGATTCTTGAGCTTGCGTGGCGCCTGGAGGTTATGTATATTGATTTAATTACACTTCTCCAGCCCCTGGAAGTTATGTAATGGATTTTTGAGCTTTTGTGGCACTTGGATGTTAGGTAATTGATTCTATCACATTTCTCCAGCCCCTGGAAGTTATGTAATGAATTATTGAGCATTTGTGGCGCCTGGAAGTTAGGTAATTGATTCTATTACACTTCTCTCGCCCCTGAAAGTTATGTAATGGATTCTTGGGCTCATTCAGCGCCTGGAGGTTATATAATGGTCTCCTTCACACTTATCCAGCCCCTGGAAGTTATGTAATGGATTCTTGAGCTTTTGTGGCGCCGGGAGGTTAGGTAATTGATTTTATTACACTGTTCCAGCCCCTGGAAGTTATGTAATAGATTCTTGAACTTTAGTGGCGCCTGGAGGTTATGTAATTGATTGTTACACTTCACAGGAGGCAAAAAAATTAAAATTAAAAAATCATTCACTTGTTTCATGGAAAAAATACCACACTCACCCTGGATTGGGATCCAAGAATCGTAAGATCGCACATTTTATGCTTCCTTGTCATCATATCACTTGATAATGATGTCCACAAGTTTCTGAGGACATTATATCAGCTGTCATCCTCAACAATTGTTGATGGTCCTCAAGCTTGGGAGAACGTTCAAACGTTGCATCATCATTTTGAGGGCGTCATCAAACAGTTTTTATTGGTTTTCAAGACCTTGAGGGCGTAATCGTGATTTTTGAGGTTACACTCAGAAGATTTTGATGGCGCCCTCAACAATGTTTGAGGGCCCTCAAGAATCTTGGTGGTGTCTTCATTGCCCTCAAAAGATTTTGAGGGCACCATCAACAATATTTTGGGCCCTCAAGAATCTTGAGGGTGTCCTCATGATTTTTGAGGGCACCCTCAAAGGATTTTGATGGCGCCCTCAAGAATGTTTGAGGGCCCTCAAGAATCTTGAGGGTAACCTCATGATTTGTGAGGGTACCCTCAAAAATCGTTGAGGGTTCTTGAGAATCCTTGAGGTTTATTTCTACTAGGGTACCTAGTCAAAACATGGTATACTTATGGTTAACATTACCATAACATCTAGCAGGTGCCAAAATCAGGTATCCGTATGGTTATTTTCACCGTAGTTTTTTCCGTGTGTGAATCGTCCTTGTCAGTATAGAAAGAGTGGCGAAATTAAGATAGGAATCTCCCATTGTTATTGCTCTCGGCCACCATTGCGCCCTCGCAAATAAAAGCGTTTATTGAGTTTAAGAGTGGATTTCGGAAGTTTTTAGTGCTGCCATTGTTATTTTTCGAGGTTTTTTCACGAGAATCGCCTGTTAAATCGCTTATAGCAAAAGTTTGCAACAGCCTCATTGGCTACAAAAGCACTGTCACTGACAGTGGTGCCAAATCAATCTGAAACAATGACTTAAAATGGAGAAATCGTATGAATTTCAATGCTCAAAAATAGTGAATACATTTATACAACAGCACGAAACAAAAACCAGACCGAAACCAATATGCACTCCCATTAGGATCGTGCATAAAAACGTAATTTCAGTTGGTTTATGACATCCCTGTATTTACCCAAAACATTTATATGCATCTACCTGTATTATCTTAGTCTGGTCCCATTACTGTGAGACATGGTTCCCATCATTCGAACTGCGGGAGTTTTTGGGAGGAGAAATTGAATGGGATAGCGTTAGCTGTGCGTCGACGAAAAGTTAACTATTCGTAAATGGCTGCACTGTTTTAGTCTACCCTTAAAAATGAAGGCGCGGAAAGTAAGACGCGGTTTCCATCAGTCGATTTTTAGGTGTGCGACGAAGTCGTCAGACTATATAAATCACTCGCGTAAACTTCTTGTTACACTATTTTGTTACATTTCTCGTCAAATTAGGTCGCAAGGTATTTTGTTTTATGTATACATTGGTTTACTCATTAGGTGGATCAGCTGTATCTGTAAATCGACTGATTTCAATGCAATTTTAACTTTCATGGGAAACTCCGATTGTATTCCGCACAAATTTTTTAGCGGTCTCATGGTTCAGACTGTATTAATCTATAGTTTTCAGTTCATTGGTATTGGTATATTTCCATACTCCCAAAAACGACCAATATTTTGGCGGCGGGCAGTCTTCCGAAGCACTTTCTTGCCACGCTTAGAATTTGTCCAGCGAGGCAACCATGTTGAACGATGAAGCTCGGACATTTATCTTCTTCGTTGAGCAGTGAGCGCTGACTGCTGAGCGATCCTCGCACTGTTGCCAGTTTGTACGGGAGGAGAAAAAAAATCTTCAAAGTTGATTATTATTTAAAAGAATAATTTGAAGATTTCACCGAACAATCTGGCATCAATTGTGGCCCTTCACTTTTATATATTCTTTTAATACTCCTACTTGCTGCTCCTGCTCCTGCCACCTTTGCACAACAGTGTTGCCAAATATACGGTCCCCATAACGTACTTCTCCCATTTGAATCAAAGCAAAGTTTGGGACTTTTGACGTAAAATTTGTCAACGCTGCGGCGCGCAGTCCGCCTGCCACCAACGCAACGCCGGCTGACCATGCACCTTCCCTATTCTTATTTATTTTTATCATGATATTCCCCCTCGAGTGTATAAATTTCACGACCTATTGCATCAAATTCACCGTCACTTTTTACTTCGCTATATTTGATCGGAGTCATGTGGCCGGAAAAAAAAAGAGAGACAAAAAAAAAAAAAAAAAGAAGAAAGAGTCCATTGTTATGAATTCTTCAGAAGATAGTATATAAAGAGGGTCATCTGCAGTGATACGTAACGTCGTAACGCCTTCGGGTATGAGATGGGGATTTCTGACAGCGCGGAAAAATAAAGTTGGGAAAATATTACTTGACGCGCGTGTGGGACTGTGCCAACCGGATTCCTGGAGGCTAATTTTATCAGACTTGTATTTTTTTTTTTTTTTTCTACCAGAAAGTTTGATTTTTTTGGACAGACATGCAGCTGCTTTATTATTTACCAATCATGATGATTTGTAACCATCCATAATGTAAATAATAAAAAAATAACTTTTTATCCAAAAATCCTTAATTTTGATCAAATAAGCATACATATCAGATTACAGAATTATATGCATGGAGCGATGTTTTGACTAATTATAGGTTTCAGGATGATGTGTCCGGTAACAGAATGTCGTAAGCTCACAATGTCCAATAACTAAAATGTCCAACTTGTTTAATGTCCATCTGGTTGTATCTGTGGTTAGTTGATGAGGAGATCGAAGAAATGCCATTTTATTTCCCTCTCTATTTAAAACAGGAATGCGATGGTAAAGAACACGCGGTGAAACCATTTTTTTTGGCTGTTAGCCAGTGCGGTGTTGAGTGACCCATGGAAACTGGGCGGAACACACTAACCACTCTGAAGGGTTGGTCCACAGATCGAGGTTACATGTGGTTTACTGACAATGAGATATAATCTCAACGCCGGCAATCCCGCTCGAATAATTTTGGGTATACGTTCCTCACATTGACCTGCGTTGACTTTGACAAACTACGCTGATTATTTTAAATCCTTTTCGTGATGCTTTCAGTCAGTGGCGTAATGTGAAATCTATAGCGCAAGGCTGCATTTTTTAGCCCATTTAAAAGAATACAAAAGTTCTTACTACGGTGGGGGCACCCGGCACAGTGCACTTCCTCGAATCGATGCATTATATGGGTTTAGGTAGATAAAATGCAAATTTACCAGATTTCATGCGACGCCACCACTTTTGGTGAACAACAGAACGTGAGAATTAGATCAGACTCGTTTTTTTTTTTTTTTTTTTTTTTTTTTTCCCTGTTCTATTTCATTTTTTGTTTTTCTTTTTTGTTTTTTTAATGGTTTGGTTTTCTTGTTTTTTTGTTGTTTTTTTCTGTTTTATGTTTTTTTTTGTTTTTTATTTTTTTTTAACCGGAACAGTAAACGAGTCACACTCAATCAAGAGTAACCCATTCCATATTGTTTCTATCGTTTTCCATTGTTCCACGCATAACAAAATTAGCCAATTATTAATACGCCTAACACCACTTGCCATCACTGGCAGGGACTGAAAGCCCCCTTATTTTGAAAGAAACAAAATGGAAGGAACAATAAACTCAAGGCGAGAGGAGGCTGATAAGAGGCGTAGAAATTGTTTCGAAATTCATTAAAAACTTGGAAAAATATTGGAAGTAATCTTTTTGCTCCAAGAAACATTTAAGGGAACGAAACTTTTGGACCTCGCTGATATTCGCACGTAAACTTTTGTTCAACTGAATTTGAGATTGGCGATAAGCCACGCCCTTTGAAGCATTCTGAATTCAAGCGAGAGTAAGTTTCGGTCACGGGTTTCCGTTGCCCCAAAACTGTGCTGAAAACTTGGAACTTTGAGCTTAAATATTGAATAGCTCAGTTCGCGGAAACCTGCATTGTTTGTTCAGTGCAAAATCCACAGAGAAGAGATCAGTCTACGATCACCATTCAACGGACCGATACCTCAGGATTGACAGAAATCAATTGTAGAAGTTTCTTTTCTTCCAAAGATTATAAAGTAAGCGCAACTGTCTTTGAATTAAACTGCTGGAATGAATAATATAATCGATTCATTCGGTTACTGACTAATGTAGACACAGCAAATGTAAATGAAAGATCTCATAATAAATGAGCCGTTTCGTTTTATGCCCATGAGTGCGGTATAAGTCAAATATTTGACAGATTCAGTTACTGTACAGTGTACGGTATCCGAACGGTTTCATACTTCAGAGGTAGTTTCAGATGAGTTTGCAGCGCGCTCTTTCTGCGCACTTGCGCGTAGATGCATTTCGTCTTCTGCGCAGTTTATCGAGACGAAAATCGATGTAAATAAGCTTTATCTTATGTTTCTACTGGTTACGTAGATTGTACCGTACGAAAAATCTATAATTTGAAGACACGAATTGATTGAACGAATAAGATTTGGACGTAACTGGACATTTGACAAAACAAATGGAGGTTAAATGGCGAGAAAATCTTAAGAGCGCAGAATGCTGAATAGTTTTTCCTACTATTCATATGTTTTTATTTTGCTAAAAATAATCTCTCTACAGCAGCCCTGCGTGTCGACTTGAAACAATCTACCCAAATACAACCAAATATATATATTAGGGCCCCTAATTTAGGGGCATCCTAAAATCCTCGCTCTTCAATCACATCAAAAACAAGAATCATTCAATTTTACGCGTGTAAGTTATTATTATCAACGATTGGTTAAATAAACTATGTATAATTAATAATCAATTGTTTTTACTAATTATTTACGTAACCTCAACGTAAAACCTGAAACCTTGGGAAAGACGCACAAGGCCGAAACTCACACTTTGAGAACCTAATTGAGTCGGTTTCTAAGAGGAAAGGTCAACAAACCATGAGTTGTATACTCTTTCTCATAAATCAGAGTTATATGTAATTTAGGATTCTCCCAAAATAGTAGGTTCATATTCTGTTATGTACTCTATCCCGTCCGGGCCCCTCCTAAAATTATCGCGTGGAAAATACCTTTGACCAAACCAAAAATGGTCGAAAGCTCATTGCTCATGGGTATAGTTAGGTCTGAAGCATGTAAGCTTCGGCCAACCGAGCTTTTGGCCAGACATCATGACCTTTTCCAGAGACCTCATTCAAGGTCAAGAGTAAATGAACTTCATCATGCCGGAACGTCTTCAAATTCGATTCTTATTTTTCTCTAATAATCCTCTAAAACTTTTTTTTTTTTTTTTTAACTTCTTCTTTGCGTTTGTGATACTTCTAAAAGAAATAGAGATTTTATTTTGAAGCAAGGAAAAATGCACGTCAAATTATGAAGATAAGCGGTGTTGAAGGGTTCCATAATGCTTACATGCGATAAAGGTCAACTTTTCTTATCAAAAGCTCAAAGAGGAGTTCAATCTTTATCTTCGAAAAATAAAAATGCTGTTCCATTTTTTCCATACCTGAAACAGAAAAAAAAATAATATTAGGAATCAGAAATGGCAGTTTATTTATTTATGTAGCTACATATTTTTCAATTCCTTTTTTTAAAAATTTATGCAAGGTCATTTAGGCGCCTGACCACAGTGAAGTCATCGGTTTTTTGCGAGTTCTGATAATTTCATCATAATTTAAAATCCATGAATACCAGGGTTTCCATTTGGCTTGATTTTCATGGAATTCCAAAATTCAGCAGTGACAGGCTGGTGGCAAAAAAGATTACGGATTAGAGTATTTTCATGCGATATCTAGACATACTACTTAACTGAACTGTATGATCTTTTTTTGCCGCCGGTTGATTCACCGTTGAATCTATAGGAGCTCCATGAAAATCACGCCAAACGGCAACCCTGTTGAATTCAGTCTTTCAGCTAGCAATATGACAACGTCGCTTTTTCTTTACTTAATCTTGAGAAATCAACAGTCTCTCCATTGGTGCAATATGCGGTCTATAAGATCGTCAAAAATTAGCCAAATATCAGAAGGTATAAATTTCTCATCAATGTGTCATTTACGAACTTTCGAAACCAAATTTAATCTCTAAAAACAATTCCAACAAAGTGATTTAAACCTTTGAATGTCACTGAAAAGCCTTAAATTAATTTTATAATGTGAAAAACGTTGATTTATGATTATTATTTTTTTTTTTTTTTTCAATGATTTTGGCGTCTTCTTTTTGATCTTGGAACAGTAGCGGCTCGTGAAATGCGGTATTTCGATGTCTTCTCCATTTAAAAGTATTGAAAAGTATCGATCGTCAGGGGGCGCAATTGAACCTCCGAGAAATCGATACTTTTCTATAGTTTTAAATGGAGAAGACATCGATGGATCGCATTTCACGATCCGCCACTGTCTTGGACCATACCTATAGTGTGGTGGCGGCTCGCGTGCAATATATGTGGTAAAAATGGATTCCCTCCATTTAAAATCTCCATGGATTCAAACCTTCTAAAAATAATCGATCATTGGTGAAACACTGTGCCATGCCAAGAATCGATTTTTTTGCATACATTTAAATGAAAAAAGTTCATCGTTGCCAGATTGCGCGAGCCAGTGCTGTTTCACATTTCTGTATCAAAAAGTACATCACAACTATCCCAAGTGGCTAGAGTACAATTTGGAAACGTTGTATTTTGTCCATTTAAACCCATGTAAAAGGTCAAACACGAAGGTGTTCGTCGAACACCCAGAGCTTCGATCTTTTTCATGACTTTAAATGAAGTAAATACAACGTTGCCAAATTGCACGCTTCGCCACTGAATCCCCTTGATTATCTTGATAAAAATGAGAAAAAAATCTAGTTTGAAAGATAGCAAACCCGGCGAATAAATAATCAGGCTAGTTTTGTGACTATACGAAAGTCCTCGTTTTGAAGCTTTCAATATATAACATGCCCGAGCTTAGATAATTTTACAGCCTCCATGGTTCAAATCCTCTCTCACAATCAGTTCAGAGGCAGAAAAGAACTATTGAAGAAGTGCTTTCTACATCGGAAAACGCTAAACCAACTATGAAGGGTGAGAATCGTTGTATCCAATTTTGAGCGCTTTCCTTCAACATTTTGAGCAAACGGTCAATTAATTCGAGCTTGTAAAAGAGTTTCAGAAAGCTGCAAGTATTAGGTTTCGAGACAGATTTCTTTGGGACCGCTTCAATTAATCAAAGCCAACTTCATGAAACGGAGCAAACTTGGAAGTATCATTGAAAATTCTGACGATGTCTTCAATGCGGGTATTGGATTACGGTAAGATTCGTGAATCACGAATTGTATTTGTGAGAATGAAGAGACTTTTCCTTGTATGGTCAAGGCAAAAGTTTCCTGGAGTTGAATGAAAGTTCTTTCAGCGATAAGCGAGAGAGTTGAACTCAGAGCTATAGTTACCTCTGTTATGAATATGACGCATAAGTAAGGAACTTTTCATGGAATCCTTTTAAACTGAAGAAGGAGCCTCCTCTTAAAGGTATTTGTACAGGGTGTTTCAGACCACCTGGCCAGCTTTTATTGTGGCCAGACTAAGGCAAATATGAAAAATCGGTAAAACACGTGTAACGTATATCGACCCCAAAGAATTCGGGGAAAATATTTTCAGCCCCCCAAACCACCCCTTGGGGGTTATTTAGGGGGGTGGGTACCCGTATCTCGAAAAAGTCAAATGGAAAGGGTATGTTTTGACATTGGAATCTAATACGGCATAAAAAAATAAAACTTTTTCATCCCCAAGTTTTTTTTTTTTTTCTAAAAACCACCCTTTTTTGAGTTAGGGGTGATTTTCAAAAAAATTAGGGGAAATCTTTGATTGACCGCTGTGACCCTCCAAATCATTGGATTTCAAAAAACTAAGAAGTTTCTGAAAGGGCAAACCAAGGACTTTCTTTTGATGTATCACATGCCTACTTTTTTGTGAAAGAGGGTACAAGGCCCCTCACCCCAAAATTTTGGGGCTTCGGGGGGCCCTACGTAAAAATTTTCAAATGTAAAGGTATGGCTTGTGATACATCATTTGAAAGGTCTTTCAGAAACAAAAAAGGCGATGCCCCCAAAAGTCGTAGAAACAACCCCCTTCCAAAATGGCGGCCGTTTTAAGGTTAGGGGGCTCAAGGGGGGATCTTCAGAAAAATGATCCAAAATTGAACGATACATGGCTAAAAGGGTCTTAAAAAGAGAAAAATAATGGTTCAAACCAAGAGTCAAACCGACTTTTTAATCCAAAGTTCCGGCCGATTGAAATATAGGGCTGCCTTTTTGGGAAACCCAACTACCCCTAAATTTCAATCGGCCGTAACTTTGGATTAAAAAGTCGGTTTGACTCGCGGTTTGAACCATTATTTTTCTCTTTTTAAGACCCTTTTAGCCATGTATCGTTCAATTTTGGATCATTTTTCTGAAGATCCCCCCTTGAGCCCCCTAACCTTAAAACGGCCGCCATTTTGGAAGGGGGTTGTTTTTACGACTTTTGGGGGCATCACTTTTTTCGTTTCTGAAAGACCTTTCAAATGATGTATCACAAGCCATACCTTTACATTTGAAAATTTTTACGTAGGGCCCCCCGAAGCCCCAAAATTTTGGGGTGAGGGGCCTTGTACCCTCTTTCACAAAAAAGTAGGCATGTGATACATCAAAAGAAAGTCCTTGGTTTGCCCTTTCAGAAACTTCTTAGTTTTTTAAAATCCAATGATTTGGAGGGTCACAGCGGTCAATCAAAGATTACCCCTAAATTTTTTGAAAACCACCCCTAACTCAAAAAAGGGTGGTTTTTAGAAAAAAAACTTGGGGATGAAAAAGTTTTATTTTTTTATGCCGTATTAGATTCCAATGTCAAAACATACCTTTTCCATTTGACTTTTTCGTGATACGGGTACCCACCCCCCTAAATAACCCCCAAGGGGTGGTTTTGGGGGGCTGAAAATATTTTCCCCGAATTCTTTGGGGTCGATATACGTTACACGTGTTTTACCGATTTTTCATATTTGCCTTAGTCTGGCCACAGTAAAAGCTGGCCAGGTTGTCTGAAACACCCTGTATATATGAGGTACAGTGAAACCAGTGGAAACGTTTCGAGTCATGCGTCATGAAATATTGTCCTTAACCTAACCTTTTGTCTTTGAGGGCTGGATTTAGATGAAAATAATACATTTACCTATTCAAGGTTGCACAAACATTGGCGTGGCATGCAATGTGGCGACGATTCAATTCATCCATTTAAACCTCGCGTAAAAATCAACACATCGCGTGTCTGGTGGTGAATACTCTCAAAAACGACATTTTACGTAGTTTTAATACAACGAAATGCAACGTTGCCAGAATTCACGCAGGTGGCTCACTATGTTCTTAAACTGTATGTTTTATGCACATTGACCAGTGGCGTCACGTTCAATCTGGCAACGCCGCCTTTCGCTGATATAAATCCATGTAGAATTTTGATTCTATGGAGTGTGCACTGTCTCTTGTTGGGCTCAAATGTGCAGTGTGGCAACAACGGATGATCTCCATTTAAACCTACGTAAAACAATCTATCTTCATTCTTCAGGGGTAAATCGATCTTCAGGGGTTTCACTGAATCCCTGAGAAATTGATACTTTTGCATAGGTTCAAGTGAGTAAAAAACGTGGATGTCGAGTAGTACAAGCTGCTACTGGTTCGACCTTTTTCATGAGTTTAAATGGAGTAAATTCATTATTGCCGGGTTGCACGTGATGACGCTACTATAGCGTAACCACATCGTTTAATGGTTTTTAGGTTTGGACCAAAAACTGAAACAATCGCATATCCGATTGTTTCTATATGTAGGATTTAAAGGTCGCCTGAACATAATTCCTCGTTCTACCGAATTTCAATTATAACTCCTCTCGTTTTATCCTTCTTCGAACCACCCCTCCCCCCCCCCCACCACCCGCCTTCCCCTCTCTTAGCCTTGATACTGACGCTCTTTTCTTTTTCGTAAATCTCATCCTGCGATTTGAAGCGTTGTTCCGCCTATACCCTACCTCGTTGTTTAGAGGGTTGGGAAGGTTCAATTCGACCACGCTTCAAAAAGCACGCTCGAATTTGAATACGAACTCGGGGAATCGCGGATCAGCCAAAGCAATGGACAAGGTCCAACTTACGAGACTCGTGCTCTTGAGCGAGCGATATAGACATATACATTTATTCATGCCGACAATCGTTCTTGGAACGAACGGTGCAACTGCAAAAAGGGTGCGCTTACATAAACTTTTAAAGTCCCCCTACGTTAAATTTCATGGCATTCAACATTGATGCCGGGTCTAGTCGATTTCCTTGCATTGGTTTCTTTATTTCTGTTTTAGGGGAATTTCAATCGTGAAAATAAAAAAAGTTATA
The DNA here is from genome assembly GCA_011764245.1 of Trialeurodes vaporariorum. Taxonomy (NCBI): domain Eukaryota; kingdom Metazoa; phylum Arthropoda; class Insecta; order Hemiptera; family Aleyrodidae; genus Trialeurodes; species Trialeurodes vaporariorum. The sequence goes on from VMOF01000111.1 coordinate 818,315, forward strand.
AAGAAGTAGTTCTAAACGGACGGATCAGTATAAACTTATGGTCTGTCAGTGGCGGCTCGTGCAATTTGGCAACAACGGATCCTCTCCATTTAAACCTATGTAAAATAATCGATGTTTGGGAGGTGCATTGCACCGCCAAGAAATCGATACTTTTGCATAGGTTTAAACAACAAAACACATGGTTGCCAAATTGCACGAGCCGCCACTGTGGTCTGGGATTGTCGAAAACTCTCAAAAACTCAGATGGAACTGATATCAGATGCAGCTGATGTCAGATGCAACGAAGAGTTTATTATTGCATAAAACTCCTAAAAATTACGATGAGTGCACTTAAAAGTCATACGAAATTCACTCTTAGAATCAGACTTAATGGCGGAGAGACGCAGGTATCATGGGAGATTCCTATCTAAATTGAGACATATCTCTGTGTTTCCGTAGAGGAAGTGACATAATAAACAGGAATCTCGATACCTGCGTTGAACCGCCATTACGAGCATGCAGTTATAGCAGTTATGTGAGTTGTGAGTTTATTACGGAACTATATATACTTTCTTATCGTGATTTGGCAACGTCGTATTGTGTCCATTTAAATTCACGCAAAACTTGAATGCGAATGTGTTCACCGAACACCCAATAGTTGGATATTTCTCATGGGATTGAATTATTGACGAGCTGCCACGTTACCATTTTGCATGATTACACCACGGAGGCATCTATTTGATGAAGTTTTCCTATGGACATTTTATACGGGCTTAGTTTGTTTTCCTCAGATTTTTTAACCCTCAATCAAGACAGTTGGGGTAGAAAAATGAAATTCAAACTTGGTTTGAAACAGAAGTGAGACTTTTTTTTTAGAGAGGCTACCTGGATACAGACATTGATATAACAGTTTCTTTTGGAAGGATTTACATTATTAAGAAACTGACGTATGACAGGAACAAGCAAATTTTTCTCATCCGGGTGGTTCTATTAACATTTTGTATCCAGATACCCACACTAACTCAAGAACACTTTCCTTTAAAACTAATTTCCACTGAATTAATCACGATTTTTGACTTACGGTTGAACAATAAGAGAGAAAAACTGTCCAGGCTGCCTCGATAGGGAATAGAACTTTCGAGTATAGAGCTCGTTTCAGAAGTGTAGGCGCACCTAAACCATAATCTTTTGCAAATTTTCAACTTTAATTCCATCAAATCAAAACCGAACTTCCCTCGGACTTTATTATTTGGCTTTAAAAGTGTTCCTCATTGTAAAGTTAACGCTCAATTTTATTTTCATTAATTTTTGTCGAGTAATATCAGAAATAATGTTAACAAATTCCAAAGATTATCGGTCTAGGTCCGCTTACACTTCTGAAACTACCTTTAACATGACGCATCCGTTCTATATTGTTAAAATTAAAGCTCATTGCCCAAATGAGTGAAACCTATCTATGGAAAGTAGTCTAAAAAAGAAAAAAAACTTTCCGACGCGGAGTTAAGATCCGTTTGTTTTATCTGGACTTGAATAAATAACTTTCTCTAAGTTTGCTGTAGAACGATCAAATGTGAAGTAGTGGAAAGAAATGTGACAATAGAGTAAGACCGAAAAAGGATGAGGATGAAAGCATAAATCCCTTACTTTGCTGATCTAGCATTAGCACCCTCGTTTTTACCCTCGCGCAACTTTTGCGAAAAGCCTCGAGGACCGTTGCTAAGACATGAGAGCTGGACGAGAGAGTTATTCCCATTTTTTTCAATTATCCAAACCTTCATTCAAGCGGCTCGAAGCGTGCTGCCTCAACACGAGAGATTGTTGTAAAGGGTTTCCCAATCCACCACCCTGGTCGAGAGTATTTCTACCAGGGTAGTCAAACGGGTCATTCTACAATAAAGTGGACATGATATGCAAAAATTTAAATTTAAAAATTAGTGCCTATTTATAGCAGTCTTGTTTTGCAATAGAATGAAACCAGAGACGAAAATATTATCTAAAATATCTAATAAGGCAAACGTGCGCAAAGGTCCGAATTTCAGTGTTTTTAAGCGTGCCGTATATATACGGTGCGCTTCTTGTTTTCATTTTCATATCTAATATATAAGTCCAATGCCTTGCTTATGGCAAAACCTTGGCGGGAAAGGTTTGAAAAATTAAAAACGTGTTTTCTTAAAACTGGTTTCATTAATCGTTAATTTGTTGCTGCAATCCAGGAGGTCTCGGCGTCTATTTTCTTAAAATTGTAAAAGTTTTGGTATTCCTGTTAATTTCAATAAGTTATTAAGCGTCAAAGTCGAATTCCTTCAAATGAGAATTCCATACAGGTCCAGCAACCTAAGTCATTTGTGCCAACCTATGAGTCGAAATTCCAAGGCAGGAGGGGGGTGGAAACATCCTTCACAGAAACCCTCTTTGCCCCTCGCCTTTGGGCTCCACCGGTCTCAAGATTTCTTCACGGTGCATTAAGCGCTCGGTTCTCGCATCGTAAAAGTGTCAAAATCGGTTTGACGAGGGTACATCGATAAGAAGCGACGAGGTATTGATGAAGAGCGGGAGGGGTATAGAAAAGAGAGAGGCTCATTCATATCCTTAAGTAGACCTGCTTAGTGATGACGTCACGATCAGAATTAGTTCCAAACAAATGCTCTATCTCGCTCACTCTCGTGGATTTACCAGATCCAAATTTTCAAACGCAAATTCATGCTAGTTAACCAACAGTTTTCTCAAATTTTATTGCACCATTAGATTCCACTTGCCTTAAAGTATCTTTTCACTGTAACATAATTCCTAAAAGATCACAAGCGAATTTACAATCACAGTTATACCGAAAGACGTTCTACGTTTTGTCCTTGTCTTACTCACGGTCTCTTATGGTAGTATCACCGGCATGACACTCAATCATTCTAACTTCTCTTCGTATCGAAGCTATTGTTCGAGGTACAACACATGCCGTGATGGTGCTGATGAGCCTATATCCTAGAATTTTGTGCTCTTAAGAAACTGTGAGTGTGACAAGGACAAAACATAGGACTTTCTTCGATATAACTGTGATTGTGCATCGATGCGCGATGTTTCAAAAAGTTTGTGATAGCGGGCTCATATTTTATCACTGAGAAAAAAGTGGCTGTTAAAACTGTAAGAATAGAATCATAGATGATTTCGCCTTATTTCAATCATGAGACCTATCATTGCCATAGTCAGCGCGCTTGAATCTACACGAATTCTGATTGTCTCTATGGAATTTCGATTATTTCTATGGGAAATAAAGCGCTGGAATATATATCCAATCGGAAAATTTTTTGAAACAATCGGAAATTTTTATAAGGGACGTGGAACCCAATGGTGTGATAAACACAACGTGTAAAGAACGTGTTGTTTACTAGCACTTGTATTTGCAAATTTGGACTGTGTTTCGTATGGGAAAACCCACGAGAGCGAGTGAGACGGAGCCTTTGTTTGGAACCAATTTTTTTCATGACGTCACACTAAACAGGTCTTTGCATCGAAACATTTGAAATTCTGGGGGATCGGCAAATTGAAAGCCCCTCAATGAGCGTCGATGGAATCAAGGGATTTTTGAGGAGATTTTTGGCGTTTTGTTGAAAAATAGGTGTTTAAAATCCAGAACACAGGGAGCCAGAGGGGTAAACTTCGCATTAATTGCTCTAAAAAGTGAGAGGGGCTGTCACGTGTCTTCCACCCCTGGACAGCTTCCTCGCTGCGGCTATGGAATTGACTCTGGAATAACTTATTTACCTATCCTAAAAAGTTCGTTGCGTGTACAAAATTTTTCACTGGAAGCTTCTTCAAATTTTGGAAACTATAGGTCCATATGGAACTTTGCTTTTCCAACACGAAAAATGATATCGACCGACGGCAACAGAAAAAAAAAGAAATAATATGACAATGCGTTATAGTGAATAATGGCATAGTTTTAACTGTAAACTTTCGATACTTTTCAAGAAAATAAATGGGGAGAGGGGGAATTAAAATCCACAAACCTCTTAAACCTCCACACCTACTAATCTATACCCCTAGAATGCTTGATGTGTAAAGGGCACTTGAAATGGTTAGTTCTGTATATTAAAGGATTATTGTTTCATGAATTCGCAAGTGTTCCATTTATGCATATTACGTATCTACATCGTGACAATTGCAACAAATGCTGACAGCACCTAAAACGGAAAAAAAGATAAAAAAAACTGTTTATTATTTAGAATCACGGCTTTTCCGAATATGACACTTTTTGACTTCAAAAGAACGCAACCTCATGTTTGATCCCTGAACAAGCCGTTTAAAAGGTGGAGGGATTTAGAAATATCTATTGTCTATAGTTTATGTGGGTAAAAAAGATCGAGCCTTATCAAATAATTTTCTCTTTTCAGCTTTCAATGGGTTTGTTGCAAACTTTTGCTACAGTGCTATAGAGTTTTGATTCTGATGTAAAATTGTCTGAAAATTAGATTGGCGGCATCAAATAGTCATAAAATCCACTAATAAACCCAAAAAACGCATTATAAAGAAAGCCAAAATTGCAGTCGTAAAGCCGAACAATCTGTGCACGCGCACGGCGAACATCAGAGATAGGTGACCCATTCTCCCCTTTTTCGTTAAGGGGGGGGGGGGAGAGAAAATATCTCTACAGTCAAACTGTGATTTTAAAAATGTGCATGGTCAAGATGTTGTCTTTTGTGAAGGGGGCGGGGGGGGGGGGAGCAAAATATCAAGAACAGGGTGTTTCAAAACTTGAGTACCAAACTTATGGAGTGTATTTTTGGGGTCAACATACATATATATATAAGACTTTATTTTCCTACATGAGTATGTGCTGCAATTGTTTCTCTTCTGAGCTAGAGCCCTCCAAAGTTTTGAAAACAAAAAACAAAAAACAAACCCAAAAAACAACGCCTTTGACTCATCTCCTTATAGATTCATCTGATCTAAATTTATTTTTTTCATAATTTCTCACCAAACAAGCTCAATTGGACAGCACTTGTCACAAAAGAACCGAGTGACATTTTTGATAAAATTGAGTTATTGATTGATAGAGCTAGCAATACTGAATCTCGAAGCAACAAGTGCTTCTTCTGTAATAACAACTATTTCTCGTCAAAATTCCAGGTAAAAGTGAGCTGGTGATCCCTCGGACTTTATTATTTGGCTTTAAAAGTGTTCCTCATTGTAAAGTTAACGCTCAATTTTATTTTCATTAATTTTTGTCGAGTAATATCAGAAATAATGTTAACAAATTCCAAAGATTATCGGTCTAGGTCCGCTTACACTTCTGAAACTACCTTTAACATGACGCATCCGTTCTATATTGTTAAAATTAAAGCTCATTGCCCAAATGAGTGAAACCTATCTATGGAAAGTAGTCTAAAAAAGAAAAAAAACTTTCCGACGCGGAGTTAAGATCCGTTTGTTTTATCTGGACTTGAATAAATAACTTTCTCTAAGTTTGCTGTAGAACGATCAAATGTGAAGTAGTGGAAAGAAATGTGACAATAGAGTAAGACCGAAAAAGGATGAGGATGAAAGCATAAATCCCTTACTTTGCTGATCTAGCATTAGCACCCTCGTTTTTACCCTCGCGCAACTTTTGCGAAAAGCCTCGAGGACCGTTGCTAAGACATGAGAGCTGGACGAGAGAGTTATTCCCATTTTTTTCAATTATCCAAACCTTCATTCAAGCGGCTCGAAGCGTGCTGCCTCAACACGAGAGATTGTTGTAAAGGGTTTCCCAATCCACCACCCTGGTCGAGAGTATTTCTACCAGGGTAGTCAAACGGGTCATTCTACAATAAAGTGGACATGATATGCAAAAATTTAAATTTAAAAATTAGTGCCTATTTATAGCAGTCTTGTTTTGCAATAGAATGAAACCAGAGACGAAAATATTATCTAAAATATCTAATAAGGCAAACGTGCGCAAAGGTCCGAATTTCAGTGTTTTTAAGCGTGCCGTATATATACGGTGCGCTTCTTGTTTTCATTTTCATATCTAATATATAAGTCCAATGCCTTGCTTATGGCAAAACCTTGGCGGGAAAGGTTTGAAAAATTAAAAACGTGTTTTCTTAAAACTGGTTTCATTAATCGTTAATTTGTTGCTGCAATCCAGGAGGTCTCGGCGTCTATTTTCTTAAAATTGTAAAAGTTTTGGTATTCCTGTTAATTTCAATAAGTTATTAAGCGTCAAAGTCGAATTCCTTCAAATGAGAATTCCATACAGGTCCAGCAACCTAAGTCATTTGTGCCAACCTATGAGTCGAAATTCCAAGGCAGGAGGGGGGTGGAAACATCCTTCACAGAAACCCTCTTTGCCCCTCGCCTTTGGGCTCCACCGGTCTCAAGATTTCTTCACGGTGCATTAAGCGCTCGGTTCTCGCATCGTAAAAGTGTCAAAATCGGTTTGACGAGGGTACATCGATAAGAAGCGACGAGGTATTGATGAAGAGCGGGAGGGGTATAGAAAAGAGAGAGGCTCATTCATATCCTTAAGTAGACCTGCTTAGTGATGACGTCACGATCAGAATTAGTTCCAAACAAATGCTCTATCTCGCTCACTCTCGTGGATTTACCAGATCCAAATTTTCAAACGCAAATTCATGCTAGTTAACCAACAGTTTTCTCAAATTTTATTGCACCATTAGATTCCACTTGCCTTAAAGTATCTTTTCACTGTAACATAATTCCTAAAAGATCACAAGCGAATTTACAATCACAGTTATACCGAAAGACGTTCTACGTTTTGTCCTTGTCTTACTCACGGTCTCTTATGGTAGTATCACCGGCATGACACTCAATCATTCTAACTTCTCTTCGTATCGAAGCTATTGTTCGAGGTACAACACATGCCGTGATGGTGCTGATGAGCCTATATCCTAGAATTTTGTGCTCTTAAGAAACTGTGAGTGTGACAAGGACAAAACATAGGACTTTCTTCGATATAACTGTGATTGTGCATCGATGCGCGATGTTTCAAAAAGTTTGTGATAGCGGGCTCATATTTTATCACTGAGAAAAAAGTGGCTGTTAAAACTGTAAGAATAGAATCATAGATGATTTCGCCTTATTTCAATCATGAGACCTATCATTGCCATAGTCAGCGCGCTTGAATCTACACGAATTCTGATTGTCTCTATGGAATTTCGATTATTTCTATGGGAAATAAAGCGCTGGAATATATATCCAATCGGAAAATTTTTTGAAACAATCGGAAATTTTTATAAGGGACGTGGAACCCAATGGTGTGATAAACACAACGTGTAAAGAACGTGTTGTTTACTAGCACTTGTATTTGCAAATTTGGACTGTGTTTCGTATGGGAAAACCCACGAGAGCGAGTGAGACGGAGCCTTTGTTTGGAACCAATTTTTTTCATGACGTCACACTAAACAGGTCTTTGCATCGAAACATTTGAAATTCTGGGGGATCGGCAAATTGAAAGCCCCTCAATGAGCGTCGATGGAATCAAGGGATTTTTGAGGAGATTTTTGGCGTTTTGTTGAAAAATAGGTGTTTAAAATCCAGAACACAGGGAGCCAGAGGGGTAAACTTCGCATTAATTGCTCTAAAAAGTGAGAGGGGCTGTCACGTGTCTTCCACCCCTGGACAGCTTCCTCGCTGCGGCTATGGAATTGACTCTGGAATAACTTATTTACCTATCCTAAAAAGTTCGTTGCGTGTACAAAATTTTTCACTGGAAGCTTCTTCAAATTTTGGAAACTATAGGTCCATATGGAACTTTGCTTTTCCAACACGAAAAATGATATCGACCGACGGCAACAGAAAAAAAAAGAAATAATATGACAATGCGTTATAGTGAATAATGGCATAGTTTTAACTGTAAACTTTCGATACTTTTCAAGAAAATAAATGGGGAGAGGGGGAATTAAAATCCACAAACCTCTTAAACCTCCACACCTACTAATCTATACCCCTAGAATGCTTGATGTGTAAAGGGCACTTGAAATGGTTAGTTCTGTATATTAAAGGATTATTGTTTCATGAATTCGCAAGTGTTCCATTTATGCATATTACGTATCTACATCGTGACAATTGCAACAAATGCTGACAGCACCTAAAACGGAAAAAAAGATAAAAAAAACTGTTTATTATTTAGAATCACGGCTTTTCCGAATATGACACTTTTTGACTTCAAAAGAACGCAACCTCATGTTTGATCCCTGAACAAGCCGTTTAAAAGGTGGAGGGATTTAGAAATATCTATTGTCTATAGTTTATGTGGGTAAAAAAGATCGAGCCTTATCAAATAATTTTCTCTTTTCAGCTTTCAATGGGTTTGTTGCAAACTTTTGCTACAGTGCTATAGAGTTTTGATTCTGATGTAAAATTGTCTGAAAATTAGATTGGCGGCATCAAATAGTCATAAAATCCACTAATAAACCCAAAAAACGCATTATAAAGAAAGCCAAAATTGCAGTCGTAAAGCCGAACAATCTGTGCACGCGCACGGCGAACATCAGAGATAGGTGACCCATTCTCCCCTTTTTCGTTAAGGGGGGGGGGGGAGAGAAAATATCTCTACAGTCAAACTGTGATTTTAAAAATGTGCATGGTCAAGATGTTGTCTTTTGTGAAGGGGGCGGGGGGGGGGGGAGCAAAATATCAAGAACAGGGTGTTTCAAAACTTGAGTACCAAACTTATGGAGTGTATTTTTGGGGTCAACATACATATATATATAAGACTTTATTTTCCTACATGAGTATGTGCTGCAATTGTTTCTCTTCTGAGCTAGAGCCCTCCAAAGTTTTGAAAACAAAAAACAAAAAACAAACCCAAAAAACAACGCCTTTGACTCATCTCCTTATAGATTCATCTGATCTAAATTTATTTTTTTCATAATTTCTCACCAAACAAGCTCAATTGGACAGCACTTGTCACAAAAGAACCGAGTGACATTTTTGATAAAATTGAGTTATTGATTGATAGAGCTAGCAATACTGAATCTCGAAGCAACAAGTGCTTCTTCTGTAATAACAACTATTTCTCGTCAAAATTCCAGGTAAAAGTGAGCTGGTGAGCCTCATTGATGTCATTGTCCATATGATGAAATAAAATGAGAACTTGGTTCCTTTGGCTGATTAGGTTAAACCTTAATCCGAGTCACGTAAGGAACCAACTCCGACTTGGTTCCTTTCAGTGGCGGCTCGTGCGATTTGGCAACCATGCTTTTTTACCATTTAAACCTATGCAAAAGTATCGATATCTTGGGGGTGCATTGCACCTCCTGAAGATCGATTGTTTTACATTGGTTTAAATGGAGGGATTCCACTGTTGCCACACTGCACGAGCCGCCACTGGTTCCTTTTATAGAATTGGGAACGGACTTAAGTCCGGACTAACGGATTTTAAAATAATCAACAGTGTAAACCAACTCTGCCGTTTGGTTTCTCTTAGAGTTTCGTTTTTCGTGATTATGCCAAAAAAAAGAAGAAAGGAACCAAGTCACTTTAAACGCTAAAAATTAAGTACCTTTCCTACATAGTAAATTCCACTTTTCCGGTGTTGAAATGCAAAAACACAAAACGGTAGTTGAATGAAATCAAAACGTAAGTAATTCCAAGTTTTTTGTTTAAATGCTAGCTCTTCAACTTTGGACTCAATTTTCTCGAGATCAGCTCCATGTTGAATGCTGTCTAATTATTATCATTGCTAGCAAAAGCATTAAAGCTGTTCAGACTTTAGTGGCACGCTTTTCCAACACCTGCGTGTTGGAATTTTCCCTGCTTGTTTTTTTTTTTTTTTTTTTTTTTTTTTTTTGTAAGCAAATGAAAGTTTCTGGAGGTCACTTTACTGTTCTCAGCTCATCAAGTACTTTTGTTTCCCTTATAAAAACACCGATTTTCAGAGCCTTGCAATCAGTGCAATCTGGCAATGCTGTATTTATATTCCATTGAAACGCACGAAAAAGGTCAAATTATTGGAAGTGCACAGCGCACCCCCTCAAATCGATATTTGTCATAGATTTGAATCGGAAAATTGCAACGTTGCCAGATTGCAAGCTACGCCACTGCTTCTAACTGACTCATTTGCAGGTTAATTTGTTCAAAACCAAAAATCGAGGATTCTTAGGACACCTTACGGGTGTAAACTTTTGGTGAAGCTGAAATAATGATTGATCGGTCGTTGGTTAGTTTGGAGAATCGATGGACGGGGATTCTGATGGTTGATGTTTGGTGTGGACCATTTGAGACTCGAGATGAAACGTTTCGTTGGATGCGATGCGGGTTGCCGACTTTGTAAATCAATCCGCTCTCCTGCGGGGGGTCCGCGGGCGGCGCGAGTGAGGCAAAACCTCATATTGACGACTGAGCTTTATGGCCAACACGAACTGAGTAGTGTTGCAGGCACTTATATGCCATCCAAACTTTGTTCCCCTCGATTTTGTTTGACTTTCGGGGGGAAAAAGTCAATATTTTCTACAATTCTTGGTATACTTACCGAGTCGGTATATTTGCCGAGTCTGTTCCCAATCGTTGTGTTGTCAGATCCTCGAAGATCTTAGGCAGAGCTGGGTCCAGCATTGGGTCCTTCTCTCTCGTCTCTTATTGGAAAGCATGCGTTGGAAAAAGACGGAGATATAAGGACCAAAGTATTATGATTGCATCTTTTTCCGACCCTCTACCGTAATGTTCTCTGGACCGGTGCTCGCTCCTATATGACTTCTGGATAGTGATGGCTCCTGCAATCAGGTAACAATGGATCCTCTCCATTCAAACCACTGTAAAATAATCGACACTTAGAAAGGGCATTTGGAGCCCCCAAGAAATCGATTTTTTTGCATAGGTTTAAAGGGCAAAACAAATGGTTGCCAAATTGCAGGTTTTATGAGATTTCGTCCTCTTTTTCTGTCTATTAAAATGTTTCGTCCATTATTTATCGTCCATAGTAATTTTGTCCTTGAATTTACGTCCAGCAAACCCCATTCATGTTCTACATTTTTTCCCCATGTTAGTAGTGTCCCACTACTTTTAGTCCTAACATTTATCGCCCATGAGTTTTGTCCTTTTTCGACGTTATAGAGGCAAATACCTAATATAGGCTAAACTCGCAATCGTTTAATCATTCTTTGATCATTTTGAAACATTTTGCAATCTATCGAAAGAGAGAAAGAAAAAAACTGTTTGTTTATATACCTAGACACTTTACCAAGAGTCCTGTTGTTAGATCCTCTTTCTAAACCATCAACCATAATTTGGCGGCGAAGGATTTGAGTGCTTATCGAATAATTCAGATGGTATACGGTAACACGTACAGTAGATTGCAAAACGTTTCAAAAGGATTGAAGAACGATTATGAGTTTCGCTTAATATTTGGAATTTGCTTCTATATCATCGAGCAAGGTCAAAAATCATGGGCGATAAATGTTTGGGCTAAAATTAGCCCTTCACCGCGCATCCTGATAAGGAACAATTACTTTATTCCCCACTGGCTGTCAGTATAACTAAATTTGACGTTGCGCTGCGCTTTGTGTCACTTACGGCACTTATAAGATCATTGAAATTTAGTGCACAGTCTTGCAAACAGAGAGCGCTACGTATGAGATCTCACATCAAATCATGAAAAATCAGGTCAACGGCAAAATTGCCACCTGAATCAAACAACGTCTTTTCATTATAATGACTGTCAATTGTTTGTCAGTAATTATTTTAAAATTTCTTCCAACAATTTTTATCTTTTACCAAAAAATACAACTTTTTATTGAAAGAAAGTTTAAAAATCCCGCCTTTTTGCATGCGTTACAGCATTTTGAAAAAATGGCGGAAAATTATACATATTTGAGCATACAGGTCAAAAAATAACGTATAATGATTTTTTTTTTTACTATTTTTCCCACTATTAGGGTGATTTGATGAATTGAACAATTCATGTTTCGTCAAAAAAGAAAAAAATCGTGCATAGTGAAAGGTTAGAGTGATATTACCTACAGGGGACAAAAAGTGTAGAGGACAAAAATTTGCTGGATGTAAATTCAAGGGCAAAATCATGGGCGGATCCAGCGATCTGGCAACTGTGTATTCTTCCTATTTGAATGCGTGAGAAACAATCGATTAGTCAAGAGGCCATGGTCCCCTCGAGAATCGATTCTTCCTCATACGTTCAAATGGGAAGAATACATGGTTGCCATATTGCTGGATCCGCCTTTGGGCAAAATTACTATGGACGATAAGTAATGGACGAAAAAATTAAATGGACAAAAAAAGGGACGAAATCTCTTGAAAGCAAATTGGACGAGCCGTCTTTGACTCTAGAACCTCACTATTGAGGACTTTCACGGGAAATTTGTCAACTCTTCTACTTCATCTTATGATACACCCACCAAGTACAGAACTTGAAATGTGCCATCCTACCAGCATGATATGAAATTAAGCGTGGAAGTCGGCCTCGGTGTCTGGCGCCCAGCTTGCGATTCCAATTTCGAGCAGGATAACTTTTAACTTTTGGATGCACCCGCGTGAGTTGCCAGTTTTGGCAAAAAACAATTTCAAAGTTCTGATTCGAGTCCGCGCTTAAACATTAGAATATTTTCCCTCCCAACATGGCAAATGTGAATTCATCCCTCTTCCGTTGCGCTGCTGGTCCACGTGGCTTTGTTAAATTGCATAGCTGTGATTTGAAAGCTTTGAGAGATTCTTGAGCGAGTCTGACTCGACGCAATATCTTAAATTCTAGGCAATTTCAGTCGTATGCAGACGGGATGTATATATTTGTGTGACACAAATTCTCGAATATTGGACTTATTTACATTTCGTACTTGAGACGCAACATGTGCTTTTTTTCAGTTTCCACCAAGCAGTAACCCTGCTTGGAGGGAGTTTATTTTATATTTAATTAACATAGAAAGAAAGTATACATAGCTGAATGGGCAAACCCCGTCAGGGGTTTACTGCCCTAAACTAAACTAAACTAAACTAGACTAAAGTGAACTTAAGTTAAAGAAAGAAAAAAAAAGAAGAAGAAAAAGAAGAAGAAGAGATAAAAAAATAGAAATGAATGAATAAATAAATAAATAAATACATAAATAAACAAATAAATAAATAAATAAATAAATAAATAAAAATAAAAACTAAAAACAGTATACTACTTAGGAATGCTTTCATTGATTAAATACATTTTTTTTCCTGGTTGATTGTTGATGGACGGGTCGTTTCCGGTCTCGGACAAGCAACATTAAATTCAAAATTATGCATAAATAAATCGCTTTTTACAAATGAATAAAAAAAAAAACAATAATTAATGAACTAAGAAAGAAAAAGGAGCAATAAGGAACAAAGACATGATTCGTTCATAATTTATACATGATTTATACATGCTTAAAAGATACATTATAGATAGTAGACACAGAGTGGATGGGTGGGTAACAAGAGCTTTGACGTGGCCAACAGCAGTGGCGTCGCGTGCAATCTGGTAACGTTGTATTGAGTCCATTTAAACCCTTCTGATCCATTAAAATTGCACGGTTCACTCCATCAAATCGATATTTTGCAAGGCTTTCAATGGACAAAATTCAGCGGTACCAGATTAGACTGACTAGCAGGAACTTACTCACTATTGGAGATCACCTTATCTTATATTCTGGCAACGATACCTTCCGACCATGCAAACTTTTAAAAGGTATCGCAATATTTCGAGAGTTCGCAAAAACTTCGAAATTTTGGCCTCAAGCATGCATACAAACAACAAATTGTTTTTATAACATTGCAATCGGATTGCTAACAACCGGCAATAAACTCTAAACAAAAATTGCAATTAATAAAATACTATTGTATCCCACAATACTGCTAATTTGGCAAAACAAATTGCTAGCTTAATATTTGAATTGCTGCTAAAGATAAAAAATATTGCTAAATGAGCAGTTTACATTTTACTAAATTAGCATGTCTTAAAATGCAACTTTTGCATTGTACAAAGGTAATATCGGTTAAAAGATTTTTTTTTTTTTTTTTGCAATTTTACCGATTATATTTTCATATGTGTAGGTTTAAATAAACGACATACGACGTTGCCAATATTAATGTCTTAATATATACTATAAGAGACGCGTCATGCCAACAAGAAAATCAAAAATGTCTTCAAAATTTACCGCTTGCATTTTTTTTCCCGCAAACCTCTCTTCTATATAAATGAAACAAGCAGTGGTGCGTCTTTAAATGTGGCAACATTGTATTTTGTCCCATCATTTAAAAATGCAACAGGTTGAAATTAGAATGTGTTCAATTTCATAGCCGATTGTGTATTTCAGGTCTAGTAACCTACTTTTTTTTAAAATATAATCATTGAACTTTCAGTATAATTTTATTTGCCACGGAGCATTTGTAAACGCAAGAGTTTCAGATGAATTGAAGATTTGCAGAAGAGTCGATGAAAAAGATCTAGTTATCAGAAAAATGAATTAAACGACGAAGGAAGTGTTTGACAAATCGTTGCATGAGAGCACGTGCTAATTCTCGAATTACCAGCGTGCAACTTTTGCCGCTCACTTTCAATTCTTGCGCTTGAATTTCAGAAGTCTCTCTCTTCCGCGCTCAAATTAAATTGATTTCTGAGACGAGTCGAAAAGGCAATGTTGCCAGGTTATCCTATGGATATCTAACTTTTACATTACATTACATTAGGTCAAATGGGAAAAATTGGATAATTATCCTATAAATGGCAACACTGCAAGGAGCGAGTCTCATTGTGCCGAGTAAATAAAATACTCTCGAAAAACGACGAAGCGGTTACATGAAAGACTCATACGAACTCTGACAAGTCAGCTGCTGAGAAACCAGAGCTGCAGTTTTGCATATAATCAATGGTATTTTTCAATGGGGCTCTTGCAAACTTTTGCTATAAGCAAATAAGTATTCCAATATGGTGTGAAGACCAGCGGAAATCACGAAAATCGCACTAAAAAAGTCTAAATGTCAGTAATAAACTCACATAACTGCTATAACGACAATATAGTTATGGCGGTTCGACGCAGGTATCATGGGAGATTCCTGTCTATTACGTCACTTTCTCTACGGAAACACAGAATTATGTCTCGATTTAGATAGGAATCTCCCATGATAACTGCATCTCTCCGCCATATTAAGCCCGATTCTGAGAGTGAATTTCGTGATTTTTTAGTGTACTCATCGTCATTTTTACAGGTTTTTATGCAAGAATCAACTCTTGAGTCCCCTGTAGCAAAAGTTTGCAAGAGCCCCATTCACGGATGATTCTACCGGTTGAGAAAAGATTACACAGCACAGTTCAGTGTATGACTGTAATGCTCGAAAATACTCGCATCTGTAATCTGTTCTCAATCGGTGGAGTCCTCGGTGACTTTAAAAAACTTGCGGATATATTTTAATTAATTAACGGCGTTTCCTCCGATTGAGAAGAGATTACAGATCAGAGTATTTTCGTGCATTCTAGAGTCTCAATATACTCCATGAGAATTGCGCCATGTCAGAATCCATTTCTGATTGGCTATCAGTTTTAGACTGTCAAGAAAGCCCGAAGAGGCAAATGCGAAGGGCGGAGGGTTTGTTTACCTTTGGCGTACTATAGCTTTTCATTACACATTTGAAGTAACAGCGACCGCTGTAATTATTGTTAATGTTCCCTCTACTTGGATGTTAGTCTGGAGAACATCATCTCTTTCAATAACGACCGTTATTGTCGAGAATCTAAATCTAACCCATAAGAGATACCGAAATAGCGGCAACAGCTCAGAGGACAATGGCCATCCGCCATTTGCAATTTACCTCTTGGGGGGCTCCATTATTGATCCGCTTCTTCTTCTCCATTTTGAATGACATGCCGCAACTCTCATAGTATATAAGGACTCTAGTGCATTCCAGTCATACTCAGAACTGAACGGTGTAATCTTTTCTCAACCTGTGGAATCATCGGTGAATTAAAAAATCTCATCAATTATACGAAAAATGGCAGCTCTGGAAAGACTCATCCGAACTTTGCCAAGTCAGCTGCTGCTGAAAAACGGGGGGCAAGATCAAATTCGGAGTCTTCAAGATACTCCGACTTCCCGAAGGTGAAATGCTTTTAAATCCGCAAATGCCCAGAGGATCATTTGCCGCACCCTCCTCCTAAAATGTCAAATTCCACAGAATTTACGGAATGCCAGCTGCAACCTCTCTTAAATTTGACTTTGCGGCGTTTTGCACTTCTACCTTAATTACTAAATTGGAAAATTGGAATTATTCAATTTTCCTTAAAACGCTTCAGGGTGATTTCTCGGTAACAAGCGACGTTTTGCAACCACTAAAAAATGTCGCCGAAATTGTTTCATGAAATGTCTAAAACTAGAAAATAAATTAATGTATCTCTCAAAAGCGTTTTTTCCCCTTTTTCAGCTAATTATACAAGAACAGACCGTAACCTCAGTGAATCGTCGAAATTATATTGTTTTTCAAGAGATAAAACAGGCAAAATAACACGACGTCTAGAATGACTTTTTCACTCCTCTAAAGCAGTGTGATTAGTTTACGGGTTTTTCTTTTTGTTTTTTTTTTGTTAAACTTGCGTAAAGAAACAGTTTTGTGAGAGGAATGCTTCCGACTGACTGCTGTAGACCAAGGATTAATATGTCTTCACGGAGATTGGAGATACACATGCAGCGCAACTATTCGTACGTTTCGGATATGGTGAAGTATCGTTTTGAATTGAAGGCGTTTTTTGTAAAATATCTCAAGTTAAGAAACCTGTAGATTAGATTTGATTGCTGTCGCGTCGGGACACATCTTTAACTTTTCCTACATCCTTCTGTCCCAAGACAAATTTCATTTTACTTTTTTTTTCTGACCTACTTTCATCGTTCCTCTCCATAATTAGCTCTAAACATAAATAATCCATGACAGAATAAATTAAATTTGACTCTTGAGAAACGTGTAGACTGTATACACCTAAGATTCAGATATCTTCACAGAGATATCAGTGCAACTATTCGCACGTTCTGGATATGGTCAAGTATCATTTTGAATTGAAGGTGTTTCTAGTAAAATATCTCAAGTCGAGGAAAGTGTAGATTAGATTTCATTGCTGCCAAATACACCTTCTTATCTTTTCATATATTCTTCCATACCAAGACAAGTTTCACTTTAATGTTTTACTTTCTCACAACTAACAAAGTTAGAAATAGAGAAAGTATATTGCAATGGCGCAGAGATTTTCAAGGTATTTTGTTTCTTCATCTAAGTAAATCATAATAACTCCAAAATAATTGGCTCTCATCATGCTTAATACTATCATAAAGTATATATTCATCCATGAATTATTATTTAATATTTATTACTTAACCATGTGTGGCTTGGAGGTGTGAATACACAAACTTTCTGTGGCGTCCATCTGTCTGTCTGTCTCCGTAGCCATAAAACGTGAAACCCAGCATAACTTTTGAAATATTGATCCATATGCATCCGATTTTTGCAGAAAAGTTTCTTTCAACATTTCCTAGAGGGACTTCTTTTTTGTTTGTTTTTTTTTAAATTTTTAGGATAGTTTTGGTTGAAAACTGGTTTCCATCAAAAGCAATGGGAAAAAATGAGTCAAGAATTATCAAAGGGAAAAATTTAAATATTTCAAAAATGGATCTTTGGATTTAGATAAAAATATCAAAGGGGGGTCTGGAGGTCTCCCCCAGAATATTAAAAGGGGGTCTGGGGGTCTCCCCCAGAATAATTTAATGTGAGAAAGTCTTCGTAGGGTAATCCCTACTGTTTATTTTTCTGACCTATTTTCTTTGTTCCTCTCCATAATAAATTAGTTCTAAACATAAGTAATCCGCCACGGAATAAATTAAATTTGACTTACATTCAAACGTCACTCGTCACGCGTCGATCGTGAGCAGGCATGTCACTGTCACCTCGAGAGAGCGAAAACTAATTTTCACCTTCATTGGCAGGGTTAGAGAAATTTTTCTTTTTAATTATTCCGGCCGAAACTCTCCTCGTTTCGCGTGTAAAGTTGTCTCCATTTAAAACTTCCTCCTACTCCGGCTTAAAGTATTAAAGCTGAGCGATTTTCATTGAGACCGTGAGATATTTATTACGGACATGGTTGCTAGATCAGGCCAAAATATCATCGGATTCTTCGTTACAGTCAAAGTAAACCCCTTGTGAATTTCAGCCTAATCTGACTGCGATGATTACGGAAGTTATTAGAATACAAGTTGACGAAAAGAGAGACACGCGCGTGGGGCGCCAGCCCCCCCCTCCCCTACTTCCCCTCCTTCCATAGCTAGTTCCACGCTCCATTCTGTTTGCATTTAATAAGGGAGTTCTCTGCACCTAAAGAAACTTAACTTAATTTAAAAAAAAAAAAAAAAAAAAAAAAAGCAGACGTTCGAGTTACATTACACGGGGAGAAAAATATATTTTAATTTACATGCAGACGGAGTTTGAGACTTACAGAGGAACTCGCGCCAAGTTGAAAAACTTTTTCAGTCTTCAAGGTTCTTTAAGTTTTAAAACTGGACCGAATTTTGGTTTTCCAATGAGCACGAGCTCGAAATGGGAAACACATTTATCTTGAATCAGTAAAACTGGGATTTTCAGTTCGATCCTTCTTCGTACATTTAAAGCTGCCGTTTTGAATGTGCGTCTGTACGCGTTTTCCCATTTGACTCCATGTAAAGTTTTTTTTTTTTTTTTTTTTTTTTTTTTCTCAAATTTCCCGCAAATTTGGCAGCATTGCGTCAACTGTACACAGATGTGTCTTGATTTTAGGCCCTAATCATATACCTTTGCATCATTTACTTTGAAAAGTCTTTCTTCAAAAACGACTTTGATTCGTATTCTTCTTTTTCCCTCTCTTTTTACGCTGTTTCACTCATTTTAAAACAAAATTAACAGTGAAAAAAGTTATTTGCAGGGGTCTTTGAAAGTTCGAACCTACCTCATTAAAAAGTTTAAACCTGGAAGTAGTTTATTTTCGGTGATATTTTTAAAAAAAAAGTAGTTGTGCGGAAAGCACTTTTAAAAGTTTAGCGATAAAAACAATAACTCAGTGGTGACATTTCTTGACTTTTAATTCTACGTTTCCGATTGAAAGACGAGTACGTAGAAAGCAGAAGAAAACGAGGAATTCCAGACGAGCTTTCTGCCGCGTTGCTTTGATTTTGAGAGAGAAAGAGGAAGAGAGTGATAGAGATAGAGAGAGAGAGAGAGAGAGAGAGAGGGGGGGAGGGAGAGATGCAACACTGATATTATCATTTGTGAAAAATGAGGAGCACTGTTCTATTTTTTTAATTATTATGATAAAATATGGGGATCATTTCCTCCCTGTGAAACTAATAATGACTGCCACGAAAAAGCTGCACAGATTGCATTCTTCTAAAATCTAAATGTATTGGGAAATCGCGTTTTAGCGGAAAGCAACAAACAAAAAATGAAAGTTCGAGATACTTTTAAACCGCAAGTTAGCGTAAACAAGTAGTTTCTAAAAGTTTGCTTGAGTAATGAATCTTTGACCGCTGACGAAGTTTCAGTTCCATCTGAATGCGGAGCAAATGTATCTTCATTATTCTTCATACTTCTTAATTAATGTATCCATTGCTGTGAAAAACACACTGCAATTATTTAATTTAGATGTCTCAATGGCTAGATTTGTCATACATTGGTCCTAAAAAGGTGAGCTGTTAAAATATTTAAAACGAGTTATATACGTAACTAAAGCGGGAATTTAATGAAAAACCTGCGAAGGCTTAGAGGATTTTTATGTTAGGGTACACGAGGAGAAAAAAAGCTCTAGTATAGTATGACCTAAGAAAGATTATTTGGAACGCTCGACGAATTATTTTTCACAAGATGAAGTCATCACTAAAACCGTTTATTGTATTCCTGCTGAGTCCTGCATTAATATTAATAGGGATCAAACCTATTTGTATTAGCTAGACGGAGTTGATTTTAATTTTGTGCAGCTTTTTTTGATTGTCACTATTGGAGGACCTTCTTACGTCAGTTCGTTGAAAGGTCTTTTCGCAGGTGCAAATTTTGAGCATTGGACATTGGTCGATGCTTTCATTAAGAAGTGAAAACAAACCGCACCGCAACCGGAAAGGAACAATCTCGATACCAATAATGGGATAAAATATACGATTTGTAATTTTGTTAAATTGAAGCGCAGCCGAAATTCAGCACCTGCAAAATAGTCAGTGCTCATGTATTATTTATGTATTGTATACCTAATAGGTTCAGGCTCAGACTCAACCGCTCTCCTTCCTCTCTCAGATTCGCCCTCTTAAACTAGCCACGTTTGGGTTTCGCTCGGTAACAATAAACGTTCAGACTCCCTAAAACGAGTAGTGATGCCAAATGTAAGGTTCTCGACTGTATATTTTTCATAAGACTCAATGTAATGCAATGCGGCTTTTATAAAATCTAAACTCCAGCAACACTGAAGACAAGTTAGAAAGTAAGGGATAAGATAACAGAGGCTCCTTAAAACTTGCACGTGTATTTTGTTTGAGACGGTGAATTCGATGTTGTCGGTTCAGTCAGACCAACGAGCTAAGGACGTCTCTCACACAGGCTCGGTTTGTTTGCCTCATTTTTGTTTTTTACCTTTAAATTTTGTACAAAAAATTGTGACAAGTATACATTTGAAATTGGTTATAAACGAAAAAGTAAGTGTTTGAGAGTGGCTACCTGGACACAGAGAAATCGATAAAGGTAACTGTTTTTTCTGGAAGGATTTGCACGATAAAGAAACTGACACATAACAGAAATATGGAAAATTTTCTCACCTGGATAGTTGTATTAAAAGTCTGTGTCCAGATAGCCTTTCTTATACACTTGCACTTTCGTATAAAAACATTTGCCACTATAGATTATAATTACAGTTTTCGAAGAAGCTAAAGTTATCTTTCTGATCAAATACTGTCCTTCTTAGTTGATAATAGGTCTGTTGCTAACTTTTGCTGCTGCAATAAAGAAGATTAATTCTCGCATATAAAATCGCGAGTATTTTTAGCCCTATCCAAATTTCTTGCCTATGAAGAAGGAACATTTTGATGAAAATTGTCATTTTTTTTTTTTTTTTTTTTTTTTTTTTTTTTTTTTTTTTTTTTTTATTATTATTATTATTTTTTCTTAGAATGCCTCAGTATAACCCCCCCCCCATGGATTGAGGAATACATACAAGCCTGAAGAAATTTGTTAATATTGCATTTTTTTATCTTTAAAAAATTGACCAGGGGTGAAAACTGCGCCACTGCTACCCTCTTCATTGGTAAAGCAAAAGTTTCCCGAACCGAAGAAATTGTGAACTCGGGGTGAAAATGAGAAAATAATAAGATTAAAAGGAAAATTTAAAACGAAAAAATAGGGGGATGATAAATGAGAATAGAGAAGAAGAGATTTCAAAAACAATCGGGATGCGACGTGGCAATCGCGCAGCTTAGGCTAATACGGCGGCCGTAATTTATTCATTCAAGTAAACGGCGCAACGATATTGTTTTGATTGTCTTCGCCTACTTCTACCACTTTCAGGCACGGCAGGCTACACCTCTCTTTCCTGATTAAGCTCAGCGGGGAAGAGGGGTGTAGGGTAATGTGGGTAGGAAGGGGCCGTGGGGAGGGGGTCGCGCCCCGCGCGTGCAAGAAGTAGAAGTAAATCCTCCCTGCGAATAATAAACTTAGCTCTCCTCGCCAACCTTAATCGGGGGGGGGGGGGGGGGTGATTGTTAGAAATTCGCGACGGAACCAGCTAAGGTTCCCTAGCTATCATCGTGTTCTCACTTATTCCTTCGAGATTTGATCACCCAGCGCTGACCATAGAACAGAGTCTGTTCAACAGATGGACACCCGGACGGACGGACGGTGCAGTGCAGTGCAGTGACCGTAGAAAATAATCAACCCCCAGTGCTTTTTGCTTCTGTTTGCTTCCTTATCAGAGTTGCCAGATTGGGATGGAAAAGCCATTTGTTTTAAATTGATTCAAATGGGGAACATTCGGCTTTTTACCCTCGATCTGGCAACACTGTTCCTTATCCTTCCACGGCTCCGCCACCTGAGCCATAACTGCAAATTCGCTGATCTGGGTAATATTTTCTCTGATTCTGCATCCATTCATTGTTCTAATCTCTGAATTTTCTTTGATTAATTAATACTTCTGAGGAGGAGAGAAAGAGACTGAAATTTCAGAGATCTGCGCATTCAGGACGTTACAGTCAACGAATTAAATTACGTCAGTCGAATGCTTGGATTTTGGTTTGGGTAGGCACAGTAGCGCAACGAGAGTTTCTTCATCTCTCTCTTTTCTCCATTAAAAAACGTATGTTAGACAAGGATGGACAACGGGATAAAACCCCCTCCTTCTGTCCTTTTCCTACTTATACAGTTATACATTCAAATGGGAAATGAGAGAGATGGAAGAGATCCTGGTTGCGCCAGTGGGTAGGCAACCTATAGTAGGTACTTAACACAATGGTTTGAAGCATCGCCGGTGACCTACCGTGCCAAAATGTATAAGGAGTCGACGGACATTTTTTAATTTGTTGCCTGTACATCCATTATTATTAAAAGAATGGATGTAATTAAGTACACTATGCAGTGCATGAATAGTGTTTTGTCTAAGAACTATTAGGCTTCCGGTTTTTACTTCGAACCAAAAATTCTGAATTCTACATCCGATAGAATATATGATTTTTAAGAAAAACGAGGACAAAGGAAGGAACAATAAATAATTAAATTTAATGAATCTATAAACGTGGCAACGCAACTCTTTCTCCGTCTCTGACAGGCGATATATTTCAAATAATTACAAGGCGCATTGTTTGCACGAGTCACTCATCGTAACAATGAATAATTTATTTACTTTCCCGCCTAGTTCGGGGATGTGACAAACAGCTGTCAAATTTCCCAATTTACTAACTCGCAAATCAAGAGGGCGATGGGCGATTAGAGAGAGGGGTCGGGTGTTAGGATACATGAAAGCTTCTTCGAATTGT
Organism: Trialeurodes vaporariorum; assembly: GCA_011764245.1. Taxonomy (NCBI): domain Eukaryota; kingdom Metazoa; phylum Arthropoda; class Insecta; order Hemiptera; family Aleyrodidae; genus Trialeurodes; species Trialeurodes vaporariorum. Next base: position 841,258 of record VMOF01000111.1, read on the forward strand.
TGAATAATGTTGAAGAAAAAGGTTTGTTCTTTGTAACTCTCACAAAAGTTTCGTATGAAGTATTGGGGAAAGCGGTTCTGGAGAGTTCTTAGAGCCACGACTCGACAGTTATTCAAGCTGCTAAAGTTAGGGAGCAGTCAAAAAATTTTCTTGGAGAAAGCTTCACTCGAAAAATTGTCCCGACTTAACCTATAGGTGGGGGTTGAGGGGTCAGTAGTAAAGCCTCCTACGGATTTAACATTTTTGAACTTACGCGCTCAACAGTACAAATACTGGTATGGGATTTTTGCTATATTTTGCTACATATGCTATTAACCCATATATGCCCAGCTTTATTTGAACATGTTGGGTGTTTTTTGGTATTTTTCTCGAAAAACACCATCTTATTAGAATTAAAAAAAATTAAAATTTAAAAATTGTGAAATTTTCTGGTCCAGCTAAATTATAGGTGCTGAATGATCTCAACATTGATTTTTGAGTAAAACTGGCTTAAATTAATTGTGATTTGGTCCAAAAAAAAAAACCATTATAAGAGGGTCGTTAACGACCCAATGGGCAAAAGTGGGTTAAATTTGTTTATTTTGGCATTAAAACCAGGAAAATTATTGGATGAACACATAAAAAAAATAGGAAATTCTCACACAGACTCACAAAATTACCTTGAAGTTTAGGGCGTCATGGTGGAGCTACGCAGGTGCCATGGGAGGTTCCTATCTGATTTGAGACATTACCTCTCTGTGTTTCTACGGAGAGAGATAGAGACAAATTAGATAGGGATCTCTTATGATACCTGTATAGATCCATCATCTTTGCACTTAAATGGGGGAGCTACGCAGGTGCCATGGGAGGTTCCTATCTGATTTGAGACATTACCTTTCTGTGTTTCTACGGAGAGAGATAGAGACAAATTAGATAGGGATCTCTTATGATACCTGTATAGATCCATCATCTTTGCACTTAAATGGGGGAGCTACGCAGGTGCCATGGGAGGTTCCTATCTGATTTGAGACATTACCTCTCTGTGTTTCTACGGAGAGAGATAGAGACAAATTAGATAGGGATCTCTTATGATACCTGTATAGATCCATCATCTTTGCACTTAAATGGGGGAGCTACGCAGGTGCCATGGGAGGTTCCTATCTGATTTGAGACATTACCTCTCTGTGTTTCTACGGAGAGAGATAGAGACAAATTAGATAGGGATCTCTTATGATACCTGTATAGATCCATCATCTTTGCACTTAAATGGGGGAGCTACGCAGGTGCCATGGGAGGTTCCTATCTGATTTGAGACATTACCTTTCTGTGTTTCTACGGAGAGAGATAGAGACAAATTAGATAGGGATCTCTTATGATACCTGTATAGATCCATCATCTTTGCACTTAAATGGGGGAGCTACGCAGGTGCCATGGGAGGTTCCTATCTGATTTGAGACATTACCTCTCTGTGTTTCTACGGAGAGAGATAGAGACAAATTAGATAGGGATCTCTTATGATACCTGTATAGATCCATCATCTTTGCACTTAAATGGGGGAGCTACGCAGGTGCCATGGGAGGTTCCTATCTGATTTGAGACATTACCTTTCTGTGTTTCTACGGAGAGAGATAGAGACAAATTAGATAGGGATCTCTTATGATACCTGTATAGATCCATCATCTTTGCACTTAAATGGGGGAGCTACGCAGGTGCCATGGGAGGTTCCTATCTGATTTGAGACATTACCTCTCTGTGTTTCTACGGAGAGAGATAGAGACAAATTAGATAGGGATCTCTTATGATACCTGTATAGATCCATCATCTTTGCACTTAAATGGGGGAGCTACGCAGGTGCCATGGGAGGTTCCTATCTGATTTGAGACATTACCTCTCTGTGTTTCTACGGAGAGAGATAGAGACAAATTAGATAGGGATCTCTTATGATACCTGTATAGATCCATCATCTTTGCACTTAAATGGGGGAGCTACGCAGTACGCAGGTGTCATGGGGGACTCCTGTCTAATTCGTCTCTTCCTCTCTACATATAAAAGCCAAGGTAGATGGAGAACAGGTATGGACAATACTCTGAGGTTGGCTCTGATTGATTGCGAATAAAGCAACTCCGCCGCCATTTTTCTGACCGCGCGATTCAAATTTAGAATTCACATCATGAAAAGGAAAATGAACAACGTAATTGACGATGATAATCCATTCTATAGTCACAACATTTTTAGAGATAAAAATTACATTTCATTGTTCAAATAAATAAAGCATTGCTTCAGATATACTTCCCCTACAAACCTAACCTCAAACAACAATGCAAGATACACGGAGTAAATAGGAGATAAGATGTCGGTTAAGTCGCTTTTCCCGAAGTGGCCACGCCCCCTGAGTTGAATGTTGTCCATACCTGTTCTCCGTATACCTTGTATGTATATAAAAGCAGACGAAGGAAAGTTTCAAATTAGATAGGAATCTCCCTTGGCACTTGCGTAGATCCACCACTACGACTTAAACTTTAAAGTCATTTTGTGAGTCTGTAAGTGAATTTGATAATTTTTCAATGTGGCTATAAATGGTAATTTTTGCTGAATTGTACACAAGTGCGTTGACCATTGCAATCGCATGTTACGGATAAATTTTCCAATGAAAGCGCTCCATTCCACGTTTACGGCTCTAGAAATTTCCTCGCTTGACATGTAGTTGTGTTTCTGGTAATAACCCCCCCCCCTTCCAGTGTGAATATCAAGCGTGTATCAATTCCAAACTATTCGTGACCCCGACAGTGAGCGTGACGTGATAATAGGAAATGAAAAGCATGTGAGTCTATGAATGCACAAAACCATGGCCATTGAACCTTAACAGTTTTAAATAGATTGTGCGTCACTGCTCTGCGTCATCAATCACCACTACCATACTACATTATTCCTAATAAATTAAGCCGGAGTGAACCACCCCTTCCGTCTCTCTTTAATTTTCAAAAAGAGAAACGGAAAAACCATGGTCATTACGTTATATATATATATATATATATATATATATATATATATATATATATATATATTGCAAGCTCATTATCATGAGCCACTGAGGCCTGCTTTGTTCGACTCTAGCTGTAGCTCCGGAGCTTCAATTAGGCTACATTTTCAATCTAGTCCCTTCAATGATTCAAAAGCGTTAAACGCGTGCTCAGGTGCACGTCCGTTTGGCTAAAGGTGTGCATTGATCAAAATTTAATAGGCAAGCTCAGTGTGAACAATCGCGAGTTAACTTTCAGCGATGCATTTTCATGTTATCCAACTTCTGAGAATCCGAATCGGTACGCATCCATTACGGTGCACAGGGGGTCAAAATATGAACTTTTCACTGATAAAAGTAGTACTTCATTAACTGTGAGTAGTAAATTAATCAAATTCCATGAATGGAAATCTAAATTATAAGTAGTAAATGACTCATGAATGAATAATATCAAGATTATGAGAGTATTAAGTAGATTCCCTTTCATGAATAAAAATCAAGATTATGAGAGTAACAAGTAGATTCCATTTCATGAATGAAAATCACGATTATGAGTAATAAAGTAATCCAATTCCATGAACGAAAATCAAAATTTTGAGTAGTAAATTACTCATGAACTATAATATCAAGATTATGAGAGTAATAGATAGATTCTCTTTCAGGAATGAAAATCAAGATTATGAGAAATAAATTAATCATTTCATGAATGAAAATCACGATCGTGAGTAATTCATGAATCCTATTTCAAGGATGAAAATCAAGATTATGAGTAATAAATAGTAAAATCTCCGTGGATTACTTTTTTAATCATTAATTTTACAGTTTGCAACGAGTCAGATCACAAGGTTTTGGTGAAACAATATCGACACTAAAACATTTAATTTAACTAAGAGTAGTTATAGTAGTTGTAGTTATCAGTGGTATAGCGTGCAGTTTTGCAACGATGTATTATATCCATTTAAACCCATGTAAAAGATCGAATGCGAAGGTGTTCACCGAACACCCAATAGTTTGATATTTTCCATGGGTTTAAATGAACTAACTGCAACGTTGCCAAATTGCAATCTACGCCACTATTGTAGTTAAAGTAGAGTAGCAATTGAGTTTGTCGGGAAAAAACAGGTTTCAGGACATTTTGTGCCGTAGCTTTTTTCTCTTGTTTTGTAGTTTACATTCAAAGTGACGGCTGACACTGATCCTTTTGAAAGCTGAGTGCTGCGGTCTTTTTGCATCCGAATATTGTGTAAGTACCAGCCTCGTTCGAAGAACAGTCTAATAATGAGGAAAATGTCAGGTGAAGTTAATGGATTTTGTCACATTATGGCTCGTATGTTGCATCAGAAGCGATGAAAGGATCGGTACCACCATATGGTTCAGAACCGTTTTTCATGAAAGACGCGGATTTTTGATTTTTTTCAGAATGCAGGCAGCTGTTATGGACGTATTTGTGCATGAAGAACACGGCGATACCAAAAGAAAACAACAAATGACACCTATTGTGACCCTTTTATTCAACCGCCATCTTTGAATTTTTTTAAACGGATTTATTTTGTATGTATGAGTGGATTTATAGAGTTTTTGATGCTTTCTAAGTGATTTTCCAACGATTTTACCTACGAATTGATCCATAATACTAAGACAAAAGTTTGAAACAGATGAGATTTTTGCCTAGTCAAACCAAAACACCGACATTGCATCAGTCAACGTATAGGCAATGTTGAATGGTGCTCCCTCATGCTCCTTGTGTTAATTCCTGTTGAGTTCCGAAAAATATATATTATATATTATATAATTATTATATTGTCATCTATTATATTATATTATATTGTTATATAATATATTGTCTCTGGTTCTAGACCAACGAGCTATAACTGTAAAGGGGTTATAATCAATGCTATTTTTCAATTCACCGATGATTCCACCGGTTGAGAAAAGATTACACAGTTCAGTTCAGTGTATTACTGTAATGCACGAAAATACTCTGATCTGTAATCTTTTCTCAACCGGTAGAGACGTCGATGACTTTGAAAAAATAGCGGATGTTTTAATTAATTAACGGAGTTTCCACCGGTTGAGAAAAGATTACAGATCAGAGTATTTTCGTGCATTACAGTAATACACTGAACTGAACCGTGTTATCTTTTCTCAACCGGTGGAATCATCGGTGAATTGAAAAAATGCGATTAATTATACGCCAAACGGCAGCCCTGATAGGCTGTCATGATGGGAATCTCTTGGGTATTTCCCCACGGAATCGTGTGTTTACCTCCTACTTTTTAACCTTTACACTTATATTAAAAAAACAATGTGACGAATACATTTGAAATTGGTTTGAAATATCAAGATTCACCACGAGCAACCTGTTTCACCCTGCTCCACAATTATTGTTCACAAATAAAGAAATATGCTTTATGAAACAGCAATGGGGCTCTTGCAAATTTTTGCTGGGAGCAAATGAATAGATCAATCGGATATAAAACCAAGCGCAAAATCACGAGAATTATACTCTAAGAAAGTCTCAAAGTTAGAAATAAACTCACATATAACTGCTATAACGGCAAGATCGTAATGGCGATTCAACGCAGGTATCATGGGAGATTCCTGTCTAATTGCTTGTCACTTTCTCAAAGAAAACACAGAGATATGTCTCACTTTAGATAGGAATCTCCCATGATACCTGCTTCTCGCCGCCATTACGCCCGAATCTGAGAGTGAGTTTTGTGATTTTTTAGTGGAATAATCGTCATTTTTTTACAGGTTTTTTATGCAAGAATCAACTCTTCAATCTCCCGTAGCAAGAATTTTGCAAGAGCCCCATTTTGAGGACAACGAGTCAAGTTGTTGAAACAGTCACCGATGAGCTGTTGCGTATAACTGCTCCGTGGAAACGCACGGCCTCGGCGCGAGACGTTTCTTTTGAAGTCACTAGAGTCACAAGATCATGTAATTCAAAATAAAAGCTATCTATAGATTGGAACAAACAAAACAAAAAAACAAAACAAAAAAAAACTTTCGAAAGAGGAGAAAGAGAATGAAATAAAAAGTAGAGAAAAGAAATCAATCTGACTGTAAGGAAGAAATGCTCTCGAAATCTTTAACAATAATGTATTAGAAATCAATATCGACGTAATATATTTTTACTTCAAGTGTCCGCCTCCGTATAAGCAATGAAATAACTTGGTTTATTTCATTGCCCTTCCCTCTCCGATAAATTTATGTCTCTTTTTTTTTCTTTTTTTTATTTACTCCTTTTCGTTCTTTACATAACGCATGAGGATGTGTGTTCTCGCAAGTGGAACGTATCACGTCCGAAGAATTTACCTTATTGCGCTCAGCTTCGACAATCTATTTTCTTCGACGAAGAATTTTCCAGACGGATTCAAACTTGAGTGAACGCAATTACACTGGTGTATATCATCATTGGAATACAAAATTGGGTCACTCTCATGCCGTTTTATGTGCATTTTGTATTGCTTGTTGCGTTGTGCGCGATGGAAACTTATTTTTGTCTCCGACGGGGAAAGAAAAACGTGGCATGGAGGGCGCCCTCTCGTATAAAAACAACCACTCCGTGAAGAGGGATATAGTTGTTGAGAAACAAGCGCTGAAGAGAGTCGAATTCTCGGAAAGCAAATTATTCGTTTCTGAGAATACTTCAAGGTCACGCTGGATATAGCTCATCTTGAATTTTCATCGATTATGGTGAGTGTTTTGTAATTTTTTTCTCATCCAACACATTGGTGAGGGCAGGTAACTCGCGCAAAAATGTAGCAAAAATGTCAAAGAAAAATAGTGATCCAGAGCAAGGTTTGCGACCAGGTAGCTTATTATGTTCTTTTGGACGAAACGAGATAGTGGGAATCGACCAATCCCATTAGTTTAAACGAGGTCACGTGACAGATAACGAGTCATTTGAGGGACGGGGAGTCATTCGGTCTGATATGTAAAGGACTCAAACGACTTCAAAACTGTCACGTGATGAACCTTAGTTTTATCTCATTGACTGACCATCTTGTCATAACAATCAGTGTAATTCGTGTATCTCGTCTCGTCTCGTGCAAAATAGCAAAATCAGCCCCAGGTGTTCATTCCAGCTTGAAGTTGGTCGAGACTCATCAGAATACAGGCAACAGTAACCCATGCTTAGGGCCGTAGCTTTACACCTCTGAGGGCCCCGGGGCAAGATGCATTTCTGGGCCTCCCTAAAGTTGGGGAAGGTGACTGGGGGTATGGGGGTTCAACCGAACCCTCTTGCTCTACCGGGGCACCGCCAATGTGATTTTAAGTGGGAAAACAGACTAACGAGCAGATCTGTCTTTTTGGTGGGCTTTTAATCGCTGACAAGGCTCAGGGCTCTCAAAACGTCCCCTTCGCTGTTCCGGAGCACCGCCAATGTAATTTTAAATGGGAAAACAGGCCTACGAGCAGACCTGTCTTTTTGGTGGACTTTTAATCGCTGACAAGGCGCAGGGCTCTCAAAACGTCCCTCTGCTCTTCCGGGGCACCGTCAATGTAATTTTAAACGGGAAAACAGACTTACGAGCAGACCTGTCTTTTTGGTGACTTTTCAATCGCTGACAAGGCGCAAGGCTCTACAAACGTCCCCTCTGCTCTTCCGGATGCTGTTGAGAAATGATGGTGAATCAGGTTTTCTTCATGCCTCGAGTTGACGTTTTTATGACAGAATAGGTAACGGTTTCTGATTAATTATAACAAAATTATGTACCTTATAATTAATCAAAATGTTGACTTTAACCCCAAAGTTAAAGTAGATTTTGATAAGAGCCATGTCCACGAGTCAAGAGTAGGTAACTGTTTGGTTGTTGTTTTGAAAATGAATATGATATACCGTTTTACTCTCCTTCTTTTTCATATCATGGGAAGAATAGCATATGTGCTTGGTGATATATTTGTCTCTGAAAAAATCTATGTTCTCCACTTGATCCCGAGAATAATAAACGAGTTTTTAGGGAGATAATTTACCGGTCATAGAATTGATTTTCCAGCCTGATTTATGTGGTAAAAAATATAGTTGCCACAATGCGCACACCACCGCGCCACTGTTTTCATAATATACTGTGCCCTCAGTGAGCTATAATGGTTACAGCATGAGTCTTGCCATAAATACTCTTAAATGCTATTTTGCCGATAACAGCTAAACGACTCGAAATAGACCAACATGGTTTTTCTTTTGAAAATAGGCCAACATGGTACAAAACTATACTCAATTCATTTGGCGTAAGCACATCCTGTGCTACATCCAACAGACAGCGATAGCTGCCGGCCGCGGCGTTAGGCGCATACATAGATAACACTCAACTACTGCGGCTTTCGATGATACATATCTTCTATGAATGCCTTGGTTTTGTGATAATGTAATATGTAATAAAGATGTCTAAACGTTATCTTGATGGAAACGAAGCTTAATTTTATAACTTTCACTGACCATCTTGTGATAGGAATTAGTGTTATTTTAATGTAATCATGGATTGAACCATAATCGTGCGTATCACAGTAATTAATCTCTATAAAGCGGAGGAAAAAATGCACAATAATGTTTTCCATTCCTAAAACCATTAAAGATCAGTTCTATGTCTGTGCACCGGGCTGTTACCCGGTGGAGAGTTCTTTTGTGTGTTTCAATCAGAATTTTGTCATAATTCTCCTTCATTACCTCCAAGTTTTCAAGAACTTCAATCAAATACCAGAATTCTGGTAACTGTACCAGTGATTTCTTAGGTTGTCATATCGGCGTGCTTCCAATAAACATTAAGTACTATTTTTTTTTTTTTTCATTGAAATCTCTTTACTGTTAGAGGCGCAAGTAAAAGCATAGAGCAGAGATTATAAATGATACAGTAAATGGAGAAAACGAAACCGTAAACCAGGACAAATGGTGGCAGGTTAACCCTGCAGTATAAAAGCGATAGAGGACAGACTTTGGATTTATTTTAAAACGAAAAGGTCCCATTGGGACATGAGACTGCTTAGAAGTGGGGTTTGATAAGAACATTTTACGTGTATGAAAAAACTGTATGGTGGTGGTGGTGGGGGGGGGGTGTTACTTTGGAAGGAAATGGAGAAGATGGAGACTTCACGAGAGGAAAGAGATTGCGAGGCTGTTAAAATAGGCGGAAAATGTGATCCCAGGTGCATGATGATTTAGAGTGAAAGGGATGGATAGGAGGAAAAGAGAAGGAAGTGTGAAGGGATAGGTTGAGAGGAGGGGGGTATAGGAGAGTGTATAGAGTGAGAGAGTGTGAGAGCGAGAGAGAGAGAGAGAGAGGGTATGAATGGAAGGGGAGGAAAATAAAAAGTTTCGCTCATTGACATGCTACTGCTTTTCAAGCCAATTGCCGCTTTTGACATTGGCCGTGATTTCATTGTTAGCGACAAAGCAACGGCAAAGAGGCGTCGGCAAAGCAAAGGCAGAGAGGCTCTGAGCAATGAGCATCGAACCATCGATAGAAGGCGATCCTAGTCGCCCATAGATGCCACTTGCTACGGACTGTGTTTCAGAGGAGCTTTTGTATTCAACTATCTTTGCTAATTTAAACGCTTGAGAAAGAAACAGATGGAGGTGTGAGAGGTTTTCATTTTAAGGGGCTCATCTTATATACGCCCAGAATTACTTGGAATAGGGCTCTTGCAAACTTTTGCTATTAGCAAAAAAATAGTCCAATCTTATGTAAAGACCAGCAAAAATCACGAAAATCACACTAAGAAAGTCTAAAATTCAGTAATAAACTCACATAACTGTTATAATGGCAAGATGGTAATGGCGGTTCGACGCAGGCATCATGGAAGATTCCTGTCTATTATGTCACTTTCTCTTCGGAAACACAGAGAAATGTCTCAATTTAGATAGGAATCTCCCATGATACCTGCGTCTCTCCGCCATTAATCCCGATTCTGAGAGTGAATTTCGTAATTTTTTTAGTGTACTCATCGCCATTTGCACAGGTTTTTATGCAAGAATCAACTCTTCAATCCCCTGTAGCAAAAGTTTGCAAGAGACTCATTTTGAAGTGTTTCCTGTAAACGCTTTCTCAAAGCTGAAGAAATAAAGAAATGAAAAAACCGAAATTTTGTTAGTTCAGCAAAATGTTGGTGGTGGTGCAAGGTGGGGAATGAATTCACCCGATATCCTTGTCCTCTTTAAACACGATCATTCTTATGGACCAACATTTGAAAATACGCAAATAGGTATGTGCTAAAACAATGTTACTCTGACTGTAAAAAATGATAAAAACAATCAAATATGACCTGTTAAGCCAAATTAAAACAAATAAAAGGGGAAAATTAAATTATAAAAACAAAAAGATCCAACCTTTACATTGCAGTGTTTGTTCGGCGCACACACGCCTTTAATACGGTATTTACGTACGAGTATATAGGTATACGAATAATATTCCTGGGATACGCCTCTATTGGCACGTCGCATTGGCATTCAGAAACTTCCTTTGTGTTTTGACACAGATTTTCAAGGAAATCGCATAAACTATTCGAAATCTTTGGCGTACTTTTTCCACAGAAATAACGCACACGGATTCTATAGTGAAGACTATAATCTTTGCATGGAACCAAAACACAAAAGCGGCCCTCAAAATGTAAAGAAAAGTGCTAAAAAGCATCCAATGGCGGTGCCAATGGTTTTACTTGCCTTAACTCTCTACATACAGGGACTCTACCTATGTGTCGAGAGTTAACCTTTTCCAGCAAGGTGGTACACATATGTACCATTTTCTGTAACATGGCTTTCAATGGAATTTTAATGGATATTTTACAAAAACATGTGTGACCCATCAAAAGTCTTAGAAAATTGTCCTCTTTTGAACGGTCTAAAAAAATCTAAAATAAAGTAAAATTCCAAAATGCGAGCTAGAAAGGGTTGAGACAAGAGTGGAAACAGGGGCGCCGCCATTGGATGCGTTTTTGCATATTTTGGTTACATTATGAGAACCGTGTTTGTGTTTTGGTTCCATCGTTGACATTGACAATTATTTGCTGAATAGTGCCCCAAGTGCCTTCAATTAGATGGATAGGCAAAATCGACACAGCCGAGTAGGAATATTTATCTATCCACTAAATTCCAGCGTGTTATTCTTGCTTTCATGTAGTAACCTGGTCGTAATAGGGTTAAAAGGGATAATCTGAAGAAATTCTCAACCAAGGTCATCTAAAAAGGGTTTTTCCATTGAGTCTCTGAATCAAACCCTTAATGAAAGTCCCAAATTGATATGTAGAGAGTTAAGACAACTGAAACCATAGGCGCCACTATTTGGTATGTTTTTGCACATTTGTTTACATTCTGGAAAGCGATGTTGTGTATTGGTCCAAGGCAAATATCACAGTATCATTGAGTTTCCAACAGTATGTACTATGTAACCTTTCACGGCCTCTGCTAATCGACACTTGTTTACGGTTTTAAAGATTCTTTCGACCATTATGGACATTATTGAAGTATTAAAATATAAACGGATATGTTGAAACTAAATTCACAATAATCCATCTTGTATTAAATTCAATTGACTTGCATACAAGTTTATATAAGTCAATTTAATTTAACACAAGATTGGTTGTTATGAATTTATTTTCTTTATTTCGTTTTTTCATACTAAACACGGAACAAGGACTTTCTAGAATTTACCATCTACATAGCTGATTTTGAAGTCTGCTATTAAATATTGTAAATTTTACCATCAAGGTAAATTAAGATAACTTATTGGTACATTTCACTCCAAGGTACGTTCCATTTACCATATGATGATAAAATTTATCATACGTGATAGCAGACTCCAAAATTAGTCATGCAGATGGTAAATTCTACCAGTATTTTTTTTTTTTCCGTGTACATCCTGTTCTTTGAAATGTTTCAAATTATTGAAGTGCACCATGATTAAAATTAACAGGCTCGTTGACAATGGGTGTGTTGCACACTTCGGCTAGAGCGTTTTTAAGCTCATATCCAAAAAACCGTAAAAATGACAATGGCAGCATTAGAAAACACCAACATTCATTAACAAATAACTCACAAATTGCGAAAAACACTAGACACTCTTCACCCCTGCATCTTTCCACCAAGAACACGATATGCGTGGCACATTCAAATAATGACGGCCGACTGTCATCACAGCTGACTTCATAAACAAATAAACAAACAATTATCAAAATGAAACAATAGCAAACAGAAGGATGGAAGTTGGAATCATATTTGGAACTCCTGTGTGTTTGGTTTTTTTGATTTCGATAATTTTTCGACACAAATATCGGTTTCCGTACCTTTCACAACCTATTGTGAGAAATTGAGGGTATTGAGACGTAAGAATTGGAACAGACGCCGTCAGAGTTTGCTATTTATTTGTTTTTGAAGTCAGCTGTGAATTTGAAAACAAAATAAGAAATCTCGCGAAATATTGTGCACTTGGTGGAGAGATACAGGGGTGAATAGTTGCTAGTGTTTTTGCAATTTGTGAGTTTATTTATAAATTTGTGTGTGTGTTTTTTTTTATGTTTTTATTGTCATTTTTACGGCTGTTTACATATGAATTGCTACTTTAAAACGCTCCAGCCAAAGTGTGTAACAGACCCATTAACTGCTTTTATCCGTAAAACACCGAGTGACCTCTTTGGAGGAAAACGCATTTGCCCCAGTGGCGTACCGGAAACTTTGGGGGCCCCTAAATTTTTACACAGTGAATTGAGGGTGTTAAATGAATGGTTTCTACGGTGACGAAAAGGAAGAAAGGGAAAATTATTAATCGTAAAAGGTGGAAGAAAGCAACTATACTTGATATCGAGTGGTATAATTTAGTAAGATTTATCTACTTGTTATGAAATATTTTTAGTAAACGTTTTTTTAGGTAAGTCTATGGTAAAATATATTTTCTAAAGTAAATAAATTCATATTCTTTTTATGAGAAAATAAGCCAATTAAACAGAGGGTCTATAAAGACACCCCTCCCCCTTCTAGAAGGGGCTCGGGGATCCTCCCCTGACTTTTTTGAAAATTGAATGCTCTCGAGACGTTTTTTAACGCAGTTTTAGCGGTAAAATTCCGTTTATCTCCCAAGAAAGAAAAGAGCTGAATTTCTGTTTCTTACAGCCTTATAAAATCCATTTAATACCACGGAAAATGCATGGCCAATTTACCACATTGAACGAAGGAACAAAGCAGCTCTTTTTACTTTAATATTACACTTATTTACTTTCTAGACAGGCGAATAGACTTTGTAGAGGTCGTTTCAGAAGTGTAGGAGCACATAGACCGATAATCTTTGGAATTTACCAAAGTTATTTCTCATATTACATTATAAAAGATGCATTTTTAGCATTGAATTCTCATCAAGGAACGCTTTTTAATCAAAAATTTAAGTCGCTGGCACGTATTGTGTTTATTCAAAGGAATGGAAATTGAAAATTCGCCAAAGATTATCGGTTTAGGTGTGCCTACACTTCTGAAACGAAGTACATCTCCTCCATTTTCATCTTCATTCTTTCAAATGGTATATTTTGTCAAATACACGGGTCAGATGTAATCATGGGGCCCTAATGGGTCTGTTGCGTACTTTTGCTACATCAATATAACTCATTGTTTCTAACGTAAAATTCGGCGAAAATAACGATGCGCATATTAAAAACTTTCAAAATCCACTCATTAACTCAGAAAATACCTTCCATTTCAAACAACCCGCGCTACACTAGACACTTTATCACCGACTTATAACTACATAGATGGAACCATCTTGTTTATGTAAACATGAACAGAACTTACAAACATTGGACTGTTTCGTTTAGATGCGTATATTTTTTACGTATTATTTTGTAATCTTTGATAAACCGAAAAGACTAGACAGCAAATGCAGCTTATATTTCACGTATTAAAAAAGAAATTCCATCAGTTTGTAGTTACGATGTTGTTTACTTATGCACGGTGGTTCCGTCTAGAGTCCCTTGATGGAAATATTGTATAGGGAGTACCGACACGAGCTCAACGAGTTGTGATTGGTCGTTGGTTTTAGGCTCTCACGGAGTCGAGCAGGAGTCGACGACATCGAAGGCTCACACGAAAGGAGTCGATTTTACAGGAACGCATGGAACGGACCGGAATGCCGGCAAATCCGCCAGTCCACCACTGGTCCACTGTCGAACTTAACCTTCGAATGCGTTCACGCGGTCGACAAAATCGACTCCTGTCAAAATGCATAAAGCGTCGTGTCGGTACTCTCTATACAATATTTCCATCAAGGGACTCTAGTTCCGTCTATGTAGTAGTATACCGGTGCAAATAGTGTCAAGTGTAGCGCGGGTTGTTTGAAATTGAAGTGATTTCCTGAGTTAATGAGTGGATTTTGAACGTTTATAATGTGCGCATCGATATTTCCGCCGAATTTTACATAAGAATCAAGGTTCTATATTGTTGTAGCAAAAGTATGCAACAGACCCATTGAGGGCCCCTTGAGTCGGGGGCCCCTCCGCGCCGCGGGGGCAGCGAGGGCCTCCGGTACGCCATTGATTTACCCCCATTCACAAATAGGAAAACACCGTAACACAGAAAACTCAACGATCTGGCAACATATGCAATACATCGTAATGTGATAGGATGGTCGTGGAACAAAGCGTGAGCGGCGCAACATTTTATTTAGATTAACTTCCTTTTTGTTTCGCCTCTTGTTCCGCTGCAATCAACCTCCCCCCTCCCCCCTTTATACTGGAAACGCGAACGTCCGGTGAATAGGGGTAAATGGGTGAAGCATACAACGGAAGAATAAAGCATCGATTCGCACTATCCCGTGTTCCTTTCAGAAGCACGAATTTCGGGTCGAGCCAAAAGAAAAATTAATTAACCCCGACTGGAAATTCTTTTGTTTCTTCCACCGTGACTCTCTGAGACTCTCAGACCCATGTGGCTGATGGAATGTTGAACTCAAGTTCTCTCCATACTTCCATTCATAGCTGCCGTTTCGGGTATAATTAATTACATTTTTCAATTCATCGATGATTTCATCGGTTGATAAAAGATTACACAGTGTTCAGTTCAGTGTATGACTGTATAACACACGGAAACACTCTCAGCCGTAATCTTTTCTCAACCGGTTGAGACGTCGATGACTTTGAAAAAATAGCGGATGTTTTAATTAATTAACGGAGTTGCCACAGATTGAGAAAAGATTACGGATCATAATGTTTTCGTGTATTACAGTCATACACTGAACTGAACTGTGTAATCTTTTCTCGGCCGGTGGAATCATCGGTGAATTGAAAAATACCATTAATTATACGCAAAACGGCAGCTCTGCCTCCATCCCCCGTTTATCTTTCTTTTTCCTCCAACCGGACTTTAACATGGGTAGTTTGTTCCAGGTTATGTTCCCCTTGAATTCAGTTATTATAAAGGGAAGAGAGATTCGTTACATTCAGACTTTTTTTTTTTTTTTTTTTACGAATTTCATTGTCTATGTTTGCAATATAATAATAGTAATGAGCCGCATCGTTGATTTTAAAATTACTATGACTTTCAAAAGAAAGTCCTCTCGTTGAAATTGTTCTTGATGAATTTTTCTTTTACTTTCTAATTAGTTTTAAATTTTTCGAGGCATAATGTCACATGTGGCAATAGTGTGAGACTCAGACATACCTGGAAACCGTGAAAATTCTCAAATTGGTCAAGAAATAAAATAATGAAAAATTCTTTCTTTTGAAAATCATAGTACAATTTCAGCTTTTGAACTATCATTTGAGATTAAAAAAAGGGGGGGGCAAAAAAATCGGGGGAAAAAATTTTCATTGATTTAACTTTCAAGACCACTTTAAACCAGAGTGAACACTTATTTACCAGTAATTTAAACCTTGAAGTGTCACTGGAAAGTTTTCAATTCAACTTAAAAGTCGGAAACGATGATTTTTAATGGATTTTTTAACTGATTTTTGGCCACTGTTTTTCGATTTCAGACCACAGTGCACGCACACTGGATCGAAACATGACTTGTTTTGGACATGCAAAGTTGTTGCTATTTTGCTTCAAAAAAAATTAGAGTTGATTTATCGTGGATCAACTTTAAGTCATCTTGCTATTAATTGTTCGCAGGATCTTAATTTTTATTCGCAAAATGGGCGGGGCTGTTGCAAACTTTTGCTACAGGCTTATTAATAGTTGATAATGGGGTAAAACCCTGTAAAAATAACGATTATTAGTGCACTAAAAAATCACGAAATTCACTCCTAAACTCATGAAATGCTTTCAAACGCGAGACCATAATGGCGGCCGGGGCTATGGTTTGCATTGGGTTTCCCTCTCTTCAATCAGCGCCATCTTCGCGAGCTGTTCTCGCAACACCACGCAGGAAGAAGAAGAAGCATACATCAATTGCCATTAGATTTGGGCGGCCTCGGCCGCCATTACGGCCTCGGATTTAAAAGCATCTTGTGAGTTTAGGAGTGGATTTCGTGATTTTTTTAGTGCGCCAATCGTTATTTTTACAGGGTTTTACGCCATAATCAACTATTAATAAGCAAAAGTTTGCAACAGCTCCATTGTGTCAGAGGAGTTTCGTTTCCCGATCTATTTTGAGCCTCTGCTTTCTTTCTAAATGCTAATTATTAACGTTTATTGACAGTCACAAAATAGTATTGAAGCTGTATTATCATATTCATACGGATTGTTTTCAGATTTTTAAGCGTGCCGTATATATACGGTGCGCTTTTTGTTTTCATTTTCATATCTAATATATAAGTCCAATGCCTTGCTTATGGCAAAACCTTGGCGGGAAAGGTTTGAAAAATTAAAAACGTGTTTTCTTAAAACTGGTTTCATTAATCGTTAATTTGTTGCTGCAATCCAGGAGGTCTCGGCGTCTATTTTCTTAAAATTGTAAAAGTTTTGGTATTCCTGTTAATTTCAATAAGTTATTAAGTGTCAAAGTCGAATTCCTTCAAACGAGAATTCCATACAGGTCCAGCAACCTAAGTCATTTGTGCCAACCTATGAGTCGAAATTCCAAGGCAGGAGGGGGGTGGAAACACCCTTCACAGAAACCCTCTTTGCCCCTCGCCTTTGGGCTCCACCGGTCTCAAGATTTCTTCACGGTGCATTAAGCGTTCAGGGCACGCATCGTATAAGTGTCAAAATCTGTTTGACGAGGGTACATCGATAAGAAGCGACGAGGTATTGATGAAGAGCGGGAGGGGTATAGAAAAGAGAGAGGCTCATTCATATCCTTAAGTAGACCTGTTTAGTGATGACGTCACGATCAGAATTAGTTCCAAACAAATGCTCTATCTCGCTCACTCTCGTGGATTTACCAGATCCAAATTTTCGAACGCAAATTCATGCTAGTTAACCAACAGTTTTCTCAAATTTTATTGCACCATTAGATTCCACTTGCCTTAAAGTATCTTTTCACTGTAACATAATTCCTAAAAGATCACAAGCGAATTTACAATCACAGTTATGCCGAAAGACGTTCTACGTTTTGTCCTTGTTTTACTCACGGTCTCTTATGGTAGTATCACCGGCATGACACTCAATCATTCTAACTTCTCTTCGTATCGAAGCTATTGTTCGAGGTACAACACATGCCGTGATGGTGCTGATGAGCCTACATCCTAAAATTTTGTGCTCTTAAGAAACTGTGAGTGTGACAAGGACAAAACATAGGACTTTCTTCGATATAACTGTGATTGTGCATCGATGCGCGATGTTTCAAAAAGTTTGTGATAGCGGGCTCATATTTTATCACTGAGAAAAAAGTGGCTGTTAAAACTGTAAGAATAGAACCATAGATGATTTCGCCTTATTTCAATCATGAGACCTATCGTTGCTGTAGTCAGCGCGCTTGAATCTACACGAATTCTGATTGTCTCTATGGAATTTCGATTATTTCTATGGGAAATAAAGCGCGGGAATATATATCCAATCGGAAAATTTTTTGAAACAATCGGAAATTTTTATAAGGGACGTGGAACCCAATGGGTGATAAACACAACGTGTAAAGAACGTTTTGTTTACTAGCACTTGTATTTGAAAATTTGGACTGTGTTTCGTATGGGAAAACCCACGAGAGCGAGTGAGACGGAGCCTTTGTTTGGAACCAATTTTTTTCATGACGTCACACTAAACAGGTCTTTGCATCGAAACATTTGAAATTTGGGGGATCGGCAAATTGAAAGCCCCTCAATGAGCGTCGATGGAATCAAGGGATTTTTGAGGACTTTTTTGGCGTTTTGTTGAAAAATAGGTGTTTAAAATCCAGAACACAGGGAGCCAGAGGGGTAAAATTCGCATTAATTGCTCTAAAAAGTGAGAGGGGCTGTCACGTGTCTTCCACCCCTGGACAGCTTCCTCGCTGCGGCTATGGAATTGACTCTGGAATAACTTATTTACCTATCCTAAAAAGTTCGTTGCGTGTACAAAATTTTTCACTGGAAGCTTCTTCAAATTTTGGAAACTATAGGTCCATATGGAACTTTGCTTTTCCAACACGAAAAATGATATCGACCGACGGCAACAGAAAAAAAAGAAATAATATGACAATGCGTTATAGTGAATAATGGCATAGTTTTAACTGTAAACTTTCGATACTTTTCAAGAAAATAAATGGGGAGAGGGGGAATTAAAATCCTCAAACCTCTTAAACCTCCACACCTACTAATCTATACCCCTAGAATGCTTGATGTGTAAAGGGCACCTGAAATGGTTAGTTCTGTATATTAAAGGATTATTGTTTCATGAATTCGCAAGTGTTCCATTTATGCATATTACGTATCTACATCGTGACAATCGCAACAAGTGCTGACAGCACCTAAAACGGAAAAAAAGATAAAAAAAAACTGTTTATTATTTAGAATCACGGCTTTTCCGAATATGACACTTTTTGACTTCAAAAGAACGCAACCTCATGTTTGATCCCTGAACAAGCCGTTTAAAAGGTGGAGGGATTTAAAAATTTCTATTGTCTATAGTTTATGTGGGTAAAAAAAGATCGAGCCTTATCAAAAAATTTTTCTCTTTTCAGCTTTCAATGGGTTTGTTGAAAATTTTCCCACAGTGCTATAGAGTTTTGATTTTGATGTAAAATTGTCTGAAAATTAGATTGGCGGCATCAAATAGTCAAAAAATCCACTAAAAAACCCAAAAACGCATTAAAAAGAAAGCCAAAATTGCAGTCGTAAAGCCGAACAATCTGTGCACGCGCACGGCGAACATCAGAGATAGGTGACCCATTCTCCCCTTTTCTTTAAAGGGGGGGGGGGGGAGAGAAAATATCTCTACAGTCAAACTGTGATTTTAAAAATGTGCATGGTCAAGATGTTGTCTTTGGGAAGGGGGCGGGGGGGGGGGAGCAAAATATCAAGAACGGGGTGTTTCAAAACTTGAGTACCAAACTTATGGAGTGTTTTTTTGGGGTCAACATACATATATATAAGACTTTATTTTCCTACATGAGTATGTGCTGCAATTGTTTCTCTTCTGAGCTAGAGCCCTCCAAAGTTTTGAAAACAAAAAACAAAAAACAAACACAAAAAAACAACGCCTTTGACTCATCCCCTTTATAGATACATCTGATCAAAATTTTATTTTTTTCATAATTTCTCACCAAACAAGCTCAATTGGACAGCACTTGTCAAAAAAAACCGAGTGACATTTTTGATAAAATTGAGTTATTGATTGATAGAGCTAGCAATACTGAATCTCGAAGCAACAAGTGCTTCTTCTGTAATAATAACTATTTCCCGTCAAAATTCCAGGTAAAAGTGAGCTGGTGAGCCTCATTGATGTCATTGTCCATATGATGAAATAAAATGAGAACTTGGTTCCTTTGGCTGATTAGGTTAAACCTTAATCCGAGTCACGTAAGGAACCAACTCCGACTTGGTTCCTTTTCCTTTTATAGAATTGGGAACGGACTTAAGTCCGGATTAACGGATTTTAAAATAATCAACAGTGTAAACCAACTCTGCCGTTTGGTTTCTCTTAGAGTTTCGTTTTTCGTGATTATGCCAAAAAAAGAAGAAAGGAACCAAGTCACTTTAAACGCTAAAAATTAAGTACCTTTCCCATAGTAAATTCCACTTTTCCGGTGTTGAAATGCAAAAACACAAAACGGTAGTTGAATGAAATCAAAACGTAAGTAATTCCAAGTGTTTTGTTTAAATGCTAGCTCTTCAACTTTGGACTCAATTTTCTCGAGATCAGCTCCATGTTAAATGCTGTCTAATTATTATCATTGCTAGCAAAAGCATTAAAGCTGTTCAGACTTTAGTGGCACGCTTTTCCAACCCTGCGTGTTGGAATTTTCCCTGTTTTTTTTTTTTTTTTTTTTTTTTTTAACGCATGCAGCAGTCTGCACACCTCATCGTGTTTTGAACCAAGTTTTCTTTTTTTTTGTTTCCCTTTGGGGGGGGGGGGCTAAATTACGCCTTTATGTATTTTATCAGTTGAGCTAAGGATTTTCAAATCAAGACCAACTCAAGGAGGTAGGTAATCTCTTAAACTCTATGGACTTCTTGCCCCGTACACGGACGAATCCAGCAATGTGGCAAGCATGCTTTCTTCCCATTTGAAGGAATGAGGAACAATCGATTCTTGAGAGAGCCATGGCCCATGACCCTGTGACGAATCGATTATTTATCATACAACCATAAATGAGAAGAATGCACAGTTGTGCACGAGACTGCTGAATCCGCCTTTGCCCCCGTATAGTATAACTGAAAGCGACTGATACTTACATCAGCGGTGTCATCAGCCAGAGCTGCCGATTTGCGTGGATTTAATGACTTTTTTAAATTCATCGATGATTCCGCCAGTTTAGAAAAGATTACATAGTAAAATTCAGTGTATGACAGTAACGCAAACAAAAAAAAAAAAAAAAAAAATAAATAAAAAAAAAAAAATCTCTGATCTGTAATCATTTCTCAATCGGCGGAAACGCCGTTAATTAATTAAAATATCCGCAAGTTTTCAAAGTTATCGACGACTCTATATGGGTTCAGAAAAGATGAAAGACGCTAATATTTTCGTGCATTATAGTCATACACTGAACTAATCTCTGTAATCTGTTCTCAACCGGTGGAATCTTTGGCTAGTTTCAAAATGCCATTAACCCTCTTAGGGCCAGGAAGTTATTTCAAAAGGACGCTACTCTTCCGTTTATAAAGGAAGGTAGTTAATTATTCGTACTCGGAGGAGTTGAAATTGCCTATACAATTCATTGAAGGCGCCCGAAGCATCTTGTCTTGTACATATTTTCATCAATATAGTCGCGTTTATCCGGAATGAACGATTAAAACTATGTGAAATAGACTAGGGTAGAAAAACGAGTATACTCGGGCTTGGCCCTTAAAGGGTTAAATCTACGCAAATCGGCAGCTCTGCGCATCAGACAACGATTTTGTGTCAGAGGTTCTTAAGTTCTTTGAGGAGTGAATTTCAGCCATTGTTAAGTGCGAGCTCATCGTTATTTTTCGTATCATTTGACATTAAAAAATCAAAATCCACTTCGGCAATTGATCGCGCAACAAAACACATTGAAATCGACCTCTTTACCTTTAACCAGCAAACGGTCGAGACGCTCAGTATATATATGATGATCCGCAGTCATTACGGTGTATAGACTGCGGGAAGTGAATTTGAATTGAATGCGCATCCCAGACAGCGATTTTCCAGGACGGATATCGGATTTGAAACCATTTGATTGCGAGCTAAGCTCAGTTCTTAATTCTCTTCGTTTCACTTCCGGTCTTAGCTTTACCTCTTATACCTTAGATATGCCCCCGGACGGATGCGAAGCTATAAATGTCACTAAGAAAAGCCCCCGCTACCGATATCGTTCCAGCGAGCCACCAAGAGATTTCATTGTGAGCTCCTCTCAATATCAATGTTGCCATATTTCGGGTCGCATCAGCGTCAAACAATATACCAGTCTTGCCAGATTTGAGGCTTAGAAACTGTATACTTACATTGATTCTTATTTTGGCCTAAAGTTGCACATTTTGCAACTCTCAGCTATGCATACTTATGGTGACTTTAAAATCATAAATCAAAATATACCATTTTCTTGCATTGGGTCTTCTCAGTCATCTAGAGATTCAACTATATGCTCCAATTGTTAGATAATTAAAAAAACCCAATTTTTCTCAGCAGAGTTTCATGAAATAACAATTTGAAATCAGAACTTGAGAGCACGAACACATCCACTGTTTTATATCCCCTTTTACCGAAGAAGTCTTCATTGGGTCTGTTGCACACTTCGGCTTCAACGTTTTAAAGTATAAATTTCCCTTTTGTAAAAAGCCGAGAAAATAACAATGGCAGCATCAGAAAACACTAAAATTCAGTATTAAACTCACAAATTGCGAAAAACACAAGACACTATTCACCCCTGTATCTTTCCACCACGTGCACGATATTTCGTGAAATTAGCGAGGCACGTTCAAATAATCACGGCCGACG
Source organism: Trialeurodes vaporariorum (assembly GCA_011764245.1). NCBI lineage: Eukaryota > Metazoa > Arthropoda > Insecta > Hemiptera > Aleyrodidae > Trialeurodes > Trialeurodes vaporariorum. The sequence goes on from VMOF01000111.1 coordinate 863,706, forward strand.
GTCATCACAGCTGACTTAAAAAAAAAATAAACAGTAAATACTGACGGCGTCTGCTCGAATTTTTACGTTTCAATATCCTAAATTCCTCACTAAAGGTTGTGAATGGTACGGAGACCGACATTTGTGTCGAAAACTTATCAAAATGAAACAATAACACACAGGAGTTCCAAGCATGATGATCGAGGTTGGAATCATCCTTGGAACTCCTGTGAGTTATTGTTTCATTTTGATAATTTTTCGACACAAATGTCGGTCTCCGTACCTTTCACAACCTTTTGAGGATATTGAAACGTAAGAATTCGAACAGACGCCGCGCCGTCAGTGTTTACTGTTTATTCGTTTATGAAGTCAGCTGTGATGACCGTCGGCCGTGATTTTTTAATGTGCCGCGCTAATTTCGCGAAATATCGTGCACGTGGTGGAAAGATACAGGAGTGAATAGTGTCTAGTGTTTTTCGCAATTTGTGAGTTTAATACAAAATTTTAGTGTTTTTTGATGCTGCCATTTTTATTTTCTCGGCTTTTTACATACGAATTGATATTTTAAAACGCTGTAGCCGAAGTGTGCAACAGACCCATTGAAAAATTGGCGTCACTCTATACAGGAAGTGGCGTAGTAAGGTTCATGGCACCAGGGGCGAAGCACGATAGTGTCACCCGTCCCCCCCCCCCCAAATTTAGAAAATTGAACTGTTTTTGGGAGCCTAGTTTTTGCCATCTCCGCAATAATATAAAATAAAATACGCATAAAAAATAAAACAAAAAAAAAAAACAAAACAAAAACTAAAAAAACTAAAAATATTCACACAATTTAGTAAATTTAATTATTCTACATCAGGGTGACACTTTTCGTTCTGATGGACACCCTCTTGCTTTAGGGTGACACTCTTTGCACGAGTGGCAACTGTCCTATTCAAGGGTGACTCCCTTCACCCAAGTTGATATTTTGATCAGATTTTTGCATGTTGTCTATCATTCTGATATCTCTCAATTTTTCCAATCTTTTCCTGATTTTTCTCTTTTTTTTTCCCTATCCATTTCTTATTTATTTTTGCATATTTACTGTGAGTGTCACCCCTATGATAGTGTAACCGGGGGCTGACCGCCCGCCCCCCCCCCCTTACTACCCACTGTATACAGGTTGAAGGCGTGAAGCATTCGGCAACACCGCTTGATATCGAGGACTGAGGTAAATCTCCGATCGCAGAGGGATCTCCATTCTCCATCCGTTCACAAATTGATGTGACAGCACGAGCACGAGCACGCGAAGAGCGACACGACACACACAGAGGCGACGCACAACACTACCACTCCGACGGAGTGTTTGCTCACTTCTAATTATTTCTCTCGAAGCAAGTCAAAGACGCAAAGATTCAAGTCAATGTTATTGTACGCAAGCAGAGAATTCCCTATCCCTATCGCTAATGCTGACAAAAACACCCCCCCCTCCACCCTCCCCAGATATCAGATCTGATACCGATCCTTGCTTTTACAAGATCTCTCTCCTCCGCCGTGCGTTTCGTTTTGAATGAAAACAATAGTTGCTATTGTTCTCACGACCCTGTGAGTGTGAGTGTGGTATGACTGGTATGATGCCGAGGATGATGACAATGACGGGGTTGCTGACACTCGCGCAAAAAACATCCCTTGAGACTTCTTCATGCGTAGGTTCTGCGGAATTAATGATGGTTGAGTATGAGTACGATGCGTTGAGTGTAAGTCGGCGTATTCGAAATGTTGATTAAAATTTTCAAAACTGCTTACGTTTCGATTAAATCATATTTCAGAGCCCACATCCCGATATTCTAGGCGAGCGGATTATTAAAATAAATATGTGTTTCGAGCAGCGGTTCCCAAACTATGGTCCGTGGCTCCCCGCGGGGCCGCGGAAGCTTCGTTGGGATGTTTCCCAAAAACCCAGTGGCGGCTCGTGCAATGTGGCAACAACGTAATCCTTCCATTTAAACCTATGTTAAACAATCGATCTTCAGGAGGTGCAATGCACCCCCCAAGTTATCGATACTTTTGCATAGGTTTAAATGGCAAAAAAGCATATACTCTGTTCAGGATACGATGAGACTTGGCGAGTCAGGTAGAAGCGCACTACTCTGCAACACGGCCCTTTGAATGCTATAGCCGTTGAGCTCACTCGGGCTCTTTTCAACTGGACCCTTCTTCGGACAGAAGCAATACCGAGAATCGGCTGACGGTGAATGTTATCTGTGCAAAAGTCAAGTTAGAAACCGTTACAGATACGACGAAACGGATAAAATTTTCATGACTCGCCGAAATTAGTCAAAATTTAAACTCCTCATCACCCTCGGAGTTTTATTTTTTAAAAAATTTCATTTATGAGTGAAATATAATCGAATTATTTAAAAAAATTAATCTCCGAAGGTGATGAGGAGTCAATTTTAACTAATTTTGGCGAGTTATAGCCCTTTTGGGCGAAATTTTTTTTTTCGTTTCATCATCAACCGTTTCGTCGTATCTGTGACGGTTTCCCTTTTGACTTTTGCACAGATAACAATCACAGTCAGCCGATTCTCGGTATTGCCTCTTCCCGAAGAAGGGTCCAGTCGAAAAGAGCCCGAGTGAGCTCAATGGCTATAGAACTCAAAGGGCCGCGTTGCAAAGTAGTGCGCTTCTACCTGATTCGCCAAGTCTCATCGTATCCTGAACAGAGTATAGTTGCCAAATTGCACGAGCCGCCACTGACAAAACGTAGATTTATTCAAATTCGACATCCTTTTTGGCTGAAATTTTTAAATCACCAGTTTGTCGTTGCTACGACCTCTAAAAAATGAGGTAAACTCGTGACCAAAAGAAAAACCTGCTTTAAAGTGTAAGTGGTCAAAATTGTCTGTTGAAACATTATTATTATGATCGTATTTTTTTATTTATTTAGGTTTCATCTAGAGTCCGAGTCTCGCCATACGAGGTTCCACCTCTGATTGGCTGCTAAAAACTGAAGAAGAAGAAGAAAGGGGTCTATGAAGCTGGAGGCGCGCCTTTTCATGGAACCATCTTCCTAGCCGCCCAGATTTTGGGAAAACTTTCGGTATTTTTAGCTTTAATTATAATGATGAAATTTTCTATTGAAATTGACGTAAGTATGTTAAGAACAGAATAAAATTCACACTTCATTAGTCTTCACTGTGAATTAAAACAGGTAGTGAAGCTAACGGTAATTGAAGGTTAGGTTGACCTTACAAAGTTTACTTACACACGAATACATGTATAAGTAATCTTTGGCGGGAAGATCGTTGGAAAAAAATGTAAACAAGAGGCGCGCCTTCAGACTCCTCAGACTTCTTCACTTCTGTTCACGTGTCTTGACTCTTTCATTTATAGGGACTCTAGTTTCATCCATAATAATTAAGACGAGTAAATTTAAGAGAGACGGGATGAAAAAGGGGAAAAAAAAATCGTAGCAAAAAATTGCTTTCATATTATTCTGGTATCGAACTCACACTCTTTCGTACGGCAAAAATCATTCTCCGACCACGCCACTTCACACTATTCAATGGAAGGGATTGAGCGTTGATATACGGAACGCACTCCACCCAGTGGTTCACTCGGTTTTTTTACGCAAATTTCGCCATTTAAAAAAAAAAAAAAAAAAAAAAAATCTGACGCCCTTACGAATTCCGATTCGCAAAAAATAAGAAACACGTCAAAAAGTTTAATTTTAGCTACATTTTCGTGTAATTATTCCCAAAATCAGAGGCGGCGACACTTCTGAGCCTTCCCTGGTAGTCTTTTGGATTCTCCAATCAGAAATTTGGTTCAGTGCTCAGGCCGCTCGAGGAATTTGGCAACAATGTTGTTTCCTATATTTTGAATCCTTGTACACACAGCAATTGATAGTTGATTGGTGGATTTTTATAAAAACCAAATGGAGGAAAAACGCTGTTGCCAAATTTTACGAGCCACTTACTTCAAATACAGGGTGTCCCAAAATTTATGGTAAATATTTCAATCACGTATTTTTGGGGGTCAAAATAAGACTTTTGGTGCCTATAAACACGTGTCCGAAGATTCCCCCCTCCCAGCTACAACCCTCCCACTCCAAAGTTTATTTTGAGGAATCCGGGATTTTCTTTCGATTTTAGCCACCAGTAAATTGGATGAAAATTCGTTTCCGGGGGTAATTTTATGCGTTCTTCTTGATTCTGTGGTAAAAAATTTGAAAGTGGTTAAAAAGATCACGACCTCGCTTCAGTGGCGGCTCGAGCAATTTGGCAACCATGCTTATTTGCCATTTAAACCTATGCAAAAATATCGATATATTTGGGGGTGCAAATGTACCTCCTGAAGATCGATTGTTTTACATAAGTTTAAATGGAGAGAAAACGTTGTTGCCACATTGCACGAGCCGCCACTGCCTCGCTTTCGTCTAGAAGTGTCATTTGATACAGGGCGGATACTTTGTGGCAGCATAGATTGAAATTGAAGACAAATTATACCTGTGTCGCCGGAGATTACATGCGGGATAAAGATTACCACGAGCTTTTATTGAAGCTGCAGGAGTCGCCCGCGCTGCGACGCGTCGCGACAAGACGCCGCGGAAGAGATTATCGAGTCAACTATTAACCAAACCACATGTAGAGGGTCAAATGGAGTTTCGACACAAAGGATTAACAAGGTACGCATCTACATTCTACTTTCTCTCCCTTCCTGTGTCTGCAAAATATGCTAATTTGTCATGAATATACTCCAAGCACCATCAAGGGTAATAAAACTTTTGTTTCCAAAGGCGTTAATCCCCTTGTGAGGAGCAGGGGGCGCGGGTCCTCTATTCGAAGATAGTATTACCACATAAAGCTCATATTGACTTGGCGATCAGCGCACCGTAAACTCTATTATTCGAAAGTTTCTCTATTATCATCGATAATGGTCTTATCAGGAGTAAAAAGAAGCCTATGAATATTCCACTAACTTTGCAGCCTTGCTGAAAGGTGGAACTCATCCTAAACTAGAAGCTAAACATAAGAAAGTGACATATACTGTAACAAACACGTCATGACACATTCAACGCCTCAACTTTTCAACCTTTGCAGAGGCACTGGCAGAAATTTTCCAAAAGAGGGGGGGAGTCATGACCTCAAAAGCAAATTCCAAGGGGGCAAAACCCCAAAGGGTTTTAGAGTAAAGAGGTATGCTCATCTGAATTCAAGCCACAAAATTTAGTGGCGCGCAGTTCAAAATCACTACAGGCGAGATGGCTGACAAAAGTAGAAAACGTATACTCTTTGCAGAAAACATTGTCTGCCCTCTGCAGAAAAGCAGAAAAAAACCCAACGTTTTCTGCAAAGAGTATACGTTTTTGCTTTTGTCGGCCATCTTGCCTGCAGTGATTTTGAACTGCACGCCACTGAATTTTTGGTGAGAAGTCAGATGAGCATACGTCTTTAACCTATAACCCTGGGGCAAACTCTCGAGTTTCCAATACACAACTTGTTTTTTGCTCAAATTTTTGGAAAGTACCTGTAAAAATCGGGATTTCCCAACTTCCAAGGGGGGTTTAGAGGGTGCAACCAACGAGCTATACATTTATCTAGAGTGGCGGTTTAATGGGTAACCTGCGTAACCACCATGGGGGATTGATTTTTAGGTTAGGTTTAAGCGAGTAATTTGTCCATTTGTTTCGTAAATTTTGGTGCGGCGCAACGCACAGTGGATCGGAACATGCTTTGATCCACTGCCAGCAGTCGTACCAAAATACATGGGAATAAATGGAAAAAATTTCTCGCTTAAACCTAACCTAAAAATCCCCCATGGTGGGTTTCGCAAGTTACCCATTAAACCGTCACTCTAGATAAATGTACACCTCGTTGGTTGCAACTCATTTGCATCTTCTGGCAGAGACCACGTTCTTTTGTGGTTTTTCCAGCGGAAAATGGAGGCACAAGCAAAACTTGCAACAGGTGCTTCTTTTTTACGATTTTCGGTCAGAACTCATTAAACCAACAACCAGCCATCGCCTAATGTTGAATGATGGACATAGGGTAGGTTTTCTTTTTTTTTTAAACTGACTTTGACAGAATAACAGCTTTTGGTTCTACTTATTTCAAAACTCCACACCTCAATTAAATTTAAATTTGACTCTTGACCGAAATTTCAAGTAGTTTTCGATTGGAGCAATATTCACCACAAACAATTAGCGACTGTTGGCTGTTGTTTTGTCGAGCCACCGAACCAAAATGAACCCTTTTGACTTGCCTCGCATTTTTTAATACGGAAGGATAGCATGTGCTGGGATTTGTCTCTGGGTTTTTCAAAGCCACTTGCGCTTGTCGAAACAAGAGTGGAGTAGACGTCACTATGTATAACTCCGGGAACAACTTTCAGTCTACCTCGGTATCATTCAACATGCATCGAAGAAAAAAAAAACAGCAGTAAATAAATCCTGTAATTTATCAAACTGTTAAGAGCTTACGCAATCAAACTATTTTTCTAATTGTTTTACAACGAATATCTCTTATTTGAAGTTAGCAATCTTAATCGTCGTTTTTACAGCGTTGTCAGTTTTTGGATAGTCCTCAAAATAATGAAATGGCCAAGGAATGGTCAAGATTGTTTTCAGCTCATTTAAATAGATATTGATCGCCGTGACGTTTCCTCGCATAGTACGTTCAGAAATTGTAAGGTCATTTAGCCCCATTCGTTCATCATATAAAATTTTTTTTTCAATTTTGGGTTTTTTTTAACTTTACTATGTAACATCCCAAATCTTTAAACTTTTTCTATAATTTACTGTTTTTTTTTTCTTTCTTTCTTTTTTTGTAAATTATTTTCAATCAAATATATTTTCCAAAATGAATTACTTGGAATTTACTTGAGAATACGAGTTTAGATTATGAGTTTATGTCAGTATCAAAATAATAACTAAGTCGCTCAAAGACCAAAGGTGCAGCGTCTCCGGCTGCCGATACAAAAATAACTAAATGTTTCTTTTTTTCAATTCGGTTAGATTATTTGAATACCGTATCGTAGCTACAAAAATAGACGATGAGAATAGAGCTATCCCCTATCCGCAGCGAGCGATTTTTAGTAAATTCAATGAGAGTGAGTTCGCTCAGACGAGCAAAATTCTGAGCATTGACAAACTGTAACTTAAGAAGCAAAACGTGCTCCCCGATACATTCCGGAATTAAAGGGATAGGAAAATAAAATGGCACACAAAACGGGAGAGTCAGAGCGCTTAAATCGAAGCCCCTTCCTCCTACCCCCCCCCCCCGGCTTGCCACTCTTTTTTTGTTTGGATACGCAAATGTAAGAGGAGAAGGAGCGGGAGCAGGATAGGAGAAGGAGGGGGGGAAGAAGAAGAAGAAGAAGAAGAAGAAGAAGAAGAAGAAGAAGAAAAGAGAAATTAACTCCACAAGAAAGTTAGGACCTGAGGTAGGAATACATAAGCAACTGACAACTCTCAGTCTCAGAAGTCGAGATAGCTTTAAAAGTGGTTCCTGAGTCTGGCGCTTGCTTGAATCATAGAACGCTTTCTTCGAAGAGATTATCATCGCATGATTACGTCTCTTTTGTTCCGTCTCACACACATACACCTACGTTCGCGAGCGTGCAGTGTCGGCTCGTGCAATTTGGCAACCATGCTTATTTGCCATTTAAACCTATGCAAAATATCGATATATTGGGGGTGCAAATGCACCTCCTGAAGATCGATTGTTTTGCTTAAGTTTAAATGGAGAGAAAACGTCGTTGCCACATTGCAGGAGCCGCCACTGCGAGCGTGGTATCGTCGCGACGGAATACATGAACACGTGCTGGTTAACCCTTTATGTACTACTCCCGTAAACCTGCGTGTCTATTTACTTTGATAAATGTCGCATGCACACTTTCATTGCATCGTGTTGACAATGTCTGATTGTGGATATTCACACGAGAGAACAAATAAGTGAGCGCCTACAATTCGTGGTGTAGGCCAAAACAAGTACCGTGGAGTATAGGAAAATCTATCTACCCGCTGGATTTGAATGAGCGCGCTGTGTTTTTTACTTATTAGTTATTAACGCATTGTTAGTCTCTAAAAGGTTGTGATTAAGGTGCGGCTCAATACTCGCACCAGTGGCGTCGCGTGCCATCTGGCAACAATGAAACTGCTCCATTTAAATTTATTTAAAAATATCGAATTTTCCTTGTGCACTGTGCACCCCCCGAATTCGATATTTTACATGAGTTTAAATGGATAGAAGACATTGTTGCCAAATTGCACGCTACGCCACTGACTTGCACTCTCATAACGGCCGTAAAAAACAGTGATTGAGCCATAGTCACGACGCACACCGGATAAAAAAAGTGGTTTGTCTGGACAAAAAAAAATGTTGTTCTTTCGCTTTAAAACATGTTAAAGTTTGGGATTTTCTTGCAAAAACCATGTTATTTGACACATTGCACGGTAATTTGGGTTTTAAAAACTCACGACTTGGATATTTTTCACGATCTCAAATGGACGAAATAAAACTCGGCCGAAATCGCACTCGTTTTCACTCGACCTAAATTCCTCCTCCATCCGATACCATTCACCTTTCACCCCACCCCGTCTGTCCATCTCCGAACTTGGAACTAACTCTGCCCTGACATAGATGTGGCTTTCCATGTCCCCCACTTAAATGGACGCATAGATTACAGAGTACAAGTATCAAATATACAAACCGGGCCCCCTAATTATTTTTATGGGGCGAGGGATTGGACGCAAGCTAGGGGGAGGAGAGCCCACAATTGCAGGGACACAAAAACTCACGTCGTAAATTTTTAAAGCGCAGTCACCAGTACAACGCGTGCTGTGGGCGGGCGGGGGTCGTTAAAAGTTTAACGAACAGAAATGATAATAACAGTGTTATAATACCAGAGTATGACCGAGTAGCATGATACTAGGGATAGGGCAGTGGAGGGAGCATTCTCGTACTCGGAGGATCGAGTGTTTGGGGGGACTGGAATAGAGGGCGAGGGAGTAATGAAAGGGGGGGGGGGGGGGGTTGAAGAGAAAGTGTAAAGGTGGCGATGCGAGCGAGGGGGACGTTTTGCAGCAGCTGGTTTCATAGCTTGACACCCTCTCTGGTCTCCGCAACACATTTTCGGTGGTGGGCCAAGTTTGGCGTGGAATCGAATTATATGAGGCGCGGCGCGGCGGCGGCAGCGTTTTCCGTGGCGTAGCATCGCGTCGCGCCGCGTCAAATCGGCGGCTGGCCTGAATAACTGTGGGGGGAATACGATTCGGACGCGGGAAAAGCGAACGTCAGAAGTGCGTTTTACTCGTGATGCGCGATATGGATGCCGGCGCGCGAGGACCAAATTATGGGGAATTGTGTCGGCAGACATCGCGCGCGAGCCGTTCGCGTTTCTATCGCGAGAAGCGGTTGAAAACGGCGCGCGATAAATTCAAATGAGGGTCAATGGTATGGTGTTTCTCTCTCTCCGCTCTCCAGTATTCTAACTCAACCCCCCCCCCCTCCCCCCCGCTCCCCCCACCACCCCATCCGCCACGCCGTTCTAATACCATCCGTCCCCCCTTCGAAATTAAAGTTGAGTATTTTACAGCGAGCGCCGATGTAATATGATTTTGTTTGAAAGGGATTATATGAACGGGGGTCGGGGCGTCAGTGTGGAAACGCGTGCAATAGTTCTGTTGCGTACTTTTGGTACAGCAATAAGGCCAGTGGCGGAACCCAGGATACTCCTTGACACCAAACTTTGCCCAAAAAAGAGAGAGGAAAAAAGTTTGCCTCCGGACCCCCTGATTTAAAAGGGCTCTGAAATCCGATGAGGAAAAGGAAAATATTAAAGAGGCGTCGCAAAGTAGGGAGGAATGCTGTTTTGGCGGTAAAAAAAAAAAAAAAGAAAATCAAAATTTCCTAGACTTATCGCTTAAAAGCTTCCAGAGCTAAATTTTTATCATTTGAACCATTTCAGACACTCGATTCTAGCAGATAAATGTACTCAGAGAGTCTGAAAACAGCTCAGCTTCAAAATTATAATTATTAAGGGGGACTTTATTTCCTAGGTTTGGCCGTCAAATTGTAAATTTTGGCCCTTTGTGCATTGTGTCTCCGTTTATTCATTAAATCTGGCTGGAACCTCTAGAAACCCCCTGGACGCCTCTGTTGAAAGCATATTTTGTGAAAGAGGCATTTTTGCCATAGATATAGCAAGCACTAAATTCCGAATGGCGTGCAATTACTCACAGAGGAAACTATCGACGCCTCAAAGTCAACTAAATTTTGCCTATAAAATAAAAAAAAAATGATTAAATTGGTGGGGTGCAAGAATAGATTCAGCGGAGGTGCAGGAAAGAAGCAATTGATCATGATACAAAAAAAGAAAAATAAAAACCAAAAAAATCAATTTTTTGTAAGAATTTAGTCGTTGCCGTAAACCATTTAAAATTTCCAAAAGCATTCGAGGTCGTTAGGACTAATGTGAAAACTGTGTCAAACGATGAAACATTAAAAAAGCAAACTTGATTATGTAGATTTCAGAACTTAAAGGGAAGAAGGGAAGAGCGACGGGTTTTTGTGTCACTATAATCGTGTTTTTTTATGTCTATATCATTCCTGTCTATCAGGCGGGATGCAACGCTTTGAAAAATTATCAGCTTACATTTATGTTATGACTCTGGTGTCTCAGAAATAAAGCGGTCATTTACAACACCCGCTTTGCTTGTAAAAATCTGAATACAAAAGAATAATTATTGTCGTGTTAATGACTCGAACTTCTACTTGCTGGGCTTGTAAACTTCCGTCCTTGACACGCTTTTCAGTCAATGAACGGTTTCGACTTTTTTTTTTCAAAAGCAACGATGCCAAATGCCGAACGGGTAAATTAGATTTTGACTTTTAAGGGTGAGGAAAATACAGAATCTTCGGTGCTTTGTCTTATCTATTCTCATTTTTTTAAAGATCATCTACAGTAAATATCAATAGCAATACCTTATTTCAAACATGCATAGGGGCATATTTATTGACTGAAGGTAGTCAATATTCTTTACTGATATTGTGGGTCTGTTGAACCGACGTGATTAGAAAACCTCAGCCCTTTAGGGGCGTCATTTCGCGTTCGGCTTGGGGGGGGGGGGAGGGGGGGGCGCAAAAAGCTGATAACCTTTTTTTTTTTCTCATTAATATACTTGGTTTCCGTTTTTGAGCCTGACTTCAAATCTTGGGGGGGGGGGGGGGGGGGGGGGGGCGCAAATGCCCACCTTTCCCCCCCCCCAAATGACGCCACTGTCGGCCTTGCTTTAAAAGCATTGCATAGCTGTATCTTTGCAGGCGTTTCTAAATCAATGACAATAGCGTATTCAAGGCCCTCCAAAGAAGTTAACTTGGGAAAAAAGGGTTTTTCTTATTTTTTTAAACCCCTAGTTTTCGTCCCAAAAAAGTTGGTACTTAAATCCAATACTTTCTAGGTGGTATCCAAATCCAAAACTTCAAGATTTAAAAAGGCTGAATCTATATTCGATATTCCAAAAAAAAAAAAAAATACGCAAATATTTCGAATTTATAATCTTTGAAATTTCAGGTTTAATCACCTTCTTCAGGAGCTTTTATACGTATGAGCGCCGCAGTCGGAAAAAATTTTGCATTGTCGAAAAAATCCAGTTTTACGTTTTGCAGAGAGTTAAAATAAGAGAGTTCAGCCTTTTATTTTATCCTACGTGCTTTAATTATTTGCTATGAAAAATTCAGCGCTATGCGCGTGACTGGATGTGTTTTTAAAGGGGGCATTTACGACTTTATGTAGATTTTAAAATTCCCAGCATGCTCATATCGGCCCGATTGGGTTAAAGTATACGGGACTACATGCTCTATATTGCATGGTGAGAATGTGCAAAAAAAAAAAAAAAACCGTTGAGAGAAAAGCTATAATCGATCGCCCAAAGAACCGCCATATACTACTAGCTTGGCAACAGGGATAGAAATTTGGTTCGGATTCCTTCATCGAGAAGGAGTGGAGCAAGAAGAGGAAGAGGGGGTGAGAGGGAGAGGGACGATTCACGGGGGACGGTGAGGAGAGGGGGCGGGTACTCCAAGGTAATGTGATTGTTGCATGTTTGTCCTGCAAATAAACTCCAAGAAAATCCGTTTCCAAAATTCCGGCGCAAATATTTACCATTTCACGTTTCTTTCCTTCGTTCTGCTTTATTTTTTTTTGTAGAAATTTTCGCTCGGAATCGGACGTGCTCAAAGCGGGTCGGGCAAAAAGGAGCGAAAATACGTCTTTGAGTTTTCTATGACAAAAAAATATAAGAGAGTTTTTTATCGTTTTACGATCGTGAAAGCGCGTGTAATTTAATGTTCGATTGTTCTTGGGGGGAAAAAGGTGGAAAAATAAAAAGGGAAACCCATAATGAGTTCAGCTCGAATTGTTTTATTGGATTCGATACATGATGTTATTGATTGGGTTACTATCAAATTACCTGGGTGAGAAACAAGCAAGAAAGAAAACAAACAGCAGTAAATAAATCCTGTAATTTATCAAACTGTTAAGAGCTTACGCAATCAAACTATTTTTCTAATTGTTTTACAACGAATATCTCTTATTTGAAGTTAGCAATTTTAAATCGTCGTTTTACAGCGTTGTCAGTTTTTGGATAGTCCTCAAAATAATGAAATGGCCAAGGAATGGTCAAGATTGTTTTCAGCTCATTTAAATAGATATTGATCGCCGTGACGTTTCCTCGCATAGTACGTTCAGAAATTGTAAGGTCATTTAGCCCCATTCGTTCATCATATAAAATTTTGTTTTCAATTTGGTTTTTTCTAACTTTACTATGTAACATCCCAAATCTTAATCTTTTTCTATAATTTGACTGTTTTTTTTTTCTTTCTTTCTTTTTTTTGTAAATTATTTTCAATCAAATATATTTACCAAAAATGAATTACTTGGAATTTACTTGAGAATACGAGTTTAGATTATGAGTTTATGTCAGTATCAAAATAATAACTAAGTCGCTCAAAGACCAACGGTGCAGCGTCTCCGGCTGCCGATACAAAAATAACTAAATGTTTCTTTTTATCAATTCGGTTAGATTATTTGAATACCGTATCGTAGCTACAAAAATAGACGATGAGAATAGAGCTATCCCCTATCCGCAGCGAGCGATTTATAGTAAATTCAATGAGAGTGAGTTCGCTCAGACGAGCAAAATTCTGAGCATTGACAAACTGTAACTTAAGAAGCAAATCGTGCTCCCCGATACATTCCGGGAATTAAACGGGATAGGAAAATAAAATGGCACACAAAACGGGAGAGTCAGAGCGCTTAAATCGAAGCCCCTTCCTCCTACCCCCCCCCCGGCTTGCCACTCTTTTTGTGTTTGGATACGCAAATGTAAGAGGAGAAGGAGCGGGAGCAGGATAGGAGAAGGAGGGGGAGAAGAAGAAGAAGAAGAAGAAGAAGAAGAAGAAGAAGAAGAAGAAGAAAAAGAGAAATTAACTCCACAAGAAAGTTAGGACCTGAGGTAGGAATACATAAGCAACTGACAACTCTCAGTCTCAGAAGTCGAGATAGCTTTAAAAGTGGTTCCTGAGTCTGGCGCTTGCTTGAATCATAGAACGCTTTCTTCGAAGAGATTATCATCGCATGATTACGTCTCTTTTGTTCCGTCTCACACACATACACCTACGTTCGCGAGCGTGCAGTGTCGGCTCGTGCAATTTGGCAACCATGCTTATTTGCCATTTAAACCTATGCAAAATATCGATATATTGGGGGTGCAAATGCCCTCCTGAAGATCGATTGTTTTGCTTAAGTTTAAATGGAGAGAATACGTCGTTTCCACATTGCAGGAGCCGCCACTGCGAGCGTGGTATCGTCGCGACGGAATACATGAACACGTGCTGGTTAACCCTTTATGTACTACTCCCGTAAACCTGCGTGTCTATTACTTTGATAAATGTCGCATGCACACTTTCATTGCATCGTGTTGACAATGTCTGATTGTGGATATTCACACGAGAGAACAAATAAGTGAGCGCCTACAATTCGTGGTGTAGGCCAAAACAAGTACCGTGGAGTATAGGAATATCTATCTACCCGCTGGATTTGAATGAGCGCGCTGTGTTTTGACTTATTAGTTATTAACGCATTGTTAGTCTCTAAAAGGTTGTGATTAAGGTGCGGCTCAATACTCGCACCAGTGGCGTCGCGTGCCATCTGGCAACAATGAAACTGCTCCATTTAAATTCATTAAATATATCGAATTTTCCTTGTGCACTGTGCACCCCCTGAATTCGATATTTTACATGAGTTTAAATGGATAGAAGACATTGTTGCCAAATTGCACGCTACGCCACTGACTTGCACTCTCATAACGGCCGTAAAAATCAGTGATTGAGCCATAGTCACGACGCACACCGGAAAAAAATAGTGGTTTGTCTGGACAAAAGAAAATGTTGTTCTTTCGTTTTAAAAACATGTTAATGTTGGTTTTTTCTTGCAAAAACCATTTTATTTGACACATTGCACGGTAATTTGGTTTAAAAGCTCACGACTTGGATATTTTTCACGATCTCAAATGGACGAAATAAAACTCGGCCGAAATCGCACTCGTTTTCACTCGACCTAAATTCCTCCTCCATCCGATACCATTCACCTTTCACCCCACCCCGTCTGTCCATCTCCGAACTTGGAACTAACTCTCCCCTGACATAGATGTGGCTTTCCATGTCCCCACACTTAAATGGACGCATAGATTACAGAGTACAAGTATCAAATATACAAACCGGCCCGCTAATTATTTTTAGGGGGTCGAGGGATTGGACGCAAGCTAGGGGGGAGGAGAGCCCACAATTGCAGGGACACAAAAACTCACGTCGTAAATTTTAACGCGCAGTCACCAGTACAACGCGTGCTGTGGCGGGCGGGGGTCGTTAAAAGTTTAACGAACAGAAATGATAATAAACAGTGTTATAATACCAGAGTATGACCGAGTAGCATGATACTAGGGATAGGGCAGTGGAGGGAGCATTCTCGTACTCGGAGGATCGAGTGTTGGGGAGACTGGAATAGAGGGCGAGGGAGTAATGAAAGGGTGGGGGGGGGGGGTTGAAGAGAAAGTGTAAAGGTGGCGATGCGAGCGAGGGGGACGTTTTGCAGCAGCTGGTTTCATAGCTTGACACCCTCTCTGGTCTCCGCAACACATTTTCGGTGGTGGGCCAAGTTTGGCGTGGAATCGAATTATATGAGGCGCGGCGCGGCGGCGGCAGCGTTTTCCGTGGCGTAGCATCGCGTCGCGCCGCGTCAAGTCGGCGGCTGGCCTGAATAACTGTGGGGGTAATACGATTCGGACGCGGGAAAAGCGAACGTCAGAAGTGCGTTTTACTCGTGATGCGCGATATGGATGCCGTGCGGCGCGAGGACCAAATTATGGGGAATTGTGTCGGCAGACATCGCGCGCGAGCCGTTCGCGTTTCTATCGCGAGAAGCGGTTGAAAACGGCGCGCGATAAATTCAAATGAGGGTCAATGGTATGGTGTTTCTCTCTCTCCGCTCTCCAGTATTCTAACTCAACCCCCCCCTCCTCCCCCCTGCTCCCCCCACCACCCCATCCGCCACGCCGTTCTAATACCATCCGTCCCCCCTTCGAAATTTAAAGTTGAGTATTTTACAGCGAGCGCCGATGTAATATGATTTTTTTTGAAAGGGGTTATATGAACGGGGGTCGGGGCGTCAGTGTGGAAACGCGTGCAATAGTTCTGTTGCGTACTTTTGGTACAGCAATAAGGCCAGTGGCGGAACCGAGGATACTCCTTGACACCAAACTTTTCCCAAAAAAAAAGAGAGGAAAACAGTTTGCCTCCGGACCCCCTGATTTAAAAAGGGCTCTGAAATCCGATGAGGAAAAAGGAAAATATTAAAGAGGCGTCGCAAAGTAGGCAGGAATGCTGTTTTGGCGGTAAAAAAAAAAAATACGAAAATCAAAATTTCCTAGACTTATCGCTTAAAAGCTTCCAGAGCTAAATTTTGATCATTTGAACCATTTCAGACACTCGATTCTAGCAGATAAATGTACTCAGAGAGTCTGAAATCAGCTCAGCTTCAAAATTATAATTATTAAGGGTGACTTTAATTTCCTAGGTTTTGGCCGTCAAATTGTAAATTTTGGCCCTTTGTGCATTGTGTCTCCGTTGATTCATTAAATCTGGCTGGAACCTCTAGAACCCTCTGGACGCCTCTGTTGAAAGCATATTTTTGTGAAAGAGGCATTTTTGCCATAGATATAGCAAGCACTAAATTCCGAATGGCGTGCAATTACTCACAGAGGAAACTATCGACGCCTCAAAGTCAACTAAATTTAGCCTATAAAATAAAAAAAAAATGATTAAATTGGTGGGATGCAAGAATAGATTCAGCGGAGGTGCAGGAAAGAAGCAGATTGATCATGATACAAAAAATGAAAAATAAAAACCAAAAATATCAATTTTGTGTAAGAATTTAGTCGTTGCCGTAAACCATTAATATTCCAAGAGCATTCGAGGTCGTTAGGACTAATGTGAAAACTGTGTCAAACGATGAAACATTAAAAGAGCAAACTTGATTATGTAGATTTCAGAACTTAAAGGGAAGAAGGGAAGAGCGACGGGTTTTTGTGTCACTATAATCGTGTTTTTTTATGTCTATATCATTCCTGTCTATCAGGCGGGATGCAACGCTTTGAAAAATTATCAGCTTACATTCATGTTATGACTCTGGTGTCTCAGAAATAAAGCGGTCATTTACAACACCACGCTTTGCTTGTAAAAATCTGAATACAAATGAATAATTATTGTCGTGTTAATGACTCGAACTTCTACTTGCTGGGCTTGTAAACTTCCGTCCTTGACACGCTTTTCAGTCAATGAACGGTTTCGACTTTTTTTTTTTCAAAAGCAACGATGCCAAATGCCGAACGGGTAAATTAGATTTTGACTTTTAAGGGTGAGGAAAATACAGAATCTTCGGTGCTTTGTCTTATCTATTCTCATTTTTTTTAAAGATCATCTACAGTAAATATCAATAGCAATACCTTATTTCAAACATGCATAGGGGCATATTTATTGACTGAAGGTAGTCAATATTCTTCACTGATATTGTGGGTCTGTTGAACCGACGTGATTAAAAAACCTCAGCCTTCAGGGGCGTCATTTCGCGTTCGGCTTGGGGAGGGGGGGGAGCAAAAAGCTGAAAACCCTTTTTTTTTTTTGCTCATTAATATACTTGGTTTCCGTTTTTGAGCCTGACTTCAAATCTTGGGGGGGGGGGGGGGGGGGGGGCGCAAATGCCCACCTTGCCCCCCCCCAAATGACGCCACTGTCGGCCTTGCTTTAAAAGCATTGCATAGCTGTATCTTTGCAGGCGTTGCTAAATCAATGACAATAGCGTATTCAAGGCCCTCCAAAGAAGTTAACTTGGGAAAAAGGTTTTGCTTATTTTCTTAAACCCATAGTTTTCGTCCCAAAAAAGTTGGTACTTAAATCCAATACTTTCTAGGTGGTATCCAAATCCAATACTTCAAGATTTAAAATGGCTGAATCTATATTCGATATTCCAAAAAAAAAAGAAATACGCAAATATTTCGAATTTATAATCTTTGAAATTTCAGGTTTAATCACCTTCTTCAGGAGCTTTTATACGTATGAGCGCCGCAGTCGGAAAAATTCTGCATTGTCGAAAAAATCCAGTTTCACGTTTTGCAGAGAGTTAAAATAAGAGAGTTCAGCCTTTTATTTTATCCTACGTGCTTTAATTATTTGCTATGAAAAATTCAGCGCTATGCGCGTGACTGGATGTGTTTTAAGGGAGCATTTACGACTTTATGTAGATATTTAAGATTCCTAGCATGCTCATATCGGCCTGATTGGGTTAAAGTATACGGGACTACATGCTCTATATTGCTATGGTGAGAATGTGCAAAAAAAAAAAAAAAAAAAAAAAAAAAAAAAAAAAAAAAAAAATCCGTTGAGAGAAAAGCTATAATCGATCGCCAATGAACCGCCATATACTACTAGCTTGGCAACAGGGATAATAGAAATTTGGTTCGGATTCCTTCATCGAGAAGGAGTGGAGCAAGAAGAGGAGAGGGGGGGTGAGAGGAGAGAGGGACGATTCAGGGGGGACGGTGAGGAGAGGGGGGGGGGTACTCCAAGGTAATGTGATTGTTGCATGTTTGTCCTGCAAATAAACTCCAAGAAAATCCGTTTCCAAAAATTCCGGCGCAAATATTTACCATTTCACGTTTCTTTCCTTCGTTCTGCTTTATTTATTTTTGTAGAAAATTTTCGCTCGGAATCGGACGTGCTCAAAGCGGGTCGGACAAAAAGGAGCGAAAATACGTCTTTGAGTTTTCTATGACAAAAAAAATAAGAGAGTGTTTTTATCGTTCTTACGATCGTGAATGCGCGTGTAATTTAATGTTCGATTGTTCTTGGGGGGAAAATGGTGGAAACAATAAAAGGAACCGATAATGAGTTCAGCTCGAATTGTTTTATTGGATTCGATACATGATGTTATTGATTGGGTTACTATCAAATTACCTGGGTGAGACGGGGTTTATATTTCAAACACTTGAAACAATTTACACTTTGCTACGAAGCTAAATATAGGAAAACTGTGAAAAATTTGCGGTTTTGTGTTTTTTTTTTTGTTTTTTTTTTTTTGTTTTTTTTTTTGGACTTAAAAAAATAATAAAACAAAAACAAACAAAAAAAAAAAAAAAAACTATCAAACATAACAAAAAAACATTGGATGATTTAAGCGTCGCTTTAAAAGCAATAGCATCAGCCAAATTTTGTTCGAGTTTCAAATTTTTTACCCCCATACAAACGGCGTATATGTTTATTCCATAGTTTTGGGATATCTAAATAGAAAGTAAAAAAGATATAAAGAAGCAAAACACTTTGACGTACTAGCGGGGGCAAAGATTCCAGCCAGGCTAATACGCAACGCACCAGCTAAAATTCCATAAAAGCATCAGGTGCGTTGTATATTCCCGGGCTATCAAACCCCCGGCATTTAGAAAAAACTAAAAATTTTGGGGAAAAAAAAAATTTCTTTTGGAAAACCCTTTTTTGGCCCTATTTTCCCTTAGCCTTTTGACGATTTGTCTAGGGGTTTACGAAACCCGGGATTTGAGAAATCCCGAAAGGGGGAAAAAGGCAAATATTTTTTTTGGGCAAATATAAATTTTTTTAAAAAAGCGAATTTTTTTTAAAATTAAAAAAACCAAAAAATTTGAAAAAAAAAAAAGTTTTTCCAAAAAAAATAAGAAGGAGATGGTTACGCAGGAGGGGTTTGGATTGTGGAATATTTTCTTGATTTTTTAAAGGTTCGTTTTTAACGATTTTCGGGACTCAACATTATAACCTTGACCTTAAATACGAAACCAAGAGGGAAAATTAACATTTCAATTTGGGATACAATTTTAGGTTCAGTTTGAATTTTTCCCCGGAAAATTTTAATACCCCGGGATTCCAATTTATAAACGTTTTGCGAATTAAGAGCAAATGATAAAAATTGGGGCTCTTCAATAAAAAACCCAAAGGGCCCGGCCGTGAAAATCCTTTCACCTTTTCCCCCCGGGGAATTTTTTTTTAAAACCTTTTGGGGTCCTATTGAAATTTTGGCGTGTTGTTTCATGCCCCGGGGGCATGAGTGGCAAAAATAAAAAAATGTGGGTCCCCTTTTTTTAAAAAATTTCCCATCTATTTTGTTATCTGTCCAATTTGTCCTGTC
The DNA here is from genome assembly GCA_011764245.1 of Trialeurodes vaporariorum. Classification (NCBI taxonomy): domain Eukaryota; kingdom Metazoa; phylum Arthropoda; class Insecta; order Hemiptera; family Aleyrodidae; genus Trialeurodes; species Trialeurodes vaporariorum. The sequence continues at coordinate 883,434 of VMOF01000111.1, forward strand.
CAATGGGGATGTTTTGGGATTGAAACATTAAAAACAAGAGTCCAATAAAATGTTTGGATTGGTACAAAGAATTATGGTAACAACAATTCCTGGGACGTTTTTTCAAAAACCCAATTAATGTAACAAATGAAAATGAAATCGTTTTTGGTTGGTTTTAAAGGACTTTTAAAAATATTAAACAAAAAAAAAAACTAACAACATCCACAACATTTGTTGGCGTCGTTTACATAGTTTCCAAATTTATTTCATTTTTCACCCCTTTTTCAAAACCGGTTTTGGGAAATCCTGGGGTTTGTTCAATGACTTTTAAAGTAAAACAAAAATTTAACGTTTTAAGCCCTTTTTTTTGCCAGGCTTTTGCCCAAATCCTTTTATTTTTAGTGCGTATATAACATACCCTAGCTATACATTTTTTTGTCCCCGCTAGTACGTAAAAAAAAAATCATACAAATTCATGAGAGGAGCAGAAAAAAAACTCTCTCATTTAGGTCAAAAACATCTAAGATAGAGCACTAGTTTAATGCTTGAGCCATGAGCGATTTTTTGGGCAAAAAATTTGGGGGGAGGGGGAGGGAGAGCTTGAAAAAAAATGATTATTTTTTCTTTTTCAGGGTTTTTCTTCATTTACAAGTCGAGGGGTCTGAGGGTTTACGACCCTTTTATGTTTTTATTTTTGAGCCTTTTACCAGAAAAAATGGGGAGGGGGTCCATCCTCCTCCCCCGACCGCCTCTATAGCAACGGAAAGCAAGAACTATTGTATAAAAATTTTCCCGGGAAAAAGCAGAAAAAGGTGCCCCCCTAATCTTTTGGTAGCTCATAATCAACGATAACTTACGCCGAAAAAGGGGGGGAAATTAAATAAAATTGTACGAGATTATGAAACTAATGAAAATGAACGCTCCCTTTGAGGGGCATGGAGATGAGAAATTTAGGTAAAGCTATGCGACGTCTTCATAATTGGAGTGGGGAGGTAACTAGCGTCTTGAATATAATTAAAAGGGGCGATAAATCTAACGAGCTTCGTGAACATCCAACCAAATAACCCCCCTCAGAACAGTGCTTTTAAACATCAACGAACAAAACAAAGAAAAGAGAAAGGAAGAAAAAGTCAACAAAAATTCCAATGTGAACTAAAGCTATATTCAAGGATCAGCTATCGAAACATGCTAATCTTGGGCTGATTGTAAATCAACTCTGACTCACAATTTTTATAAGAACGAGGTTTCGGCGTGAAGGTAAACAGAGTGCCAAAGAATGATCTATAATGATCATTGGAAACTCCTCAATACATGAAAAACCCCTGTTTTTGTTCGTTTGTTCGTTCATTCGTTTTGTTCATTCTATTTCATTTTTTTGTTAGTTTGTTCATTTTATTCATTCTCGTTCGTTTGTGCTTCCTTATTTTGTTCATTCTCGTTCGTTGCTTCGATCATTCGTTCGTTCGTTCATTGAAGTGTTCGGTTCGTTCGTTATTCTAATTCGTTTTGTTCTCTCTCGTTCATTTTGTTCACTCTCGTTCATTTGTTCATTCATTCGTTTTGTTCAATCTTGTTCATTTGTTCGTTTTGTGCATTCTCGGTTATTTATTCGTGCGTTCGTCCAATTAATTGTTCATTCGTTCGTTCGTTCCATTCATCGTTCGTTCGTTCGTTTGTTTGTTCGTCTGTTGTGCTTTAAGCAATGTTTTTACAGTTTATTAAATTGACAGATCAAGGTCAACCATATCATTATTGGACAGAAACGTTTCGATAAATTATTCAATTTCAGAAGGAAAATTTGTGAACGGAGCAAGAATAATACCCAGACGCATGTTCCGAAACCAATCTCACAGTCAGTCCCACTTGTAGCTCATTAGCCTCTCAAAACGAAGTTCAGAGTGGGGGTGTGCGGGGTCCGGAAAATATTTCCAAGTTTCACCGAACCAAGGTCCCATAGCTCACAAGCAGCGTGAATTTATTTACATGTGTCCAGTCGTTGGAATTGAGTTTCGCTTCCCACTTCTTCCGAAAAGTTTACTTCGCCCAGCATGCCCTTCGGAATGGGTAAACGGTCATTCCGAATTTAAGGAAATTGGCGTTTTCATGTATTTTTCTGAGAGCTCGCGTATGCTTTATGAAAGCCAATTTTCTCGCCTTTTACGAAGAAATATAAGGCACGAGGCGAGGTGGACTCGGCGGTTTATATTAGGTTTACATTCATAGCGCGAACCCAATTGAGAATTCATAAATAGATATTCGAAATGTGACGGAGTTTGGTGGTCACGCGAATTTTTATGAGATCACGTCTGCTGCGGCCGGGAGTATTTACGTTCGTCTTTTGTGAAATGCGAGAAATATGGTGAAGTTCTCGGCGCGGTCTGTACACAGCCAACCGCCGCGCGCATATCTCAGAATGAAGCTCTTGCAAAATTTCGCAGTAGGCAAATTGACTATCATTTCTAATGTAAAATGCTTTCAAAAATAACGATGGGAAGGTTCCGGTTCGGTCACTCTTCATACTGCTTCGGTCTAGAGAGCCGTTGCAGATTAGTCGCATACTTACACGCATAACTGCGGCAGTGATCGCTTAGAAGTCCCTTGATGGAAATATTGTACAGAGTGTACCAGACTACTCGGATAGGGCATTTTTCTCGTAAACTACTGAACCAAATGATTTGAAACAAGAAAGACAGATAAGGAGCTGACCCCCAATTTTTTCATTTTTGATAGTCAGAACCCCCGACAGTCCCCCGGGGTTCGGGGGGTTTATGGGGGGTCCCAAACAAATTTGTCAAGTTTCTAGGCGAAACTTAGCTCGTAAAAATCTCGCGACAATATTTAATTCGTCGACAGTACGTACAAATTTCAGACTTACTCACTTACTAGAGTCTATAAAATTCCGGATTTAGCGTATAGATGATGCATTGTATAACGCCCACTTTTAATAATTATAGATAAATAAATAAATATAAAAATAGATAAATATATAACAAATAATACAAGAATAGCATTAAATAATTAAAAAAAATAAATAATTTATTATATCACCGGTGTTTGCACCCCATCTGTGAAATAGACTAATGCAGTGGTGGATTCAGAGGTGGGCAAAGAGGCACAGCACCCCCCCCCCCCCCCCCCAGAAGCCTCAAATGTTGCCTTTTTTCGACAGAAAATAACCCCAATGCTTCCTGCGACGATTAAAATTTCCAATTTTATAGGAGTGCCCATCCCAGAAAAATTGTCTGGATCCACTACGGGACTCATATGTATATCAAGAGACCACAAAGTTCCAATTTTAGGTAACAAAACAGAAAGGATCTACTATGTAAGTTTGAATTTCATGCGATACGCAAAACAGCTATTGTTGTCTAGTCTAATTCAGAAATAATGCCCGATTTCCCTATTTAATTTATTGTCATAACTCAGAAAATATGACAACACTCATAAGAACATTCGAGGAACGTGCACCTTTTCTCTCAGTCGTCGGGTCTCTCTTTTATCTCTCTCTATCTCTTTCTCTCTCTTAACTTATCAATGATTGGAATGCATCGCGATACCAAGAGCATATTTCCGTTACCTTTTGTTTTCTTACTTTTCAATGATTCTTGGTCTGTATTTTTGCACGCATTCGTTACTCTGTTGCCTCTCTACAAAATTGGGCAGAATTTTTCTGATCATTCAGCAAGATGGCCAGTTTAAAGTTCATTCCACGGATTAGTCTCCTGACCTGACCGTTCCGCGAAATGGTCAGAATATTCAATGTAATGGTCAATTTCGCCGATGGGGAGTAACACACACTCGGATGCATCTGACCTTTGAGCTGAGTTTACTCTACGAAAAATGAGTTTTATACATTTTTAATGAGCTCATTGTTATTTTTGCAGCATTTCTCATCAGAAATAATAATCAGTTTGCCTACAGAGAAACCTGCAAAAGCTCTACGGTATTCCCACTCTATTTGTACTCCAACTTTAAATTAAAGTCGAGAAATAGAGAGAGAAAATTGAAAGGTCACATATCCGTAAAATTTACTGCGATATTTGATGTTGTCCAAAAATCACGGAAATACACGATGGCGTACTATCAGACAACGCTGCTTTTCGTCCATTTAAACTCACGTAAAATATTGATTCGAGGGAGTATACACTGCGTGCACCTCCAATAGTCCACGCGTTTAAATGCACGAAATACGATGTTGCAATATTGCAGGCGACGCACGGAAAAAAAAGAATGGTGTAATTTACCATTCGCATAGCTGATTTTGGCCAGTACCAGAGTTAAGATAAACTTGACCAGAGTTATGGAACATTTGACCAGGTATCAAGTGAAATTGACCTGATTCCTGGTCAAATGTCCTATAACTCTGGTCATGGTCAAGTTTATCTTAATTCTGGTAGGGGCCAAAATCAGACATGCGAATGGTAAATTACACCGTTCTTTTTTTTCCGTGCGCCACTGGAATGCATGTTTCGAAGTAGACTAAATAGCATTGCTTTCTCATTCAACCCCAGAAACACTACATAACTTTAATTGCATTTGGTTCCTTTGTTTTTTTAATATTCCTTCTATGTATTTTGGAATTTAGCGTAATACGGATAAAAAAATTCAAAAAGTGAGATAACTCAGTACGGCCCAACAAAGAACTTCAAGGGTTTTACGATATTATACGTTAATACTCGTACATCCATAATTCGCAAGTTTGACTATCTTGCACATTTTATTTCCTGGGCAACCATTAAACAGCATCCCCTCTCTCCCCCCCCCCCACCCCCCCCGAGAAACGCCTCCAGATCCATAGCGATCTATTTCAAAGGAAACACTTTGACGGCGTTTATGAATTGAAAGCTATATTTGATCGATTGCTCCTCATCCATTACATTTAATTATTCATTTTTATTCGCTGAAGAATTCTCCCGGATGGTTGACGACATCGACGGCACATTGACGACCACCCATCGAGCTAAAGAAGAAAACCCCTTGAATGAAATGTATTTTAATTGTTTGAGAAAAAAATTAGAAAAATGTATCACTTTGACGCAAGAAAGAGCTCTTAGGAGTTTCCAAAGCTCTGGCATCTATTTACCTCCACCTGTGAATGCGCTGTCGTCAAATTTCATTTTGATAATCGAATTATTCAAACAAAAAATTATATTTATTCACTCTTGATTAAAAGACGATCAAGATATTGACTTTGAATAGCTAACTCTTCGTACGTAGCAGTAGTCATTTTACCTACTCTAGAAATTGAAGGAACTCATCAGAAAAGCAGGGCCAACCTCAGTTCAATTTTTATTTGCCGCACACCATACACAAGACGATCTTCCTGTCATGGTATTAAATTTCACAGGTAAAAAAAAAAAAACCGTTGCTTCCCTGGTCGGACAGTTTAATGGTCATTTTTTGATATGGCCGACGGCCGTCCGTCGGTTATAAAGTGCAGGAAACTATGAAGTTGTTGAGACAGTATTTGAAAATACAAATGAATAAAATATTTAAGCAATCGCAATAATTTCCTTCAATTTCTAGGGTAGGCAAAATGATCACTCCTCTGTACGATCAGTTAACTTTTCAAAGTTAAATGACTTGAGGAAGAAAATATGCACTATTTTGTACAGCTTACTCGCCTCGATTGCTAACTCGAAACTAGCTCCATGCAATAATTTCCTTCAATTTCTAGGGTAGGCAAAATGATCACTCCTATGTACGAACAGTTAACTATTCAAAGTTAAATGACTTGAGGAAAAAAAATATTCACTATTTTGTACAGCTTACTCGCCTCGATTGCAACTTGAAACTAGCTCCATGCAAGAACCCACAGACGTAAGCAAATGGTAATAGATTACTCGTTATTGTTTTATTACTTATCGAAAGGATTCGAGGTGGATTTTAGCGGTAATTAGACTTACCAATTTCAATGAAACCAGCGTGTTATGACACAAATTTGTGTTCATCAAATAATATTCGGCTCATGGAAATTATTAGCATGCCTAATTATTGCTAAAATCCACCTCGATTACTTTTGAAAAATCGGTTGTGTAATCGAAAACGACGATTTGTCGAAGTCCGATAACTGATTGCGTGCATCGTAGTTTTTGGATCATTTTGCATTCAATTATTATACTCAATCGAGCATCCATATAAAATGTTTGCAACAAACCAATTTTGAGTGCGTATTTATTTCGCAAGTAGCAAAAAAATGGACTGAAAACGTAAAGGTTTAACGCAAGATTTGCCGGGACAAAAAATTGCGTGAAACGGTCAAGTTTGAAAAATCTTTTTTACGCGAACGGAACTTTTACGAGACGTTTTATTGCATTTAGACGGATCTTTTTCGGTAAAGTCACAAAATAATGGAAAAAAAAACCTCGCGATAACCTTTTGTTTACATTGGTATTCCTATTTTTTGAAGAAAATGGGAGCATCGATGTAAACTTGTGATTATCTCGAAGTTTTGTTTTAGATATTTTGTGGCTTTACAGAAAAGTTCTGTTTAACTGCAATAAACACTCTCGACCCTCTCGTAAATATTTTATTTATGTAAAAGTATGCTTCTAATTTGCCCGTTCTACGAAAGTGTTTTTCCAAACCTTAGGCATTCGGTCCATTTTCGCTACTTGGGTTGTTTTTTTTTTTTTTTTTTTTGAGGTTTAAAGCTTAAAATCGCGGTTTCTAGCGATGTTCGCAACTTTAACATCCCATTTGGCAACGCTGCTGAACTTTTGCTGATGTTGATGCTGCCGGAGCTGCGCCTGCCATCACTTCGTGTCGCGTCGCGTCACTTCGTACCGAGTTTTTGATCAGAAAGGATTCGACGCTCCATTTTTCCCAAAAAGGCGGAGGCAATTATGAGACGGCAAAAAGACGAAAGATGCGCAAGCCTTCACTGAATGATGCTGATGAGCCTCGGGGAGTGCAAAACAAGGGCAGCTCGCGTCTCACTGGTTCTCTGTGAGGAAATCTGTATTTTTTCGGTTCTATACGCCGGTGCATGGCTTTTCGGTGACGCCGGTTCTTGCAAATATAAGTGTCATTCAAAACATCCGGTATCCGGTTCACAGGATAAACGGGTAGTATTTTCAGTTAAATGAACGTATAAAGCAAAAATGAACTTGTCCTCGAAACTTTTAAAATAAAAGTTTTTTTCTACGAGCTAAATTTATCTAGAATGACGGTTTAATGGATAACCTGCGAAACCAGTATGGGGGATTTTTATTTTAAGTTTAAGCGAGAAATTTTGTCCATTTATTCCCGTGTATTTTAGCGCAACCGCACAGAGGCTGGAACTATTTCGATCCGCTGCGCGTTTGCGCAAAAAAAAAAAAAAAAAAAAAAAAAAAAAAAAAAAAAAAAAAAAAAAAAAAAAAAAAAAAAATAAAAAAACAAATTTCTCGCTTAAACCTAACCTAAAAATCCCCCTATGGTTACGCAGGTTACCCATTAGACTGCCACTCTAGAAAAATGTATAGCTCGTCGGTGGCAACCATGTTTTTTGCCTTTTGAACCTATGTAAAAGTATCGATCTCTGAAAGACTAAGAAAATTCCTTGGAGGTGGATTATTTTACGTAGGTTTGAATGGAAAAAACCGTTGCTGTCACCCCTAGAAAAAATTTTTTGATGACGGTCTTTAAAAACACTGAGAAAGGAACACTGACCGGTCAAAAAATTTTGATGGTTGCCATAAAAATTTTTTGTTGGCGACCAAAAAATTTGCTGCCCGGTCAGCGTTCCATTTCTCAGTGTTTTTGTTGACCACCATCAGAATTCTGCTGGTCCACCATTAAAATTTTATTGATCACCATCAAAAAGTTTTAATGGTTAAAGGGTTTTAAGGATAATATTGGGGATTAAAAAAGTAAAACTTGACTCACAGACAGTACGGATGTACACCTACGTCCGCCGTTCGGACGGAAGCTTCCAAATTTTACGGTCACTATCGGGATTCGAACCCGAGCCCTTCCGACTTCAAGTCCGATGACCAACCTTTACACCACCCCGATCAGATGGGATAACTAACGAAAACCGGGTAGATAAGTTTGTAAAAAAAGGGAAAATGGTTACTTCAAGTCTGTTTTGCATGAAAATTGGTAAGGGAAAGGGTATTTTTGGTCGAGGAATCTGATTCTGCATTCAGTTTTTTGGTATTTAAAAAACTTGATGAAAAAATCAATTTGTCACGGGGTGTAACAAAGTCAGTCTCCCTTTCTTCAAATTTTGAACGGTCGCGGAATTTAAGTTTGATGGGTTTTTTGAATTATATAATGTCACGGCGGAAATCAAATTATCCACATGGAACATTTTACCAGGGATGTTATCTGTTTTCCAAACACTTTTAAAAAAAGGACATAGTGCCGTTTTTGTTGTTTAGGTAGTCCCTTTTTTTATCATACAGATACCTAAAAAAAGCTTTTTTAAAAATTTTGTAAGTGCGGCTGTGCAATTGTAAAGTGTCTCAATGTTTAGTTCAAAAAACACATTTATTTCCATACATGGAAATTATTCATTTAAATTTTATGAGCGGATACAAAGAAATACGGCCAAGGTATGCAATACGCAATGCACAGTATACTATTCAACTCATGTATTAGGTGTGTGTTGCATATATTGCATATCCCGGCCAGGTTTCTTTTTCCCGCTACGTACGATCCCCACATAGGTGAAATAATCCACAGGTGAACATATGTGTCAGAATAAATATACTGTATACAGTTTTTGCAATACACATTGATTAAAAAGAAATAAAAAATAGGATTAATTTTTTTTTAGTATTGTACTTTTTTTAAGTCCGTGTTGTCTAAATACTATATTTCTAATTCTTTATCATATGGAAAAGTCAGTTTTGAGCTTTAAATGGGGGGAAATAATTTTTAAACATCCTGGACGTTTTAAACCGCAACATAGCCATGTTCTAGTTTTGTGAAACTTTAGAAAATCAAAACCCAGACTGTAAGTTGAGACATACTTAGAACTGTATGTTCCACATCATGATATTTGCGAGTTATAAAAAAAGATTACCGGACAGCACTAAAAAAAAAATGGCCACCAAGAAAGCTCCTTTCATCCGTAAGCTATTTACGGTCATCAACAAAACTTATTTGGCCAAGAACAAACTTTTGTTGGTGCCAATACTTCTTGTGACCGATCATCAAAAATTCTGTTGACTGTCAGCAAAATTTTTACTGGTCGGTCACAAGAAGTATTGGCACCCAAAACTCTGTTGGCGCCAATGCTTCTTATGACCGACCATCAAAAATTCTGTTGGCTGCCAGCACAATTTTACTGATCGGTCCAAAAAGTATTGGCACCGACAAAATTTTGTTGACCACCAAAAAAATTTACTGGCACCAACAGAATTTTTCTGGCAGTCAGTAAAATTCTGTTTGGGGCCAGTAAAATTTTGTTGGTGGGCAACAAAAAAATTTTTTTCTAGGGACATTGCTCGTGACGCAACGATTGTACTAAGCTAGAAAAGATTCTTGGCGCGTGTCCGGTCAGAGTTGCTCTATGGTTTTTTTTGAAAGACTACGAAAAGGGTGAGAAGAGTGAAAAGATGACTGTTGGATAAGTATAAAACACGTTAATTTTTTTCGAATGCACACATTTTTCAACAGTGTAACGATCCGGGGTTTTTCCGGAAACTCGTGTCTCGTAGTGTCAAAAGCGCCAGTTTTTTTACCCGCTGAATGAAGATGCTTCGACAGTCTGTCATGCACTTTATTCTATTACGTCGGAAATAGCAGCGGAGGGAGAGGGAGGGTAATAGAGGAGCAGACGACCGACCGGGGGGGGGAGGGATATGGAGAGTCACCGACAGCACGTAGAGCAGCGAAATTTTTCACTTTTACTCAACTTAAGTGCATAGTGATTCAAAATTTTTGAGATAACGTTTTCATAAGAGAACAAAAGGAGTTCTTGAAACTTTTTCTTGCACCTCCTTCCCTCCCTTAAATTTAACCCTCCCTTTTTTTTGCACTATTTAATTTAAAGGTTTTAGTTGGTCGAACGAGTTCAATGTTATCTTTTAAAATATATTACGTTTAAATTTTTAAAGAACGCTACTTGATGATCACCATTAAAAAATTTTTTAAGTAAAAGGGAGTCATAACAGCAGTCCCTTCATTTTGATAATATCCTTAAAAAAAAAAAAATTGCACTCCTATGAATGCTTTCGAGTGCTGCCTATTTGCATTTTAAAAGTCCAAAAGCTTGACAGTTTGGGACAGGTATACTTTTTTGTAAACTTGGGGTTTAAGTAGTAAATCTGTGGATATGTCCAGTTTTATCGCCTCGACTGCCTAGAGCTTACAATTGGTGCATATTTGCGTATCTTAAACCATTCATCCAGTTATTGGGTTTTAAAAAATAAAGTTTTGTCAAAGTGGTCTTACTCCTGGATTTTCCCCAATTTGTGTGGTTGCCGGACAAGTAGCGCAGGATCGTTGATCATGATTACCTTTCATGAGGGGAAAACGGGTCGAACATTGAAAATAAAATAATTATAATAACTGCACAAATAATTGACGAGTTTACATGACCATAAAAATAATTTCGCAGGTCGACATTAATATTTTCAATTATTAGTTAGAAGAGAAACATTTTAACAGTGACGACTCTGAGCGACGAAATTTGTTCAAAGGTCAAAAGAACGAACCATTCCATGTCCAGTAAAACACTTGAAAAGTGGCACACTGTGTATTTGAATCATCTTAATTCAGTGTATTAAAGTGTACTATAACTTGTCCTCATATAATCTTTAATTCAACAATGGCTATAGAAAATGAAAAAGATTTTATCGTGCTTGTTCGACGAACATCGCTAAAACGACTAAAAGTGCCTTCAATTAGTGGTATAGGCAAAAACAAATCCGTCGTGTCGAAACAGTTAACTATATACGAAGAAAGCCAGAACGAACGCGAGTTAATGCTCGATTTCCTCTAAATCATTTAATGAACCGGTTTCTATCCTTACCCTAAACGTTTAATAAGACTAAAAATCCTAATAATATAGAAAAAGAAGCCTGATGAATTCTACAATAAAATAAAATTGTTTAAAAAAAAAAAAAATGGTACCTATGTATAAAAATTTGCTGTATCAAGGATCGACCTTGAATGAATTCCTGAAATTTAATTTAAAAAAATTAAATAATTTTAATTTAATTTAATTTAAAACTGGCCTGGGTTCATTTCAAACCCCCTCAGTCCTCCCCCACACGCCGCAAGGGTTACATAATAAAATTATTAAAATTCTCCCTGGTTGGTTTAATTCATGACAAATCTAGATGCATTCAGAGGAAACTCCGTTATTCACACAAAAAATCTTCCTTACGGCCGAGGAGAGAAAGGAATCAAATCTTGAAAATAAACCGGGAAGTGGGTTTTTCGAAATTGGGTCAATATGAGTTATTGCTCGAAGTGAGGACTTGAGCGTGATTAGTGGTTACATCGTGCGAGCAAAGCCTAATGAAAAGGGGACAATGGGGAGGGGTTCGGGGGGGGGGGGGGCGGGGGGGGGGGGGGGGGGGGGGGCGCGGTTAATGACTTCCTTGATATTTGTGTGGTTCTCTACACCCCGATTCTATGTACCTATATGTTATAGTGCTTTTACAAAGTCAGGACCCAGGACCGACCCCCCTTCGCCAACAATGAAACGGCTGAAATCGAGTTTTTCGAGTGGCCTAATCTTAAAATATGGGTTCGCTAATGTAACTTTAAGTTTGCGAGGTGACTTATAAAGGAAAGAGTTTTGCTTGAAAGTTTGGCGCTATTTTATCACCTAGAAGGGGGTCGGTCCCAGGGCCTTAATCCCCCCTCTTGTCACCTTCCTCTGAACCCTGATGAACCAAGCCATAGTAAACCAGTTTTTTTCCTCTGGTCTATTACACATTGTTTCAGTGTTACTTCCGCATAATCGCGATTTATCGATGAGTCAAGACTTACAAGATAAGTTTTCTTCGGGCGCCTTCAATGTATCGTATAGGCAATTCCAACTCCCCCGAGTACCAACAGTTAACTATCTTCCCTATATAAACGGGAGAGTGGCTTTCTTCTGAACTAACCTGACCCTTAGAGGGTTAACTACGACATTGTGTGTATGTATCAATTATTCTAACTTAGATTATAGAAAGAAGTATAAACTCACTTTACCTTATGAACGTGATGACTCCTACTTTTGCAATGTCGTTCTCCAAAAGTTTCCACGTGTCAACAAGTAGATCCTTCTGTTCGTCTGTCAGAGCTTTTGGTGGGGGTCCCACAAAGCTCTCCTCCTCTTTTAATGTGCTTTGTCGACTAGTTATTGTCATTTTTCGGCCACCACCGGAAACTGGCCCCGCAACTTCGCTGCTATTCGAGTCTTGTTTGGCGAATATCGAATTACGACGGGTAGCCCCTGTATTTCCCATTGGTAAATATTGTATGAACCTATGCTAATCTATGACTATTATGGAATGAACCAATTTCGTACGAAATCAAAAAAAAAGAGAATTGTTTCAAATGTGCACCGAATAACTTTTATGATGCTTGCGAGGATCCGAAAACTCGAATCAACCCGAAATTCTACGTAAAAGGAAATTTGGATCCACTAAAGCCATCATGTGAGCTTACAGGCTTTTAAAGATAAGATGAATTTATCCCGATATAAGCTGACAAACTTCTATTAAGCTGGGTTTAATGATTTTCGTCGCAAAATCATTGCGTCATTTGGAGATATTAAAGCTCAAAAAGATTATAAATGTAAATTACTCTAAAAATTTTATTGGAAAGCTGTTAGATTTAGCTATAGCTATAAACCTGAAATAATCTGGTCAATATTTTGGAGTAACGGCCGATTAATTCACTCGCCACTCGCATGTGCCTCGACGCTCGTCTTGCTTACACCGAGAGCCTGCTCACGTGCAGTGACAACTTTCGTGAGAAACTACTCATTGTATTCAGCGATTCCATTTTACACTCGCCGAGTTTCAAGGCAAAAAGTGGAGACTCGATGATAATCACTCCAAGAACTCTGAAACAAACAAACAAACAAAACCCAGAACTAATTAAAATCAAACTTTCACTGAGACTGATTTTACTTGATTATTTCATAGTATTTATAAACTTTCTATATCTGTCCCTAGTAAACATTGTTTGTTGGCGGCCAACAGAATTTTACTGACTGCCATAGTAAAACTTTACTGGTGCCAGTAAAATTTTGTTGGTGCCCAATAGAATTTTGTTGGTGCCAATACTTCTTGAGACCGACCAGTTAAAAATTTGCTGGCAGCCAACAGAATTTTTGATGGTGCCAATACTTCTTGTGACTGAACATTAAAAATTTTGCTAACAGGCAATAGACTTTTTGATGAAGGATAAAGTTTTGTTGGCGCCGACGAATCTTTTGTTGGGGACCAGGACATATTTTACGGGTGAAAGGAATTGTGTTATATGGTGCATGGCCAATAATTTTTAGACCTGGCCGCCGATAAACTTTTTGTTAACTAGCCACTAAAATGATGTGGAACATATAGTTGCTATAGGTCATAATTTAAAGACTAAATTTGGACTTTTTCAAGTTTTACCGAACTAAAACAAGGCTATGTTGACGGTTTAAAACACTTTGATATGCTGCCAGTTCCTAATGGTCTAATAAAAGCATACGCTCTTAATCCTTCCACTCCCACGTCACGCTGACAAATTAATGCTCGCTCGCTCAAATGAAGTGAGTAGTTAAATATTCCTGCACCACTGTTCTAATTTTACATACACAATTGATTGAAGGCGCTCGGAGAAACAATCTTAAATGTTAACAATTTGGAGTTCCAAATTATTGTAAATAAAAAACTGAACTTGTGTGAGGCAGATCTAATCACAGAAACGAATTATGGTAGGTCATAGTATGGAAAGGGTTAAATGAATCTCTTAAACCGCGCAACCTTAAGGAAGTCGTAGTGCTTCTGTGCACACCAAAGCACTTCTATTGTTTGTGGTAAGTAAACTTGAATGAAACGCTTTTGGTTCTCTCGCTAAATGTAAATTGAACCGTTCCTCAGGTTTCTCGAGAGAAGAAAGATTGCAAATTATAAAGTTTTAATGCAGTTGCATTACGCCGAGTAATATAACTTTCCTTGCGGAACAAAACTCCGCTGCTGCTATTAGCCGTTTTAAATGTTTATAAGGGACGGGCAATACAGATCAGAGCTGCCATTTTGTGTATATTCAATCGTATTTTTCCATTTACCGATAATTCCATCAAAAGATGATTGACCAAAAGATTACATACGATTCAGTTCAGTGCATGATTGTATTCCACGAAAATACTCGCCAATTTTTCCATTTATATACATTCAAAAGATCGAACTCGAGAGCTTTCCCTCGAAACCCTATCGTTAAATGTTTATTATGGGTTTAAAAATACATTATGTTTGGTCATATTTTCCCCTTGAAATAGATATTTCGGACATCGGACGTTTCCGCATGAGGTTGTTCATTCAGCAATTCATTTGTGGAGACAAATTAGACTCAGAGACAAATAGAGACGGAGCACTACGCTAAAATACACAGGGTAGATTTTAGGCAGGCCAAATTCTCGCGGATTCATCAAAATTGTCGCATGATGCTGAACGCTGAGCACCGTTGAGCACCCTCCGCTTCAATTCCCAGCCCCACCCAGCCTATCCCCCTGTGTTTGCCGAATTTCACCGTTCAACGCCATGCGACGAATTTGAAAGGTTTTGATGAATCCGCGAGAAACAGACGTGCCTCTGCTGCGGCCAATTAGTGCTCCATCTCTGTTTGTCTCTGATTAGACTTGACAAAATAAAACCTATAAGATGTTGTGATAAGCGTAACAAAACGTAACCAGGATCTTAAAAAACCAGATAAGCTGACTGAAGTCAGCCTAATTTTTGAAGATAGTAAATGAAAGTAAAAGTGATATCTACAGATCGAAAAAAGAAATATAATAAAACACCAGCTGGATTCTTCGAAGTCAGATCAGTCAAGGACACTCAAGATTCGTCCTGTTTTCTCTTACAAGGAGAAAACTATTTTTGAGATTAAAAGCCCGCGTTCAAAGTACAGCATCATCACTTGGTTTTTTTCATCGTGAATACTTGTGGTAACACGAGAAGCACAGTAGGTAAGTCAACTTATCTGCTTTCTTTTCTCATCTCGGCGAATAAAGTGCTATTCACTCCATTATCAGATCAAATTCAAACGTTATTTTGCATTCATCTTATACTCGAGGTCCAAAATGCTATATTTTTCATCAGCTCGTTATTTTCCAACTTTCTCTCCACCATTCTTCTCTCTTATTATATAACGGTTGTAAGTTCCTAAAGCGAGAGCCAAATTCAGTGCTGCAGTGCTTGCGGATATTTAAGGGTAATGAGTCTGTTGCAAACTTTTGCGATAGTAATGCAGAGTGTCAACTCAAGGGTAAAAGCACTTGAAAATTACGTCGAGAATCTCAAAAAGTTCCAAACTTGACTCTCAAATACCAATTTATATGCAATAACATTTAAAAAAAAAAAAAAAAATCCAAAAATTACTGTCATATGACTCAAAGAACACAATTTTCGCTCTAGGCCTATGAGAAAGTCATAAGGGAGTAGTCATATCTAATAGCAACTTTCTATATGCTGAAGAAACATATTTTTCGATGTATTATTTGCAAAACAAATGTTGCACCGAGCTCCTTCCATTACCAAAATAGGCAAAATTAGAATAGTATTCTAATTTAGTATTCTAATAGTATTCTAATATAACACAGAATAGTATTCTGTGATTTCGTGAATTAAAAAAAAAAAAATGCACAGAGTGGCAACTCTGGGCCATATGCGACGTTGTCAGATTGCGTGCGACTCCACTGCAGAAAGAAGTTAAATAGAATGGAAACAAGGAGTCACCGAGGAGTACTCTTCAACATTTGAAGAGTGTTGTTATATGTGGCAGAAGTTATCCGAATTTCCCGTTCTACTTCATATAAAATTCGGATAATTTCTGCGATAAATGGCAAAACTGCACTCGAACAAATGAGCAAGCAGATAATGAAACACGGTAACTTTGTTCGAAGGGATGTTTTATTTTCTTACTTATTACGCTGTTTTGAAGAGACAAACCCCTTTATTCCTGAGAGAGAGAGAGAGAGAGAGAGAGAGAGAGAGAGAGAGAGAGAGAGAGAGAGAGAGAGAGAGAGAGAGATGAGAGAGAGTAGTTTGAGTATTCATGACGCAGAATTTTTTCAAGCGCATGTTTTTTTTTCCCCCCCACCATCAAATTCTTCGTCTGTTGCTTTATACATATGAAAGGTGAATAAGGGTAACTCCCCGGTAACATAAATTTCACGGACGCCGGTAATTTACTATAGAAATTGCATCAACGAAGCGTTTAAAGCTACCAAACTGATAAATATTTCTATTAAAAGTGTTCCTTACAATAAGTCCAAAAAAAAAATAAACCGGAAATATAATTTTTTTATTCCCAAGATCAGTTTAAAAGAAGAATCAAAGATATACAACTCGAATTTAGCGGGTAGTTAAGTATTCGTACTTAGCTGTGCTCATTTTGCCTATCCTGGTAATTGAAACATTATTTTGCAAATAATACTAATTAGAAGAAGCTATTACTGCAGTGCGAGGTCAAACGAATAGCTCGGGCATGGTATATGGAAAAGGTTAGCATTAGGAAGTCCAGAAGGGGGGGATCCCTCTCAGTGATCACAAATGTTGCCTTTCTTCGACAGGAAATAGCCTTAAATTGCTTTCAGCAACGCTTCAAAGTTCATGGGTGTGCCCCCTCCCCCATCCTCTTAAACAATTTTCTCGGTCCGGATTTTGCTGGATTTCTGGATTTTCTTAATCAAATTGAATTCAAATTTGATTTTCAGGCTGTTTTTGAGAAGTAAAAGGTAATTCCGACTATTTTTACTCTTAAAAAGCAGACAAACTGTAACGATTAATTCAATGTATGCCAATTTACGGTCCGTTTCTGTAGAACTTGCTTAAAAGATGCGCATTTTATGGAAATATTAATTCATATGATAGCTTTTACGATAGTTTTTACCATGCAAACTTTATCTTCCATTTTTTGGCGTCCGCGAAAACGTCCTGTTACTGTGGAATTATTCTTAATTGAGTCTCTTGTGCGATGATTTCCGCTTACTCTCATTACGAAACATTCGTAAATTAATACTTCTGCTTTAGGTGAGGTATCCATCCAACCCGGCATACAGGTTTCCCTCACATTCGCAAATGAAAGTGGAGGATGAGAGATGAACCGCAGAGCCCCGAAATAATCTTCCTCGAATTCGTCTCCGTTCTCAAGTTGTGAAAGTGTGGCTACCGAAAGATTCGGGTGGTGACTGATGACGATGACGTCACTGTGGCGCTGATCCGCACCAGAGCTGCCGTTTTGCGTTTAATCAATCGTATTTTTCAATTTACCGATGATTCCACCGGTTGAGAAAAGATTACACAGTTTAGATTAGGGTATGACTGGCATGCACGAAAATACTCAGATCTGTAATCTTTTTCCAATCGATGGAAACTCCGTTAATTAATTAAAATATCCGCAAGTTTTTTAAAATCATCGACGACTCCACCGGTTGAAAAAAGATTACAAATTAGAGTATTTTAGTGCAATACAGTCTCACACAGAACTGAACTGAGTAATCTTTTCTGAACCGTTGGAATCATCGATGCATTGAAAAAAATACGATTAATGGGTCTGTTGCAAACTTTTGCTACAGCGCTATAGAGTGTGCAATCTAATGTAAAATCGCCTGAAAATTCCATTGGTGGCATCAGAAAACAATGAAATGCAATAATAAACTCACAAAATGCGTTAAGTGAAATCCAAGATGGCGGCAAAATATCGAGCAATCTGTATGCATGCGCCGCGAACATTCAAGGATAGCCAACCTAACAATATCCATCACAACCAATCACAACGTAAATAAACACATAACCTCTACCTGCAGTGAGGTTGTCCAAGTTGGCAATCCTTGGATGATCACGGGGCATACATTCAGATTCCTCGATATTTTGCCGCCATCTTGGATTTCGATAAACGCCTCTTGTGAGTTTAATATTGTATTTATTGACTTTATGATGCCACCAATGGACTTTTCAGGCGAGTTTACATTGGAGTAAACACTTTTTATCGCTGTAGCAAAAGTTTGCAACAGACCCATTATACGCAAAACGGCAGCTCTGAATTCCGCACCGAGAAATCTTGACTCGGCCTCTCTCTAACTTCCCCTTGGTTCTGTGACTCTTACGTGAAAGCATACCGAGTTGGCCGACAAACAATGAATCTATTTTCTACTGTGTTCCATCTCTATTATTTAATGGTTTTAGCTGATATTGGTGTAAAAGAAAGTCACACATCATTGACGCAACCAGGGTCTTTCTCATCTCTATCATCTCCCTTTTGAATGTATTTAACCCGAATGTATGCCCATTGAGTCATTTATGACCCGCTTTTTGAGTTTTCTTTGGTCAACTTTACAGTATAAGTTTAGGCCAATTTTACTTAGAAGCCAATTTTGGATTTTTCGGCACTTATAATTTTACTGGACCAAAATATTGCAATTTTTTTTTCATTTCTACCTCT
Organism: Trialeurodes vaporariorum; assembly: GCA_011764245.1. NCBI lineage: Eukaryota > Metazoa > Arthropoda > Insecta > Hemiptera > Aleyrodidae > Trialeurodes > Trialeurodes vaporariorum. The sequence continues at coordinate 902,001 of VMOF01000111.1, forward strand.
ATAAAATGGTGCTTCTTCAGAAAAACACCTAAAAATTTTAAATTATGTTGAGCAAATATGGGCTAGGTAGAAAAATGATAGACAGATGGTGTTTTGTCTTCTTAGCTATCATTGACCAAACACAAGTGATTCAATAGAGCAAAGAAAGAGAAAGATTATTTTTCGTCGTGCAACTGAAGAACAACATTAATTTCCATTTATAAAGGATCTCTACAATTCATTGGTGCATGAGTACTTATTTCAAAACGTAAATTATGAGAATACACGAATTCAAATGGACCAAATGCTAAATCGTTACCAAATTGCTGTAGTCGTGACTCGTGCAATTTGGCAACCAGTTTTTTTTTTCTTTTTTTTTTTTTTGTTATTCGAACTTATGCATAGGTATCGATTTCTCAGGGATACAAAAAATTCCTTGAAGATGGAATTTTAAAGAGAATTAAATGGACAGTTACCAACATTGCACTAGCCACCACTGCGAGGGGTTGATTAGAATACTGTTATTAAATCAAAAGCTTGTATTAATTATTTCCTTCGTTGAATTTGAATTAACAGAAATCCGTATAGTTATATTAAAAACAATTTACGGACACAAATTGACGAGAGGTAGGAATTCCCCTAGTTTAAATAACTTTGTTGCTGCCGCACGCTTTATTTTTTCCGTTTGTTTTTAGTTCTAAAGTTATGATTTGGGTTCAAGTACGCTGAAGTTAGATGAATTAAAAGGGACACAGGAAAGATAGAACATAAAATAAAATGAATCCAAACTGGTAATTCAGAGGGGACAGAAACTCGAAAGTAAGAGCCCCCTCCCCCTCTCCTTCTCCCCCCTCTCCTTCTCCCCCTCTCCTTCTCCCCCCTCTCCTTCTCCCCCCTCTCCTTCTCCCCCCTCTCCTTCTCCCCCCCTCTCCTTCTCCCCCCCTCTCCTTCTCCCCGCTCTCTTTCTCCTCCCCTCTCCCTCTCCCGCGGGAGTGAAAATCTGGAAACGAGTGCGCTTTTTTTAAGGACGCTGCAAGAGGACGAGTTCGGTTGCACAAGTATGTGATCGGGTCAAAGAGGGAGAGCGGTGTGAGGGGGAGGGGAGGGTAAAAAGAAAGGTGTACGGGGGTTTGCAGGTGGGGGGGGGGAGGAAATGGGGGGAGACATGGGGGGGGAGAAGGTAAAGTATTCTTTTTTACTCCTTTATTTTGTGCAACTCTTCTCTTCTCTTCTCTTTTTTTTTTTTTTTTTTTTTCATTCGTTGAATTTGATAAACACCGTTTTGCCCAGATTCGAGTAAGCGACTGAACGGGCAAAGTATCTTTCTATTGTTTATCTACGCTCCGTTAATTTTTTTTCCGGCTTTTTGCGGTTTAAATGCGAGGCAGAGAACGGAGGTACGAATGGCTCACCAGCTCTCAAAAGCTTGCCGGGAAACGTGTTCGCACCCCTCTTTCCCCTTGCATTCCCACCTTCGTCACACTTTCCCTCTTTACTTTACTTCTTTTTTTTCCTTCTTCTTCGTGCTCTTTATTTTCGAGAGTCGATCATTCCTGAGCGAGGTATAATACAAATGCGTGTGTTACCCTTGAGAGATCTCGGTTGCCAAATGAACGAATGAAAACAAACATATTATTTTATTTAAACAAATAAAAAAATCCGATCGATTTGTGATTTGTTATATTCCACATGTCCATGTATGTTGTCCCGCTCTCCGCGAGTTAGAGGATGCACTGAAAAAAATTGACTCTTTTATAGTTAAAAGTATGGACATAAAAACGGTTGGTTTAACTGTTACAATTACTTAAATTAAGCCCATGCCGTGTTAATTTAACAAATTTAAACAGTCAAACCAACAGTTTATAAGTGGTGTCCATATTTTTTACTATAAAAAGTTACAGTTACCACTTTTTTCAGTATGTATTTTGATCTTGGGGCAGTTTGAATTTTTTTCTTTCCATTATTGGCATTGCCATGACCCCACGTAAACACATAAAATGAATAAAGACATACATGCAAAATGTCTATCCGTCCGTCCTTCATAGATATACCTCCAATCACTGGCAGATCCAGAAAATTTGTCTGGGGGGGCACGCTTGTGAAATTTTGAAATTTGAAGCGTTGGTGGAAGCAATTTCGGGCTATTTTCTATAGAAAAAAGACAACATTTGAGGCTTCTGGGGGAGGCGCGTGCCCCCTTCCCTCCCGTGGATCCGCCACTGCCTCCAATACTTCCATGACATTGAGTCAATTGGTGCAGCAACGGCACAATTGGCATATCTCCCATCATAAGTGGCGGTAGCCACCAGGCCAAGTCCAAAACCCCCGAGCAAGAAGGTGGCGTCCGCGGACACTTATTATACACCGATCAGTTCGTTTTGTCGATTTAAGCGTTATATGATCTGTTGCCTAGGATTCCAAGAAAACCGCTCATTAAAACCCCATAACACCTGGTACTGTTCGATTCGTCTTGAGGTGTACATGTGCCGCTCACTAATTAGATTTTCAATCGGATGAGTAACAACGGAGATATTTCCAAAAAACATCGATTTATTCGCGTTTTTTTTGCCTCTTGCCGATTCACTTTTGCGTTTCGCACCCTCGTTTTTGCGCACAGATAGCGGAATAACGGTAGATGAAACCCCCATATAACCTGGTATAGAAAGATTCGTTAGGCTTTTCTGAAGGTTTTAGGCCAGGTCTCGTTGAATTTTGAGCAATATCAAGGAAGATAGCTTTAATTGAAATTAGCGTAAATTCAAAATTTTTTGCGTTTCGGCCGCTCTTTTTTTTGCGCTCAGATTGCGGAATAACGGTAGATGAAACCCCCATATAACCTGGTATAGAAAGATTCGTTGGGCTTTTCTAAAGGGTTTTTTGGCCAGGTCTCGTTGAATTTTGAGCAATATCAAGGAAGATAGCTTTAATTAAAATTTAGCGTAAATTCAGAATTTTTGCGTTTCGGCCGCTCGTTTTTTGCGCTCAGATTGCGGAATAACGGTAGATAAAACCCCCATATAACCTGGTATAGAAAGATTCGTTATGCTTTTCTGAAGGTTTTAGGCCAGGTCTCATTGAATTTCGAACTGTATTAAGGGAGATATCAATGATTGAAATTAGCGTAAAATCGCCATTTCTCCACATACCGCTATGGTGGAACGGAGGAGCATCGTCGCGAGGACGAATGAAAGATTGGAAGAGAGCGAAGAATTGCGAGCTGCGCAGCAAATGTGCGCGTCGCGACTCGTGAAGTGACTGACTGAGTGAGTGAACGCGTGATCTGTCTCGTTGTTGTTCGTTTTATTATATTAGTGGTTTTCAATCAACATTATTATATTATATGGATTGTCTGTATATAAAATTCCTTCTATTTTGAATACTCTTCGATCGATTAGTTTATTCCTTAGTTCTTATTTTCTCGGCAAATCTTGGCAGATCAGAGGGCAACAGCAAAATTTGACATTTGAGGTTATTCACGCAGTTCTGTTTCATAATTTAAAATATTATTGTTCAATCGTGGTTCAATATTTTAAATGAAAGTGCAGTGATGTTTGTTAAAAATCCGCTCTTTGTAAGCATCCCATCTCCGGGTAACTTTCTTGGAAGCCTCTGAAGTTTCCAAAGTGTATTTTCAAAGAATTGGTATTGTTGTCTTGTGCTGTGCTTGTGCGCTTGTATAGCTTGTCCCAGAAAAGATTGGATTTGACACTTCTATGGTTTTCATGAAAACATCAGCTTCTTACGGCTCCTAACCAATCAGGTTGCTCTATCTGAGGATGGAAGCTGATGTTTTCATTTAAAGCTACAGTTGTCAAGTCCAATCATTCTTGGGACAACCTATAGAAGTGTTGACAAATGCTGTCCGTACGATTATATATGATTTTATCTGTCGCTTCTGTTAGCAATGTATATTCTGAGATCAGGCAACTCCAATGAGCTCCTAGTCTTAGAATCCCTATTATTAGCAGATTGCTGTTTCTACATTGATCATCAATTCCTTCAAAGAGATTGCAAGAAGTGCTAGTTTGCTCACTTTACAAATCAATCAAGTGTTAAACAAGTAAGTCTCTTTTCCACCCCCAACCCTTCTCTAACTCTCTTAGTGTCAAATAAAGGATACTAAAAGTTCTTACAGAAGAGCTCACATTATCTGAGTATATACCGGGTTCTGACAAGTAGCGTTGCTCGCTATATGAAGAACACGGGGAAAAACTTATTTGTTGACAACGGGTCAAAACCTGTTTCGACGCATTAGCGGATATGGGGGGGGAAGGGGGCGGTCGCCATTCCCCCTTCGTTCGCCCAAAAAATGGGGGAAAAGGGAAAGGGGGAAAACAATGAGGGAAAAAAGGAAAAGGAGGTCTCCGGGGGGTGAAAATCTCAGGTTACCCCCCCCGTTCGCTACGGCTGGATCCACCAATGTGCTGACTAGCTGCAAAACAATGCCCGTTGAAGAAATTTTTGCAGGCTACTTGCCACATTGCTACTTTCCAGAACACCTCTCTCATAATATGTGAGCTCTTGTGGGGTGTTAGTCAAGACCTGTGATAATTTTTTGTAGAAGATTAGAATTTTGGAAGCACTCTGATGGGAGATACTGTATATGTTAGGAACCAGAGCTGTTGCGTGCACTTTGGCAACAACGTAATACATCCATTTAAACCCTCGTAAAGGGTCAAATTTTGAGGATGCACAGTGCACTCCCTCGAGTCAGTACTTTACATTAGTTGGAATGGATGGAATACAGTGTTGCCAGATTTTTACTGTTCTTGTTGCACAAACCAGTTTTTGTAAAACCTGATGAGCTATACCGTCACAACTCAAACGTTATTTTGCAATTTTACTTGAGTGTGTCTTTAAAACTGGGAGACCCCAAAAGGAAGACCGTATTGAAATCTTTGGTTTAAGCTCACCAATGACTTCCGAATAATAATTATAACCACTAGTAAAGAATGATTAAATACATAGACTCGAGCTCTATTCCTTGGCGTAAAGACATCCGTGTTTTCAGCTCGCTGAGTACTAAGTAACTTAAAATTTTTTTTAAATTTTTAAAAACACGCATTACTGATCCTTGATTTTTCAGGGTACCAAAAACAATTTTAAAATTTAAGCTCTATACCTGCTGAATTTCAAATATTTTCGCTTTAATAATATTAATAGTGCAAAACTATTATTAGTAAAGTATCAGAAACAGTTTAGTATTTTGAAATTCTTAAAGGGAATTTTTTCCTCGTGTAGAATTTTCTTAGCTTTTCATCAGTGACATTCAAAATTTAAAAGGGGTTTGGTAAAGCTTAAAGAAGAAGATCATTGCAACTTAGCTTTTTTTCTACTATTGCTTGTAATAAGAAAAATAAAATGAAAAGAGGGGGGGGGGGATTGCGCTCCCTATTTCATTCTGCTCCATTGATGTGCCTTAGATGGAATCAACTTTATTATAATCATTTCTTTAGAAACACATCTTTGTCAAAATATCTCTTTTTGACTGACCCACCTAAACCTCAACCCCTTAACATAGGAATAAATCGCAAACCCGGCCCGATATCTTTGACCAAAACTATCAGTAAACCTCAAGTAAACTCGTGGCGGCCAAGGGCCAAAAACTTCTCCAAACCTCTCCCTTTTACTACCTTCCTCTTTCCTACCTCAATCTCCTCTCTTTAAAAACTTTTCTTTCAAAATTGTTATTTTAACCCCACCTGAGAGATGCATGATTGTGCGTGAGGTCTCTCAGATTCAACTTACAAACTAGCTGATATCAAAGCGACCAAGTCCCCTCCCCCCCCCCTTCCCACCCTTTCTACTCCTGTGTTTCTTCTAGCCCCCCACCCCTTCAGATTTCAGCCTGAGTTTTTTCTCTGATCTTCATTTTTCAGAATAATTATTACAGTCTGTTGGCTGCGCTCAACGCAAACCATTGCATAACTCATAAATTGCAGGCGCATGAAAATGCAAAGGATTTAAAGCCCAAAGGCGCTGATATCCGAAGAACCAAGTCTAATTTTTTGTACCTACCGCACCTTTCTTCTGCTTCCTCTTCTACTTCATCCTCTTGCTATAGTTCACCCACAAAAAAAAAAAAAAAAAGATAAAAAAATAGAAAAAAATTGGCGTTGACCTGCAAAAGCTGATATGCGGTGTTAGTACACTCTATGTTGGCAGGTAACGCCAAGTTTTTTTTTTTTTTTTATCATTTTTTTTTTTTTTTGGTGGGTGAACTATAGCAAGAGGATGAAGTAGAAGAGGAAGCAGAAGAAAGGTGCGGTAGGTACAAAACTTAGACTTGGTTCTTCGGATATCAGCGCCTTTGGGCATTAAATCCTTTGCACTTTCATGCGCCTGCAATTTATGAGTTATGCAATGGTTTGCGTTGAGCGCAGCCAACAGACTGTAATAATTTTTCTGAATAATGAAGATCAGAGATAAAATCTCAGGCTGAAATCTGAAGGGGTAGGGGGCTAGAAGAAACACAGGAGTAGAAAGGGGGGGAAGAGGGGGGGGGAGGGGACTTGGTCGCTTTTATATCAGCTAGTTTGTAAGTTGAATCTGAGAGACCTCACACACAATCATGCATCTCTCAGGTAGGGTTAAAATAAAAGATTTTGAAAGAAAAGTTTTTAAAGAGAGGGATTGAGGTAGGAAAGAGGAAGGTAGTAAAAGGGAGAGGTTTGGAGAAGTTTTTGGACCTTGGCCGCCACGAGTTTACTTGAGGTTTACTGATAGTTTTGGTCAAAGATATAAAATACATCAGAGACGTGTCGATCGTTGTTGCACCAAACGCCTCATCTTGGTTTAGTGCAAGAGTTACGACACTCCTCGTGTGCAATTTAAATCGTATTCACTTCAGAATAATGCGTTGAGTCCACTTAAAGAGGTTATACATGTTTTGAGGAAAACGTCCCGGAACAAAAACTATTTCCACCCTTACATTTCTACTCTTTGATGGAATTAAAGAAGGGAAAATCACCCCTTGGTCTTAACCTAAGAGTAATCCTCATCATCGGTCAATGGTGTAACCAGAGAGTCTGTACTCTGTAGCCCCCTTCCTTCCCTCACCCTTGACACCAAAATGTTCTCTAAAAAATAAAAAAATTCGCGTTACCTATGGAATTTCGATAAATTGTGTACCTAAACCCCCCAACCTTACCCCCATTGACTATAATGTAGAATTGTAGACTCTGGATTCCCTCCCCTCTAAAGACGTCTGGCTGCGCCACTGTCATAGATTACGTAACTTATAGTTTGTTTTAAAAGTGTATTCGTACCGAGACCGAAAATCTTTGGCGAATTTTTAATTTGCATTCTCTCGAAATCAAATCAAAACTTGCTCGCGACTTTAACTTTTGATTTCAAAGCGTTCCTCGATGGAAAACCCAACGCTTGATATGCATTTTCATTCCTTTCTACCGTGTATTATGAGAAAATCGTTGGTAATTTCCAAAAATTATCGGTGTAGATGCGCGTACACATCTAAAACAACCTCTGCCCATTAAATCAGTGCTGCCAGATCTGGAAAAGAAATAGATACAATTTACTGAAACTCTAATGGGAAATGTGTACATTATTTATCAAATCTGGTAGCACTGTATTCAATTACCACTTTAAGTGAATATCGCTCGTTGATTTTTACCTTGAAATTACACTAATGGAGACTCATGATGATTTTTTTCTGGCAAGAGGAGAGGGTTTCAGAAAGAGGAAAAAGTGTGGCTCTGATTCATTTGTCAGACAGGTACACGGAAAAAAAACTGCGGTGTAAATAACCATACGGATACCTGATTTTGGCACCTGCTAGATGTTATAGTAATGTTAACCAGAAGTATACTATATTTTGACTAGGTACTAGGTGATGTTACCTGATTGCATGTCGAATTTACTCAAAGTATCGGTAAGTGTACCATACTTCTGGTCAAGTTTACCATAACATCTAGCAGGTGCAAAAATCAGGTATCCGTATGGTTATTTTCACTAATCTTTTTTTTCCGTGTAATATTATTTTGTAACGGGTGGGACATTCAGACGACTTTGAAGTAATTTTTGTCAACTTCTTAATCATTTAAATGAAAAAACTATCCCACCAACAGAAAGGTCTTAACTTCTAGATAGTGATGGGATTTTCAAAATTTAAAAAAAGTCTAGCCAAAGCTGAGAAAATAGCAAAATAAGGGTTTAACGGGTGGGACAGAAAATGGACAAGGTTTTTGAATCACTTCAGAAAAAGTTGAAACTCTGAGTTTTGAAGAGATTAAAATTTGGAAAAAAATATATGTTAAATCTGAGGGTATAAACTTTGATCCTACATAAAGTTTTTTTTCATTCACTAAATTATTTTTCTCTAAAAAAATTAAAAAGTAGCGTAACGGGTGGGACAGCGAGGTTTCGTAACGGGTGGGACGCGTGTGATTTGGTCATTGAAAATACACATCAAACCTGCTGTAACATCAACACGTTTGACCTTATTAGATTTAGATAATGTTTTCGTCTCTGGTTGCATTTTAATACAAAACAAGACTGCTAGGCACTAATTTAATAATTTCAATGTTTGCATATCATGTCCTTTTTACCGTAGAATGGCCCAGACCTGAGAATAGTTCAGTTTGGCAAGTATGGCGAAAAAAAACGCTTGCTTTATTTGAATCTCGAGTAAAAATGTGGAGCTTCCGATGAAGCATTTTTTTCTCCGTGAACTGTGCAAACTCATATATGCGCTGCAACTAATGATCATTTCAGCAAACTTGCGAACTATGCCCAGTCCTTGTTCCTCCTCGTTCTTTTTTCCGAGAGCAGCATTTCTGATGAAGCGCATATTATTATTATTATTGTTCTACGAACAACGAGCAGAGAGCTTCGTCAGTTTAAAAAACCGACTGTTATATTTCTCTGAGCACTTTCATTAAAGTTGTGACGATTACAGATGAATTTGCAACAACAACAAAAAAGTATCCTCGTCGAAATCGAAATCGATTAAACCTAAAAGCATGTTTCATAAACGTGGAATATAATAAATGAAATATACCTACGATTCCACGAAACAATCACTGTATTCATACACCCGAATCTAAAGTGTCAACCTATATATTTAAGGTAGATGCCTTGGCGACCTATAGTGGCATTATCTTCCGCTAGAGAGGCGCTGTTGTCGCTCGTTCTATGAATTTATAGATTGTTTGTTATTGGCCGTCCTTTGCGGGACATATTGTACATTGGACATTTAAAAAAGGACATTTCCACTGAGCACTGTAAAATGATGTCCAGGAAATTTAATAGTTCGATCCACTGTGCTTGGGTTACCATTTAATCTTGCAAAATCCAAATATAACGAGGCAGATGAGCTCAAATTCTATATGCTTTGTACATTTCCATCGATAGTATTGGAGATGCTTAGAAAACGGTAATAGACTCTTAAAACAGTCTGACTGATCATCACCGCCGGCCACCGGCAGACGTCTCAAGCGATAAAAAATTATCAGATCTGTTTCTCTCTCTCTCTCTCTCTCTCTCTCTCTCTCTCTCTCTCTCTCTCTCTCTCTCTCTCTCTCTCTCTCTCTCTCTCTCTCTCTCTCTCTCTCTCTCTCTCTCTCTCTCTCTCTCTCTCTCTCTCTCTCTCTCTCTCTCTCTCTCTCTCTCTCTCTCTCTCTCTCTCTCTGTCTCTCTCACTTTCTCCCTCTACTCTTGTAACTCTTCAAAAAAAGTACACTTTTGAGGGCGAGAGACCAATTTTATTTCCCGTCTCGTCAATTTTGCGGAGGCGAAGAGAATCGTGCGGCATGGCGGGATGAGTAAGTTTATTTAACAGTCGGCACCGCGCCTTGCCTTGCGTCGCGACGCGACGCTGTATGATCTAAAATCGAATAAAAAGTGGCCAAAAATCAGTAAAAAAGAAAGGTTTTTTTTTAAAGTAAAAAAATCACATTTTCGACCTATTTAATCTAATTTAAAACTTTTCAGCTACTTTTAATGTTTTAATTACTCGTTGAAAGTGTTTCCAATGAACAAAATTGGTTTCGGAAGTTTTGAATGATAAATTGATTTGCTATTTGATTTTTGTCCACATTTTAACGATGTCAAACCAGATGTGCGTCGGGGCAACACCGGACACAAACACACACCTCACCCGGCTGAGCCCGAGCTTCAGGAAACTGTTTACTGTTTCGAAAGCCTTTTGGCATCGGAAGTGTTTTTCAAGATTGAATGAAAAGCGAGGTGTTTATTGAGAAACACCCACGAGAAGAAATCCGTACGAGGTAATTCAGCTGTGATTGCTTTGCTTTGTTTTGGGAAGAGGTACTTTATCGGAGAACAACAATTACCAGTATTAATGTTTTCCTCGGTATACGTTCTCCTCTTCGGTTCCGAATGTTTCGGATTTATAATGCACATCGAACGTGGGTGCAAGTCGCATATGAGTCAAGCAATAACTTCACATACTTAACATCTCCTCTGAAGCACAAATTAGATTTTGTGAATGAACAGATGGTTTTTTTTTCGTAGCGTTATAGAGGAAGAACATTTCCTAGTTTTGACTCAGTTGTTATGGATTTCTTGCAAACTTTAAGCTTTTTTTCGCTGTAATTTGAATTGGGGGTCTTGATATCTTGAATGCACAATATACATAATACATATGCTCTGAAATGGCTGAAAGGCTGGCTGCCCTGGTAAAAATGTTCCATGAACTCTGTTCAAATTTTCTATGTGAACATGGAAATCAAGGCGATTTCTATGTAAATTAGGTCGATTTCCGTGTGAATTTACACGGAAATCACAGTGATTTCCATGTCCACATGGAAAATTGGAACAGAGTTCATGGAACCTTTTTACTAGGGTGCCATGAAAGCCCAGGTGACGAAAATTAGTTTTGAGGAAAAACTGATTTGAATACTAGCTGTTTGAATCTAAAATGAATAGTTTTTAGAACCAAAGTATAGTTTATGGTTTCATTTTTATGTTTGATTGCATTTTGCATAAGAAACTTTAGTTTTACGAAAGTTTCAGTCAATCCCTTTTTGCTTCATACAGAGATTTTACCGATTCACTATGACAATGATATATTTCTATTTTTAAAAACAAAAAACAAAAAAACAAAAGAAAACAAAAAATGATGACATGCAATACCAAATGATATAGCTTAAATGCTCAAAATAATATTTTAAGGAATACGCGCAGAACTCGCACTAACCTAAAATTTCACATTAAAATTCCATACAGCGCCGTGGGCTCACCGTTTTCAAGAAAAGATGTATGAATCGTCGACAATGTGTTTTTAAGGAAACATACGTAGAACCAGCTAAAATTTTTGAGCAATACGGTTGCTATGCAAACTCTCCTAAGTCCTTCTTTCCTTTTTATCGAATTTTACTTCTTATTTATTTTTTCGTTGGTTCCTTTAATGTATTTATCTTTTTTAAATAGATATTGACGTGATCCTCATGAAATCAAACAAATTCTGAACCACCCCTTAAAATTTTTAGGCATTTAAATTTTATCGAGATAACCCTTTCAATGGCCGGCCAGGTTGGTCCAGTGGTCAGGGCTCCTGACTCTAGATCAATAGGTCCCGGGTTCAAATCCCGATAGTGACCCTAATTTTCACGATAGAACTGACGCGGAGGACGCACAGACGGACTTCGCGGCCTTAATCTCGGAAAATTAGGCGTCTAGAGCAAGCGGGGTCGGGTAGGGGGCTTGCGGGACACCGCTCGCCCCCCTGGCGATCTACATCTCCCATAGCTGAGCCATGGACTCACGCTGAAGCCCAAACTTGCGATGCCGTTGACGTCTCTACAGATGCTGCCATCTGTGAGACATGAGGCTGAAACAAGTTGAGTCAGCAGAGATGGAAATCCCGAAATGTGCCTCAATTACAGTCATCTTGTCAGCATAGATGAGAGGAGAGAAGTTGATAAGATAACTCGCCACGCACATCGGCACAAACCGGATCGTGAAAGCACAAGAGACCTGAAAAGGTCGCAGTGCGATACTCCTTCGGGGGCGGTCCTTAAGTAATAAAAAAAAAAAAAAAAAAAAAAAAAAAAAAACCCTTTCAATACCATGCCGAGCTATTTCGTTTACCATTGGCTATTTATTCCAATATGTCAACATTTACAAAATAATGTCTCATGCATCGAGCGCCTTCAATTACCGGGATAGGCAATATGAACACCGCGGAGTACGAACAGTTAACTACCCACTAAATTTAAGCGACCTTTCTCTCGAGGAGAGAGAGAGAGAGAGAGAGACAGAGAGAGACAGAGAGAGAGAGAGAGAGTTAGAAATGATGATGATACGATTTTATTCATTGAAAAGCTTTGATTTCTTCGGGTATCCTGAACCTAGTAGTAAACGGGTTAATTAAAATAGAACCAATGTTATCTCTATTCTAGGTTAAACAAAACATGAATATTTGAAAGTCTCATAGCAATCACGAGAAGCTCGTTTAATGATCGATAGCAGTTCTGCAAACTGGATCCTTCTCATTTCAAACCTAGCTCATTCTTTACCGCAACGAGTAATGCGGACAAGAATCGATATCAAATAATAGAAAGAAAAATTCAGACCATTAAATTATATTTGCTTTAATTTAAAATTCATAAACTTGAAGATAAAAGCGATCCAATTGCATATTTAGTCGGTGAGATATCAATTACGCTTATCTAACTGTATAATAAATCAATCGTAACAACTTATTGGATCAACGATGCGACATTTTGTTTTCTTGATGAATAGATTGTTCTAGTTACTTTCCTAGAAATAGTGAGAGCAATACCATCCACTAAAAGAAGAAACCTATTCATAATATGCAGTGGTGAAGCGAACAGTTTGACAACGTTTTATCCATTTAAAAACATGAAAAAATTTGAGTTCGGGGGTTTCCCCCACACATCAAATAGTTCGATATTTTTTATGGGTTTAAATGAACAGGATTCAACGTTACCAATTTTACCGCTACGACAAGAATTTCCTGCTCATTTTGTTTTCTGCCGTGCCTGGTAAAAATAATCAGCTTGTTGACAGTTAGCATGAGATTTGAGACCTGACGTCATCATGACGTCAACATAGATTATGCTGACATGTTGACATTATTGACGTCATGATGACGTCATGTCTCAAATCTCATACTAACTGTCAACATGATGAAATTTAGCTGATTATTTTTACCAGGGGTGATGCCCGAATTCCGTTACATCTTCTGCTCATAAGATGAAAGATACTATAAATTCACGCATTTGTATGTAGTAATAGAGGTAAAGAATTTGATGACTCTTAATCTGTTTTGAGTTTCCACACTGAGAAAAAGCTTTGGGCAGAATTATATTTGCTGAGTCTTGGGCAGGGGGACTAAAAAATGGACAGAGCAACCAAAGTCTTTGGGCGAGAAACCAACTTCCAAAGACTTTAGTTGCTTTGTCCAAAGATTTTAGTCCCCCCGCCCAAAGACGCCTCAGCAACTATATAATCACCGCAGACTTTGGTTCCCCTACCCAAAGCTTTTTCTCCGTGCATGATACATCGGTTTTGAAAGAGGAGACGCTACACTTACTAGCTGAAGATAATTTATATCTCACCGTATAGGTGCCAGTAGACAATTGTCTAAGGAGAGTGGACCTCCAAAACAAATTCTAGTAGAGGGTATAAACTCTCGATTTTTTTTTAAAAAAATTACTTGTTTTCGAGTCATATTAAGGGCTTGCAAATCGGTATTTTTCAGCTTCCAGGTGGGAGGTGGCAAACTGCCTAATTTGCACCCCCCCCCCTCCCTCCATCTCATTAATTTCATGTTTTGAACCCGTTTCTGATCCAGTGATCCTCTCCTCCCATGCAATTTAATTTTTAGTGACAAGAGATAAATTAATGATATCCGTAAAAACGCTGTTGGTTTTTATACTGTAATTATGGTGAACCCCCGTCAAATTAGCTGCGGTCTTGTCGAAGGTAATTTCGTTGGAAAGCAAGTATACCAGAAGTGAAAGGTTCACACTAATTAGGCCTACGATCAAACATTCCCCTGAAACAGTGAAGGCACGACGTGAAATGTTTGCTTTATACTCTTATTTAAATTAATCTCTGGTTTTTCGTTTCGCCTCGCGGATATACACATTACACAACCAAACAAGATCAAGTTATTAACGTCGAGCTTTGTCACATCACAACACAGTGTGTGCCCATCAGGGCTGCCCATGCCCTTTTGCGTATAATCAATGCTATTTTTCAATTCACCGATGATTCCACCGCTTGAGAAAAGATCACACAGCTCAGTTCAGTGCATGACTGTAATAAACTAAAATACTCGTATCTGTAATCTTTTCTCAACCGGTGGAGTCGTCGATGACTTTAAAAAACTTGCGGATATTTTAATTAATCAACGGAGTTTCCACCGATTAAGGAAATATTACAGATCAGAGTATTTTCGTGCATTACAGTCATACACTGAACTGAACTGCGTGTAATCTGTTCTCAACCGGTGGAATCATCGGTGAATAGAAAAATAGCATTGATTATACGCAAAACGGCAGCCCTGGTGCCCATCGCGCAATATACATTTTCATCCCTGACCGACCGTCATACTTTTGCCGAGAGAGTCGCTCGCGAGAACAACAGGAATAAGTAAGCATCAAGCACTGTCAAAGCATCAACATAGACTCGGTCACCGTGAAGTTTCCCCTTTGTGCAGATCATTTGCACTTCTATACACTCTCTCTTTCTCACGAACACACACACACACTCATACTACATGTGCTCTATCTCTATCTCCCTCTCTTTCTCCCTACCCTCTATCCCTCTCGCTCGTTCCCCCCTATGGTTTCCACCACGCGCGTTTTACATCGTAATTCGCGAAGAGACGCGGGTTGCGGGGCCCAGTGAAGCGTTCCTGAATAGCAGTTAACTGTCCAAATATTAAATGTAATTATGAAGCGCTGTGGTTCTCAAAAGGTTGATATTGTTAATTTCATTGATGTAATCTCAGTGTTGCCAGATTTGGGGGTTAAAATCCGTATATTTTGCATTGGTTCTTATGGGAACTGCGGTCTAAAGCCTCCGTGTATCTGGCAACACTGTGTAATCTACTCGCGGCGGCAATTCCGGCTGCATTTTACCGCCGACCGCAAATTAGTGCGAGAGGAAGCAGCCCTGCGGAGTATTTGAATAAAACCATAACGCGCCGTGTCAAGGCGCCGCGATACAACCGGCAGCACACACACACACACACACAAAGCAAACGGAACAACTTTAGCGTCCTATGGCAAAGTGCACAATGGAACAATCTATACCAACAAGATCCCGAATTTCGGCGAGAGGAGATAAACGGTAACTATTAAATTATCCTCACGAAATCATTCAAAAATCAAGAAGGGTGTTTAGCACAGAGGACAATTTATAATAGAGACCACGCACTTTAGCCGTGCGGGAGGTGGCTGACTTTTTTTTTTTTTCGGAACTCAACAGGATTTAACAAAAGGCCTTCGTACGCGCTCGAAATTAGAACCGTCAAATTGGCATCGATGAGCCGAGATCCACCACAAAACGGCAGGTGATCCAACTGTTGCATGTTCCGTTGGTTAAAACGTTGTCAAACAACAGTACAATTTGACGGTCCGTCAAACTGAAGAGTTATTTGA
Organism: Trialeurodes vaporariorum; assembly: GCA_011764245.1. Classification (NCBI taxonomy): domain Eukaryota; kingdom Metazoa; phylum Arthropoda; class Insecta; order Hemiptera; family Aleyrodidae; genus Trialeurodes; species Trialeurodes vaporariorum. The sequence goes on from VMOF01000111.1 coordinate 917,597, forward strand.
CGATGGATGTTGTGTCATCCGTTCACCAATCTACAGTCAACAAAGCAAATAAACCCGTTTTGGAAGTGTTTTGGTCAAGGTTATGTTTGAATTTTAGGAATGTCAGGTTGGCAATTCAATTGTTTGCGGTGGATTTCAGCTCACCGATATGCCACTTTGATGATCGTACTTTGAGCGTGTACGAAGGCCTAAAGGGAGCATGATAGCGAACATCCAGCGTGGACGATACGTTGACTGATGCAACTTCGGTGCTTCAGTCTTATTAGGCAAAAACCTCGACGACTTTGCTCATCATCAGTCAAAATGGTCCATATTTGCGGTGTTTTGTTGAGACCTAAAAGAAAAAAGTTGCCAACACGCGCAAACATGGGCAAGATAATTGTGCGTGGTCGACCTCTATTATATGTATACTGTCTCTGGATTAGCAATATTTTAACGGGGGGGGGGGGGGGGGGGGGTATTTTCAGACTCCGTTTTTTGTATCTTATGAATTTTTTCTAATTTTTCCTGCAGGAAATTCAGTTTTATTCAACTTGAAAAACACTTGGTCTTTTCTTTTTAAGCAGGCGCGAAAACTAGTTTGAACTTTTAGCCTTTTACAGCATTCCCATTCCTTGTTTAGAAACATAGTAATCCAATTAATTTTAACTCGAAACGAAAGGGAGCAATTGTTAAAAAAATTGTGCTGCTGTTATAGTATGTTGCGTCCTAGAGACCCTCAAAGTTCTAAATTTAACTTTGGAACCATAACACAGGGTGCATAGTCAAAGTCAAACAGATAAACATGTTTTCTATCCTTTAAATGTATTTTATATTTTTTAAAACGTAGGCAAGTATAGGTCTAAATGCTAATTGTTTATTCCTTCAAAATAAACAATAAATTGGGTCATTATAAGATTTAAAAACCACTTTATATTCGCATTAAAAAGACCTTCCTCACTGCACTCTCATGTTTCTAAATCCATTTATAAATTCAATTTTTACGAAATCGCAGCGATTCCCTCAGTTTTACCAATATTTGTCTCATTTGCCGAAAGTTGAGAATTGGAGCCTCTTAAATGTTAAGGAGAAAACTTAAACTCCGATCAGATTTGGCCACTCAAAACACTATTGTCTGAAATTCATACGATTTAAAATATAAAATCAAAATTAACTAAGAAGATTGTGTCAAGATTAGATGCATTGATGAATGCAAACTCTGTTTATATATAGCCCAAGAAAGAGGCACGCTATTTCAGATTTCGGTACGTGAAGGCTCTGACCTCTTACTCTTTATGGATATTAGGGGGGTGTCAACAGAGGTCGGGGGGACCATGTTCTAACTTTCGAGTGTTCAAATTGGGGGAGATAGATTATGTGCCTCATGGGTATCACGATGCAGTAAAGTGGCAACTTTTTTTTTTTTTCGAAACTTTTTTTTAAAGAAAAACCCAACTTTCCCCTCAGGAAATTGAAAGAGGGAAAGAAGGAAAATACATATATACTCAGCCTGTTAAAGGAATGTCAGAAGGGTTGCGAGCATTCCGGCGCTGGCTTGGCGTTGGTTTTGTCTAATTTGAAACGCAGTGTTCTCTAGGACTGGAACGTTAATTATTCAGGACAGTGTTGGACGCATCGCGGCCAGCGGGTTTTGGCGGGGCGCTGAATGCTCTCACATTCCACACGCAGCCGATTGTCAGCTCTGGTTTCTCGGGGTTAATGAGTAATCACTTAAGACTGGTCCTTGTTCCCTCCACCATAACCTCAAATGCCGCAGAAAATACTTCGAGATCACGCGCGGAAGTTGAGTTCAGTGATGTGAACAGAATGCGGTTTTTATCATTTGGGGCCAGGGGGCTGACCATTTACTTCATCGATAAACCAATCGTTAGGACTATGTCTATGGGTGATGCAATTTGCCCCAAATTCTAAAATTTGGCTGTTGCTATGGTAACCATGCATATCCATAGCCAGGAATTTTGCTTTCTCTCGCTTTGCTTATTTGAATGCATAAGTTGGAAGAAGACATAAAACAGGAACTGAAATCACTGATCAGATCTGTAATCTTTCCTTAATCGGTGGAAACTCCGTTAATTAATTAAAATATCCGCAAGTTTTTTAAAGTCATCGACAACTCCACCGGTTGAGAAAAGATTACAGATGCGAGTATTTTAGACCATTACAGTAATACATGAACTGAACTGTGTAATCTTTTCTCAACCGGTGGAATCATCCGTGTATAGAAAAATAGCATTGATTATACGCAAAACGGCAGCCCTGTTTAATGCGGGCAAAGAAAGAAAAAGACAAATTCCTTGCTACGCGGCTATGATGGTAACCATAATTGAAGTGCCTGTTTTTTTAAAGTCATTCAATGGATAGTTTTTAAATAACGTGCACTTTAACAATGGTTACCACAGCAGCAGCCAGGGTTTTACCATTTTTGACCAATATGGCGTCACTCACAGACCGTTTTAACAATATTGGTTTTAACGATGAAGTAAATAATCGGCTCGCAGATTATTTTTTTCTCTCCAGCCACGTGAAAGTTCTGCTCTCGGTTTTCAGCAGAGCCAAATAGAGACGGAGCACCACTCTAAAATACATAGGGTGGATTTGAGGCACACTGAATTTTCGGGGATTCAACAAAATAACAAGTAAAACAACAATCAACACCTTGAGATGTCGCATGGTGTTGAACGGTGACATTCGGAAAACAGGGGGGATGGGCGGGAAGTGAAGAGGAGGGTGCTCACCATTCAACACCATGCGACGTTGACCGTTGTTTTGTTGAATCCGCAAGAATTCAGAGTGCCTCTGCTGCAGCCAGTTATTGCTCCGTCTCTATTTGTCTCTGGTTTTCAGTTGGTATAAAACTTCAATAGTTCCACTACCGTTCTTTAAGTCACTCGTTTCATACAAAGAGCGTTGAGAGGTTAGAGGCATACAAATCCTCAAATTTTAAAATCGACTTCGAACTGTTCGATTTTTATTCCAATTTGCCCCTAAAGTGATGATTTGAGTGTGAGGTTTAGTTTTAGGTTAAGTCATGCCCCTGAAAAAATTTTAATCTCCAATCGATGAAATACGTTCAATACAAATAAAATGGAGTGGCACATTGTTATTCGCAAACCGCAATCATTGACCCGAGGAAAAATTCTCGCGCTCCACATTTACAATTCACAACATTAATCTCGCATGATCCGATTTTTTTTTTTTTTTTTTTTTTTTTCCCCAGATGCACGGGTGAGTTTAGTTGCGGTGGTTTGTGGTCTGAGTGCATGTTCTATCGCTCTCTTTTTTCTATACACTATTCAATATGCAATTATAGGTCGCTGTTCAAAAATAATTCTGAGGGGATGGAGGGGAAAACAAAGTTTTGAAACCGCGTCTCTACAGTTTTGCTATGTATTTGTTGTGTCTCCTCCTTTGCTACTGCACAATGGGTGGTCTGTTGCAAACTTTTGCTATAACGATTAAGAGTGATCACGGATCAATCTAATGTAATTTCGTCTGAAAAGTCTATTGGTGGCATCAGAAAGTCATAAAATGCAATAATAAACTCACGAGAGGCGTTTAATGAAATCCGAGATGGCGGAGAAATATCGAGCAATGTGTATGCATTCATCACGAACATCCAAGGATAGCCAACCTCACAATATCAATCACAACCAATCACAACGTAAACAAACACATAACCTCTACCTTCAGTGAAGTTGTCAAAGTTGGCCATCCTTGGATGTTCGTGGTGCATACATACAAATTGCTCGATATTTCTCCGCCATCTTGGATTTCATTAAACGCCTCTTGTGAGTTTATTATTGCATTTTAAAACTTTCTGGTGCCACCAATGGACTTTTCAGGTGATTTTACTTTAGATTGATCACTCTTAATCGTTGTAGCAGAAGTTTGCAACAGACCAATTGCCTGAGATCGAAAAAAAGCGGCCAAAAATTAGTGAAAAAAAAAAATCATAAAAAATCATCGATTTCGACCTTTTAAGACTAATTTAACTACCCAGTGACATTTCTAGGTTTGAACTGCTTGTTCAAAAGGTTCTAAGTGATTAAATTAGGAATTGAAAGTTTATACTTAAATGATGAATTGTTGAGAAATGTACCTTCTCGTTTTTGGCCACTTTTTGACTTTCTAGAACCATGGTGCACTGTGCATGAGAAGAGAATTTTTTAAGGTCTCTTCAGCTGATCAAATTCGATCCTCAAAGTAGCTTCCATGAGTTTGGCCTTGTGCATAGCCGTATCCAGGAATATGTCGTTATCTTTCTTTGCCCATTTGAATGCATGTAATGGATAAAGGACAGAGACGCAGGCTGAATAAGTCAATTGTTAGCCCCTATATCCATCCTTTTCTAGCACGTGCAGTTGAATGGACAAACAGTTCTTGACCAAAAATGACATTGGACCAAATGTGATTTTGGACGAAAGCAACAAGACGAAAAGTGCGGCAATCGAATATTAATGGAGCTCCTGCAAACTTTTGCTGTGAGCAAATAAATAGTCAATGTCATGAAAATATCAGCGAAAATCACGAAAATCATACACAGGGAAAGTCGAAAATTCAGTAATAAAATCACATAACTGCTATAACGGCAAGTTTGTAATGGCAGTTGGACGCAGGTATCATGGAAGATTCCTGTCTATTATGTCACTTTCTATATGGAGACAGAGATATGTCTCAATTTAGATAGGAATCTCCCCAGATACCTGCGTTGAGCTGCGGCCATTAAGCCCGATCCTGAGTGTGAATTTCGTGATTTTAAAGTGTACTCATCGTCATTTTTGCGGGGTTTTATGCAAGAATCGACTCTTCAATCCCCTGTATAGCAAAAGTTTGCAAGATCCCTATTGGAGAATCTGTTTTGAATCACAGCGTCGAATCGCAGTGACTTTTGAATGCAAATTGGAAAACTGAGCCACTGGTAATGCTAAGACTGAGACGGCAGAATGTCGGTCGTTGCCATGAAATGAATACTCTGGCGAGGCATGACGACATTGCTCATAGGGAGCTAAAAAGAGCCGCGAGAGAGTTGACTCAAGAAATTAGGCATTTATTCAATTAATATAGAAGCGAGCAGCCCTGGAGGAGGAAAAGGTAATTGTTGTGCGGAACCATTCCCTTCCTTCCCCGGGAATTCGGGCGCCGGCGTCGTCTTGTTTATTCAAGCCAGGATCAACACTATAAGCGTGATTCAGCTCTTTCAAACAGTGCTGCCAAGTTTCGCGAACGCTTAGATTCCTTAGTTTTGCAGGTTTTATTTCAGAAAACTATTTTTTTTTATGTATGGAACGCTTTAAAACAAGATGGAACGGATTACATCTAGCAGAGGCGAAGAGTGGGACGAGTCAATGGCAAGGGCGGCTCGTGCTACTTGGCAACAATGTCATCCCTCCATTTGATTGTATGTAAAACAATCGATTCGAAAGTGAAGCAGCGCTTCACCAGCAATCGATTGTTAAACATAGATTCTAATTGAGTAAAGACATTGCTGCCAAGTGGCACGAGCCGCGCTCTGGTCAATGGGAGGGGTCGGACATGGAGTGTATGACTATAAAATGAAAATGTCAATGTTATTTACATACAGTCAGAAAACAAACTATAAAGGGTGATTTTTGGTAAACAATTTTACAGTAAAAAGAATGAAATCACTATAATTTCTACGTTGCTTATTAACAAAGATATAAGCATTTAACGTCGCCAATTCATGTCCGGCCTCTCCGATTGACTCGTTCCACTGCGTGTGCGGCAGGGCTGCCGTTTTGCGTATAATCAATGCTATTTTTCAATTCACCGATGATTCCACCGGTTGAGAAAAGATTACACAGTTCAGTTCAGTGCATGACTGTAATAAACTGAAATACTCGCTTCTGTAATCTTTTCTCAACCGGTGGAGTCGTCGATGACTTTAAAAAAACTTGCGGATATTTTAATTAATCAACGGAGTTTCCACCGATTAAGGAAAGATTACAGATCAGAGTATTTCCGTGCATTACAGTCATACACTGAACTGAACTGTGTAATCTTTTCTCAACACGTGGAGTCATCGGTGAATAGATTATACGCAAAACGGCAGCCCTGGTGGGCGGCGTAAAGACTTGGGAAGCAGGGGAAGCAGGGGAAGCAGGGGAAGTGGTTGCTTTGAAGCCCGAGCCTATAGGGGCCTTTTCGTCAGAGGTTTTTCTTTTTTTCAAAAGTTTTAAAAAATATACTTTTGAAGAGCCCAAAAGCAACTTGACCTCTGTATGTGTGATTTAGAAAAATTTTAAATTTCAGGAATTTCTGTAAGTTCGAGGATTTTCCCAAACCCCCCATCTTAATATAAGATTGGAGTTTCATCTGCGAAAAGTTAAAGTTAGCTTATGTGATACTCATGGCTAATGCAATTCTGGAAATATCTTAAAATGATAAAATATATAGTCGGGAGTTAGGGACGCTGAAACTGGGAGAAAATTTAGGGGAGGCGCCTTACCACAGAATAATACAATCAGAACGGAAACTCTAATTCATTTTGAAACATTCTTTGCTTCGGGCCGCCATGTTCGAAAGTGAGTATCTTCGGCAATCTTCGGCAGATCTTCGGCAACTGGCCGAGTTGTGATTGGTTGTATAGCCTGAAAAAGCATGTCCGCCATCTTGAGAAGTGAGTAGGCACAGTTGCCAGTTTGTGCTGGTAAATTCCAAATCTTGTTTCCATTGGCTCTTATGGGAGTTTCCCTTCTGATTGTATTATTCTGTGGCCTTACCTGCTCGTACTCGTAGACGGAAATAACGACAAAAAAATCGATATCAAATTGTTCTCGTGGCATGGCCGTAAAATATATTCGAAAACTAGAATGGAATTATGGGGGGGGGGGGGGCTCTCAGGAGAAGTTTTTTTTAGGGGCCTCCACTCGTTTCGTTACGCCACTGCATCTGTGGTTAAGTGTGGTTCGTCTATAGCATTCCAATTTAACCTTTGGGAGCACAGGGGGAGGGGGAGTCCGGTTCTGCAACGACCCTAGGTCAAATTATTAGCGTAAAACTCACATATTTTCTTATTTTTAAATTAAATGTTAGAGGTCATTTCACGAAAGTTGGCCGATGGCAGATTGGTTTTGTTTACTCCGCAGACACGAGTTTGCGTTTTTGCGCATGTGCAGGAACGCAAACACGTCTTCGCGCAGTAAGACGCATGATCTGTCATCGGCCTTTTTGCGAGAAACGAGCTCTAGGACTTTAAGGCATTTAAAGTACTGATGTAGCATTCGTGCCAATTTTCACGTTTTTATAAGCAAAAATTTACATTTAATACGGCTTTGTGTGCTTTTATCAGGTTTGGGCTTATTAATTCGTCAAGTTGTCAGTGGCGGCTTTTGCAATTCGGCAACAATGTATTTGCTTCATTTGAATCTACGTTTAACAATCGATTGATGGTGAAGCGCTGCTTCACTTTCAAATCGATTGTTTTACACACAATTAAATGGAGGGATAACACTGTTGCCGAATCGCACGAGCCGCCACTGCAAGTTGTTGATAGAAACCGGATCAACAAATGATTTTCTGGAAATTTCGTATCACTGTAGGATCAGTGGTTTGGTGCAACTCTTTAAATGTTAATTGCAAACGACTGGATAAAACAAAAAACTAAAAAATCTGTCTCAAATTTGTTGCATTTCTTTTTTCAAAAAATAGCCACAAATATCAGAATTGCGCTAGCCACGGTAGAGGTATCAGTATCTCAACAATTACGGACACTGTCACATTAGTGGCGTTGAGTGGAATTGGGCCACGTTGAGTGTTTTCTATTTAAACTTGTGTAAAAAGATCGAATTCAAGAGTGTTCACCGAAAACCCTATAGTTCGATATTTTTGATCGGTTTAAATGGAGAAAAAGCAACGTTACCAAATTGCACACTAAGCCACTGCCTGCTCACAACTTCTTTTTGATTTATTTTTATTTTGTTCCTTTATGATCATCTGTGTCTCCGGTCACGTATCGGTTGCTTCCTGAACTTCGTATCACGTATCACGTTCACTCAATATGAAGGCGCGTGACACCTTTACTTTCACAGTGCCACGAATGCAGTCGTGTCTCGTAGGATTCTTCATTTATGTATTTATTTTTTTTTATTTATTTATTTATTTCTGTATTTATTTATATTTATTTCATCTATACAATTCGGTCGCCGCGATTGTGGTCCAAAGCGAATTCAGTAGACCACAATCACGGTAATTTATATACTTTCCCGATTGTGGTCCTCAAAAAGGAAAACATCATTTTAACCTAACATAATCCTAACCTAATCTATCAATAGCTTAACCTTATCTAATCTAACCTTCGGAGATACGCCCTTTTGAAATTTTCAGTTTAGGACCACAATTGCGGTGACTATAGACGTATATTTGTTTTACCTGATGTAATTCACTATTTATTTTTATCTCTATTCTCCTCAAGGGGTTGATTTTCGCATTCCCATGCCGAGAACAATTCGTGCTCTAAGACCAAAGGCGCTTGGAGACGATTTTGAGTTCACCTATTTATCTATTTTTTGTCTATTTGTTTATTCAGTTATTTACTTATTTCCTCAATTTGATTTTGCACCTAAAATCGCAAGAACATTTCATAATAGTTCTCTGTATTTTTTCAAGGGTTTCTTAGAGACTTCGTGACTTGCCGGAAATTTCACGAGTCATTTGATGTGATTTGACAACACTGCTTCCAGAGGTCGTCAAGCTGCTGCATAACTTGCTGTGCATTCGAGTAACTATTCGTGAAGCCGGAAGCATACGTATATAAATAGTGTAAGCACGTGCATCAACATAAATAAGCAATAAACACCGACGAAAGGATCAATTAAATGCCCAAACTCCGTTAGCAATTACGTGCCAAAAATATGAGTCATGTTTGATGTGAACTTCTAAAATGCTATTCAAAGTGGTCAATATCACACTGTTTAATTGGCTTTTTTTTATGGGTATTCTGAAATCTTCTTATTCTTTGAATATTTTTAAAAGATTCATATCCCTTTCATATCTCTCTGAAGCTGGAGCTACTCCGGTCTAGGACTTCGATCGGAATAACTCAAACGGTATATTAGTGTATAATCATGGAATCTAATTTCTGCCTCTGCACTACAGCATCTTGAATAAGTTATTAAAAGAGAAAATTTCAGGACTGACATTATTATTTATTGTTTTCTCGAGGAAAGGAGCAAATTTCAATTTTGACCGTGGCTCCGACTCCGAATCCCTGACACGAATAAATGTTCGGTACAGACGGTTCTCGAAAGACGTTGGATGGTGAGCGTTTACGTGTACTTTTAAACGGCCTTAGGTGTACACCAATCATCTGGCTGCAGGACCGTCTATACTGAACATTTATTCGTCCCTGGATGGCAAAACTATGCAGGTTTAATACATGAGATTCCTTTCTAATTTTTCTCTCTCTTTAGAAGCAGGAAGAAAAAAGTCTCAAATTAGATAAGAATCGCCCGTGGTACCTGCTTAGCTCCGCCGCGCCGTATTACTTTTATCTTTAAAGTCATTTTCTGAAATACTACGAGTCAAATTCCTGATTTTTTAATATACTGCCACTTTCGTTGGATATAAGTAAGCATTAACTATTCTGTTCTTTACCAGTCACTTGAGCCATTGGCGAATACAAGGGGTGCGGCGTGGCGGAGGGGGCGATCACTCCCCCCCCCCGTTCAGCCCAAAAAGTGGGAAAAGAGGGGAGAGGAAGGGGGGATAGCGAAAAAAAAAAGGAAAGGGGTTCATTAATGAGCGAAACACCCAAGTTCGCCCCCCCCCCCGTTAGCGAGGGCTGGAGCCGCCACACTAAGAAAATCACTTGGTTAAACTTTACCATATATTGGTTAAAGCTTACTATACACTTGGTTTGGATATACGACAATCCACGTCGAGGGTTACCGTTACCCTTCTCACATAGTAAAGTTTACTATATTCTGTATTGTTGGATTTAACCACGAAAATGGTTACTTTAAACCAAGTATGAGTTAAATTTAACCACGCACTTGGTTATAAAATTTAACCAAGTAATGGCTTAGATGTAACCAAGTGATGGTTAAAATATTTGTTTAAAAGTTTCATTTCTGATATGCGGTTTATTAATTTAATGGAGTGGTTCAATTTTCATGTTTCCAATGTACGTGTCGTAGTGCCGCTCAGCGTTCCTAGAACAGAAGAGGATTGCTGAGAGTGGCCTCCGATAATCGATATAATTGCCAGGGAGGAAACGTTTGTATTTATATCAATTTGGTTGAAAATGTTGTTCTTTAGATTGAGGTGGTTTTAAAACTACAATAGCCTCTAAAGTTATCATGATACATATTTTTTGTTTTAAAAGTACCATCTGGGAGGCACTCTTATAAATAACTTTGCTTCATCAAACTTTACATAAGAATACTTTTGAGATTTTGAAAGCTTTCCGAAGATTTGAAAATCCCGTGCTTTGTGTCGAAGTTACGGGTAATTTCATCGTAGATAGTAACCATTTCATCGTAAACTTTAACCAACACATAGTAAAATCCACAAAGTTTAATTTTACTATTTTTACGTGGTTAAATTGACAATGTGCCTCGTTTACATTTACTCTATTGTTTGTAACTTTTACCATGATTATAGTAAGATTTAACCATGAAAAGTTTACTATGTCAATGTAGTAAACTTTAACCGAGTACTTTTTTCAGTGCTGATTTGAGCGTTCGAAGCTTCAAAATTGAATATCGAATGGTTGAGGAAACATTATCTGAAAATTTGAGATTCAAGAACCCTGTATTTGAAGAGCATATCACCGGTTTCAACCGGTGCTATGACCCCTAAGGCCGCTTTTCCTGGAAAACTCCGTTTGAACAAGACTCAATAAGCACGCCTTGGCGAGCCAATGAAACCCTGACGAGTCGGACAGATCAAATATAGAGCAGGAAAAGCTTTCACTATCCAAATAAGACGTTGTCGAAAATAAGAATGACAGATGTTCATCCCTCTCTCTCTCTTCTCTCTCCTCGCAAGGAAGGCCAGATCTCCAAATTTTGACATTTCGAGATTTGAGTCTTTCCATGTGTATTCGAAAGTGCTCTTTCGATCTGGTTGTGTTTTGAGACCTTAATCTTTGAAATGTGAGAGTTATTCAATGAAAACTCTCAGGCAAAACCATCGGAAGATATGAGATGTAAAATCTTATTTTGGCTCTTCTGGAAAATCACGAAAATGGAGATACGTCTCTTTATACGTTGAGAGGGACGAATTCTGAGGGGGAAATAGGTTGAGTGTTGAATAAACAAACCGCGCTCTCGGTCGGTTGATTCATTCACTTGTACCGCGCTACAGTGGAACGAATCAAAAGATTCTTCGAACACTGCCAAGACCTAAGAAGTACTGATACTTACTCAGATTATCATTATTCCATACTAATTAGTTTGATGGTATATTACCAATCCTTCAAAATTAGTCACAGAGCTTATATTTACTATTTAAAAACCAAATGCACCAACAATTATTGCTCCAAATCGTAAAGGTTCTTTTGTTTGAGATGTAAAACGAACGTCAAGCAAACATACACAGGTACATGGTCCATCTGAACTTTAAGCAAAAATTAATCTGCTAGGAGTGAGTTTTAGACCTACAGACCTGTTTAGTGTGACGTCACGAAAAAAATTAGATCCAAACAAATGCTCCATCTCACTCACTCTCGTGGGTTTTCACATAAGAAACAGGATCCAAATTTTCAAATGCAAATTCGTGACAGTAAACAACAAGTTTTCTCAAATTTTATCACACCATCGGATTTTACGTACTTTGAAATGTAATCACGCTCCAACAAAATTTGTGAAACATCAAGCATTAATTTACAATCACAGTTATTTCGAAGAAAATCTTATGCTTTGTCCTTGTCCCAATCACAGTTTCTTATGGGAACAGAATTCTGGGATATAGCCTCATCGGCACCATCACACCCTCGTGTTATACCTCGAACAAGCTTCATTACGAAGAGAGGTTAGGATGATTGAGGGACATGGCGGTGATACGCCTATATAAGAAACTGTGAGTAAGACAAGGAAAAAACATTCAACACCTCTCGGTATAACTGTGATTGTAAATTTACTCGTGATCCTTCAGGAATTATGTTGGAGTGCAGTGGCGGATCCACGGGGGGGCACGGGGGCACTTGCCCCCCTAGACGCCTCAAATGTTGTCTTTTTTCTATAGAAAATAGCCCGAAATTGCTTCCACCAACGCTTCAAATTTCAAAATTTCACTGGCGTGCCCCCCCCAGAACAATTTTCTGGATCCGCCACTGTGTCGGAGTGAAAAGATACTTTAAGGTACGTGGAATTAAATGGTGCAATAAAATTTGAGAAAACTGGTAACTAGTATGAATTTGCATTCAAAAATTTGGATCTGATTTCTAATGGGTTAAATCCACGAGAAAGAGCGAGATAGAGCATTTGTTTGGATCCAATTTTTATCGTGCTGCCATCACTACGCAGGTCTATTTAATGGTGATTAGTGGCGTGGCGTGGCGCAAGGTAGCTATATTTGACGGGTATACTCGACTCGCTTCCCGCGTTATCTTCAGTGGCGCGCAGTTCAAAATCACTGACGCCAAGATATCTAACGAAAGTAGAAAACGCACTGTCTCGCTCTGTTGACTAATTGTGAGTCGAGTGAGTCGGCGTGTTCTCTGCTTTTGTCGCGGCCATCTTGGCTGCAGTGATTTTGAACTGCGCACCTCTGAAGATAACGCGGGAAGCGAGTCGAGCATACCTGTAAATTGTGTCTTATTTTGTAGGGGTGCGCCTTCATTTTTCAAGGTAGACTAAAACGGTACACGCGCGTACGAATAGTCAACAATGACTACTGTCTACCTCGAATTTTTAACGCTATCTGGGACCAATAAATGATCGGTCCAGAAGGTCCCCGAAAGATGTTGGATGGTGATCGTTTACGGTTGGTTTTAAATGCCGTACGTACTCATCAATCATCTTGGAGCAGGCCCGTCGGTACCGAACATTTATTGGTCCCGGATTCACATACTCCATCCGAAACTTCCCGCAATTTGACCCATAAGTCTTACTTATGTTGTGCGCCTTCATTTTTGAAGATATACTAACACGGTACAAATGTGTACAAATAGTTAACTACTTTCCATGTGCTTTTAGGAATGGTTTATGTTTCCTTCCATTTCCTTTTCTGAATCAGATGAGGCAGTGCCTCACTTGCCTCACCCGGCGAGCTGTCACTGGCGTGGCGTGTAATCTGGCAACGCTGTATACTGTGTATTAAAACCCATGCAAGATATCGATTTCAGAGAGTGCATTTTAATTGCATCTTCGATAATGGACAGCGAACTACGCTCGATTGCAAACGATGTTGGTCTCATCGTTGTTTGGCAGCATTTATTTACATCAGAATTGATAGGTAGTCAAATTGCCTGCAGCAAACCCTTGCAAGAGCTCCATTACGAGATAAACTAACAATATGCATGTATACACAAGCATGATACGAATTGTCCTCTCAAGTTTCTAAGCCCCTCGTAATAACATAGACCTTTGTTTCCCTAACCCCTGCAGCTTTTGTGGGCGTAAATGTAACGAATTTTCGTGGACAGTTCATTTTCGAAACCTATTGAAACTCTTCCAATTACCCTGGAAGAAATAAAGTTCAAAATGTAAATAAGGCACGTTTAGAGGAGAGGGCACATTCTTTTCTCATAAAAACAGCTCCAGAGTCTATGAGACTCCTTCTGGGAAGATGGAGGTTAATAAAGTGCAATTCAAAGACTTTGTTAAAGTATTTTTAAGTGAAAGTTAGAAATTTCTCAATCCGCTAGATGACACCAGAGTCGAGTAATAAGGAAACAATAGATTCTCTCCGTTTAAACCTACGGAAAATAATCAATCTTCAGGGAATTTACTGAGCCCCTGAGAAATTGATACTTTTTCATAGGTTCAAATGGCAAAAAAAACATGGCTACCACAGCAAGAGCCAGTTTAAATGCGAGATAACAAGTGACAATTATAACAAGTTTGACAAAATTAAAACAAGTAAGTGCTAAAAAATGCTAATAACATGTCACGGTGTAATTTATTTTTCTATAGCTCTTCAGAGCCATCAACTATCAAAGCGATAAATTGAAATCACGAAATCACACTGCCTCTCCATACATGACCAAAAGGTCATTCTGCCATGAAGGCATTTCGTCAGGTCGTTCGGCCTATTTTAACTCTTAAAAAGCTGCATAATTTTAACTATTTATTAAATTATTACTGTTTATTATTGTAGACTTTCCTGAAAATAGCCTAGCCTAAAGTAAGCCCTTACTGTAGCAGCTTCAGAATTATCAATGGTACAATTCAGTGGCGTAGCGTGCAATTTGGCAACTTTGTACATTGTCCATTCAAACCAGCAGTTCGATCTTTTTCATGGGTTTAAATGGACGAACTGCAACGTTGCCAAACTGCACGCTACGAAACTGATACAATTCCTATGACATTTGTCGGCTTCAGCGAAAAATCATGTTCCCGTGAAATTACCCTTAAAGAGGGGTAGTACTCGTATGTCCAATGTCCATTGTCCTTTTGTCCAGAGATTGGCATGTTTCAAAACCATCGTGCAGCCGGCTACCAGGAAGGGAAGTCGAGTCCGATTCGTGTAACGAGGCGTGTACGTTTCGCAGTTCGCGCTGGGCATGCTACTATACTCTGCGGCAAAACACTCTCGCACGTCGCACGTCGCTCGTATGCAAACACGCGCTACTAGACAAGAACGCACGCGCGATCGAAAGTGTTTTCCACGAGTGTTTTCCGATTTTTGACTCCTTTCCTCCTCCGACCAAAACAAGAGTCCCGCCACGCGCCACATTCCGATCGGACACGATTGTATTTTTAGTGCCCTCTATCAAAATTATAGAAAATCCAATTCCTCCCCCCTCCTCCCCCCACCTTTCTCACACCCACCCCTCACACGTGGTCGAATGCACGTGCTCATGGAATCGGAAACCTGTGTGCAATTAACCCTTTATGGCCCAAGCCCGAGTATACTCCTTTTTCTCCTCCAAAGTGTTTAAAATAATTTTAGTGCTTATTCCAGATAAACGCGACTACCGATGAAAACACTTACAGGATAAGGTCTCTTCGGATGCCTTCAATTCATCCTATAGGCAATTTCAACTCCCTCGAGTACCAACAGTTAACTACCTTCCCTGCATAAACGGAGAAGAGGCTTTCTTTTGAACTAACCTGCGGGCCGATCACTTACTTCATCGTTAAACCGATCGTTAAGACTGTCTATGAGTGATTCTATTGGTCGAATATTGTAAAACGTAGACCTTGCTATGGTAACCATCGTTATAGAGTCCGTTTTTTAAAGGTTACTCATGAATTGCCTTTATAAAACGAGACTCTTAACGATGGTTACCATAGCAACAACCAAGTTTCGCAATTTGCGACCAATAGCATCACTCGTAGACAGTTTTAACGATCGGTTTAACGATAAAGTAAATGATCGGTCCGCTGGCCCTTAAAGGGCTAAGAGATGGAGGAGCAGTAATGAAGCGTACGATTTGGCAACGTTTTATTTCGTCCATTTAAATCAATGAAAAGGATTGATGATCGATGGATCTGCGCCGTTTGATGAACATCTCGAAATTCAATTTTTTTCCAGATTTCAAGAGTGATTCCGTCGGCCTCCGTACTCCGTAGTCTGGTGGTTCGCGCAACTGACCACCTGGAGGTCCTGGGTTCAAATCCATATAGCGAGGCGTGATATTTGGCAACGACGTTCTGCCTCCAGTTTAAACGAAAAAATCGAATGCTTCAGTCATTAGCAGTGACTAGACGGTACGACCTTTCTAGTGTTTTTAAAAGGGAAAGAATGAAACGTTGCCAAATAGCACTCCTCATCGCTACTGTTTGAATCCCTGCCACGGTGACAAGATTTGACGATCTCAGATCTAACCGTCTCGGAAGGACATGTTTATGTAACTTTTCTTTCTTTCGTCTGTCTTTATTCTTCTTTTCTTTTCTATTTTATCATCTGTTGGGCCCTAGTCGGCGAAACAAGACACGTAAACTTCCTTTAAAAGAAGAGTAATTTCAACAGAGGCGTCGCGTGCAATGTGACAACGCTGCATTTTGTTCATTTAAACGCATGAGGAAGGTTGAACGGTTGAGGGTGCATACTGCACAGCGCACCATAGATTGATGTTTTGCATGGGTTTAACCCTTAACTGCGCCATGGCACCCCTGAGGCACAAAATATATTTCCACCATTTTGAACTCTTAAAGTTAAAATATCATTTTTTTCCACGTCGTCATCCCTCCGGCACAAATCGAGGAAAAATTTCGATTTTTCACCGAAGTCTGATAAAGCAAGGCCCCACATTGGGGGCCATCTGAGCATTAGAAAACATATTTAACCGTTTGACCTTGATTTTCTCCCTATACTGGCCCATGTTAAATTTAGTACTTTGTAGTTCTCTTGGGCGCAAGAATTAATGCTAGGAATTTTTTCATTATTTTTCCCTTTCATTTTGAGTCAAAATCAATTGAAAAATCATATTTTCGAACGAAAAAAAAAAAAATCGCGCAGTAAAGGGTTAAATGAGCTAACACTTCACCGCAACACTTCCAAAGCTGCGAGTCCAGCAGTTTACGATAAATTTAACGATGGTTACCATGGAAACAGTCAAGTTTTATTATATTAACCCTAGAATGGGGGGGGGGAATCTCGAAGAGGAAAATTTGTGAGGGGGGCATTTTTTTTTAATAGAGGTGTTTGAGAGATCCGCCTCAGTCCGCTTTGCGAAACGAATTTCAAAATTTGTATTTTATGAATCGATTTTGATGAATGGCCAGAGACCGTTTATATGCCTGGCAACAATGCTCGTCAATTGGCTGCAAAAAAAAAAAACGCGATGTAAACACGCTGAGAGCTCGGAAACATGCAACAAGTACGGGCAAAACGATTGCTTTGATGTTACTGGCTCCGCCCTCCACTCCTTACGACGGGTGTTCTTTGAGCGTCTGAAATCTGTTGACTAAATTTCAACCGCCCGCTTAAATCCTTTTATCTCATTGCAGTTTTGCTAACCATTCAACTTCTGTTGATAAAGATGAATCTTGGAACGAGAGGTAAAGTACGCAATATGTAACTCTCTCTTCACCATTATTTGTGAATGAATCACAAAAACATATCTTTTTGTACTGAATTCAATGAAATGCCCGTTTAATGTCCAATGTTTAGAGAGTCGATGATCCAATCGTTAAGACTGCCGAGTTGCGCGAAGCCAAACCTATTTCGAGGGGGAGGTAGCAGTGGCGGCTCGTGCAATCTGGCAACCGTGCACTTTTGCCATTTAAACGTATGCAAAAAGATCGATACTAGGTGAGGCGCTGCGCCTCACCAAGCAATCGATTATTTTACACAGTTTTGAATGGAGGAAATCCATTGTTGCCACATTGCACGAGCCGCCGCTGGGAGGTAGGGGTAGGGTCTGAAAGTAATCAAGGGGGGCACCGGGCAAGGTTTCAAACTGTCTAAATGGCTAAAAATAATCTTTGAATTACATGTTAAACTCTTAAATGAATAATTCAACTCATTTTTAATTTATTTTGCTGTTTAATGTTTATAATCTAAATTTGTATTCGTAAAATAAAATTATATGTCCGGGAAATTCCATTCGATATAGATCTATGGGCGGATACAGGAATTTGCAGAGCTACTATTTTACGTATAATTGATGCTTTTTTTCTATTCGCCGATGATTCCACCGGTTGAGAAAGGATTATACAGTTCAGTTCATTATGTAAAACTGTACTGCACGTAAATACTCTAATCTGTAATATTTTCGCAATCGGTGCAATCGCCTTTCAATTTTTAAAATAACCGCAAGTTTTTTTAAAGTCACCGACGACTCCACCGGTTGAGAAAAGATTACAGATGGATGCCAGTATTTAAAATGAACTGAACTGTGTAATCTTTTCTAAACCGGTGAAATCATCGATGAATTCAAAAATTCCAGTAATATGGCAGTCTGAAATGTGTTTTTTATAAAGAAAATGTAAGTAGTTGATGAGCTGAGAACAAATATGCCTTTGGTTTCTAATAAAAATCCCATTGTTCCGGAGATGAGATTTTCGCCCGAAATACATTGTTTTAAATGCGGGAATTCCGCGTAGTGACGTCACTATGCACACGATTTTTCACAAATTTACACGTGTGTATCCCCAAAACCGGAACACATAGGAAAAAACCAAAGGCACTATTGTTCTCAGCTCATCAAGTACTTTCATTTCCTTAATAAACAACACAACATTTCAGACCCTTGCAACTGCCCAGTGGCGTAGCGTGTAATTTGACAACGTTGTAATGTGCTCTTTTAAACCCATATAAAAGGTCGAATGCGAAGGTGTTCACCGAACACCCAATAGTTCGATATTTTTCATGGATATTTTTAAATGGACGGACTGCAACGTTGCCAAATGGCACGCTACGCCACTGCAACTTCCCCATCACACGCAAAACGGCAGCTCCGGGAATTTGTCTTTCTCTCTATCTCTCTAGCCGTTTGAACATGCGTGTTAGATAAGGACAGCAAAAGGGGTCATCACGTGACTTTAGCTCCTATCTCCGTCCTTTTCCAACGCACACGATCAAATGGGAAGAGAGAGAGAGAGAGAGAGAGAGAGAGAGAGAGAGAGAGAGAGAGAGAGAGAGAGAGAGAGAGAGAGAGTACTGTTTCCGCTCATGTTTCGAACCACAGTGAGGCGATTGCATCATTCGGATTCAATATTTCTCCCTCCTTCCACTCTTTTCTTTCGACCACACTACTTTCATGGTCATTTCATTTATCCAACTAGAAAAAGAGGTAAGCGGCAAAGAGTGGACTGTAACTCAAATGAAACTTATAACTCACGCTAAGTTATAACTTCATCCTCCAGATGAAATTTCCTCGACGAGGAAAGAAAGAAAAAAAGAAAAAAAGAAAAAAAAAAGAAAGAAAGAAGGAAAGAAAAAGAAAGTGGAGTTCGACGAAGAAGAATAAGAAGAAAACAAGGTGGAAATTAAGTGGGTTAAGCATCTCACACCGCAGGATGCGACGCGGGACCCAAAGCCTGCGTTTGCTTGTTTTAATTTAAGAAAATAAAGGCGAGTGCTTCGAATCTTGAATGGGATTAATGCAAAATAAACTTTAAATGAATGAGCGGGAAAACTCTTGTCCTTCCCGTATCTTCCCTCCCCTTCACCCCCCCTGGCCCCCTCGCTCCTCGAAAATAAAGAATGGAACTGAAGTGTTTGTCAAACATGTTTCTATGTTTCACGAGTTGACCGCGTAAAGTCTGCGGAACTGGAGAGCGAGCTCGCGACTGCAGGATGACATCTAATTAAAAGCCGCCTTCATTTTGCATCGATGCAACCCGTTATATATTGGCTTTATGCAATAAGCTTTTGTGGTGTTCTCGTGCATGTCCATTGTTGGGGTATGGGAAAAGTTAGTAAAGTGATATCACAAAATGCTCGAATTTAGCTCTATTTTGTGACCAAACAAAAGAACATATAATATCCAAATCGATCCGCAAGACAAATTAACAACGGTCATTTCTTACATGTATATTTTACGTTATTGGAACTTTATTTATAAAACAGCATGTTCCATAATAGGCATATTGGAAACGTTGCTAACGGTAATTTGAGGATCGATTTAGTGATAAAATACTTCAAAAATAACGATAAAAGCACTAAGAACTTACGAAATTTACTCCTAAACGAAAATGCTTTCGAGTGCGAGATCGTAATGGCAGCGGTGATGTGCTTTAACCCTTTAAGGGCCAAGCCCGAGTATACTCGTTTTTCTCTTCTAGTCTACTTCACATTGTTCCAGTCTTCATTCCGGATAAACGCGATTATTGATGAAAACGTGTGCAAGATACAAGATAAGATGTCCTCGGGCGCCTTCAATGTATCGTATAGGCAATTTCAACTCCCCCGAGTACGAACAGTTAACTACCTTCCCTTTATAAACGGAAGAGTGTCGTCCTTTTGAAATAACCTGGCCCTTAGAGGGTTAACAATGGGAGATTCCCATCGAATAATATACTGTCACTGCAGCAAGAAGTAGTCAGTAAGAGATTGCTTTTCTTTGCAACTGTGTCACGATACGATCAATCGCCTGTTAGTCACTACTCTGGTGGTTTTTTACGTGGTGAATCCTCCTTCAAAGCAAAGAAAGAGTGCCGAAATTTAGATCTCCCATTATTAGTGCCCACACCGCACTATGGTCCAGGCGACGAAATTAGCTAGACAAAAGTCAAAATTCCAAGGTTGGCAAACATGAAAACTGACCTCACTATGTGATACTACATATCATAGAGTATCTCCTCATAAACGGGTTTGCCATGATTATCACTGATATGGCCGTGGCGAGCTTTTTTCTGCGACCGCGCGCGGTGTGTTTATTTACGATGTTTACTGAACTGATTGTCAAAGCGTGAAGTGGCCTACGTTGACCGTGTTTTTTCCAGAGTTGGCCGTTTATTTCCCAATTTTTTGCATTTTGACGTTCTTCCTGAAGGTAAATTGAGTAGTTTCAGCCAGATATTTGTCAATTCCAATGAAAATTATTTCCAGTACAAGTGGTAACAGACAACAGTCAAATTTAAACGAATTTTGCCATAATTTTTGCACTTAAAGTACGCTACGAATTGTGGAACCTATTGGAACCTCACCAAATGTGGCTGAAGTCATTCTGAAGACCCATGGCTTTGCCACCTTGCCTTCATAATTGCCGCCGATTGCCGCCGAAAGAAGTTATGAATTTTTTTCGTCACCTCTAATGAGATAAAATCGGTGTTTTTTTACATTTCTGTATAGGGCTCTTTTTCATACCGTGTATCGCAGTGACGTCGTGGCAATTTGGCAGCATTGTATTTCGTGAATTTAGACCAATGAAAAAAGTCTGGGTATCGTAAGTGCACAGTGCTCTCCCCTAAATCAATATTTCACATGGGTTTGAATGGATTAAATACAGCGTTGCCAGATTACACGCTACACATGTGACATTCATGTAGGTGATTTTTGAGGTGTTCTACGTAGTTCCTGATATTCCTATTGACTTTATGGAAATTTATTTTGACGGCAGTTAAATGCATTTAAAAAGCGTTCATTTAATTTAGATTATGATGTTTTAGTTCCAATGTTATCATTCTGAATTAAAGTTAATCAGAGCTTGTATTTTAAAGAGATATGACGAGTGGATAATTTGACGTCTTAGCTTTTCAACCATTGGAGCCCCTGGAAAAAGCCGATATGTGTACGCTTATTGAATTACCTTGGAACTGATATTTTATGTTGGTCTAAATGGAAGAAATGCAACGTTGCCAAATTGCACAAGCATATAGGTGGATCCAGTAATCTGGCAACTGCGCGTTCCTCCCATTTGAATGTATGATTAATGATCGATTCCTAAAGGAGCCAAAGCCACGTGCCTGTAATCGATCGTTTCTCATGAAATCAAATGGTAAGAATACACTGTTGTCAGATTGCTGGATCCGCCAATTTTTGAGGGTAGCTTACTTTGATCTCTAGCTGTAGATATTTTGTATTCTCATTTACATTGTATATTTTCTTCCTCTGTCGATTTTTTTTTTTTTTTTTTTTTTTTTTTTTTTTTTTTTTGGTATTTTTGTAATTAATGAATTAAATGATTCATGACAGCAGTTGAATTTTCCATTTTTATAAAAAGTTTTAACGATAAAGCTGATTTTACGAAATTAAAAAAATTGAATTTTCATTATTCCCCTCCCCCTTCATTAGAAGTAATTGTGCTTGTTACCATTTGAGTAAATATTTAATTAATGTAACTCTTATTATTACTTTGACTTATTTTCGCCGATTAAAGAAGAGGTTTATAGATCATGCAGCAGAGGAGACCTATTTGCTTCTTTTTCTGGCGTTTACTTTGCACTATTTGTGTATGTAAATTGACTTTTATAAGGTTATATGTCACAATTTTGAAAAAGTGACATCAAAAATGGATTCAGCGACCTAAAAAACCCCCGGTGACGTAGTTTTATCCGCGCATGTTAGCTTGAGGACTTTTGTCTAGTTAATTTTTGGCGCCTGGACCATAGTGCACCGCCGCGCCATGCCATGACAATCGCGCGTTAGTAAGCATATAACGAATTTAGGAGTAGGATTTCGTATGCTTTTAGGGGTGCCATCCTTATTTTTGCATGTTTTCACATCTGAATCAAGCCCATGCATAGTGTCGTAGCCGGAGGACGGCTTATAAGAGGGCTTGAATCCTCCAGGGTCATAATTTCAAAACGGGCTAAATGGTGTCCAAACAAGATTACATTTTTAAAAAAAGATCAAATAAGTTAGATGTTCCGATTTTTAAGTCGAAGGAACTTAGTTTTATGAACAGCAATAGTGATAATTGCTTTTAAAGTTATTTAAATACTAATTTTTAATTGTTTTATGGTTCAAAATGTCCGTCGGTTACGCGTCCCCCACACGAGTTTTTGGTATTTAACCTAAGTTTTTGACCATGTTTTGAGGCTGAAATGAATTTTGAAGACAGTGGAAATGCTCAAAAAACTCCGTAGAACACGTGTAATTTATCATTTTTTACGAAATTACTTTTTTTCATGCCATAAATTGTGAAAAATGGTTGTCCCCCGGTTCCAAAATGTCTGTCAGTTACGCACGGATTTTACTGTTTTAAAACATCTTAAAAGTTTACTTAAAAGTGAAACTGGGTAACTTACGATTTTCTCAACCACGCTTCAACGTTCTAAACAGGAATTATCAACATCTGTGCAAATGGGTTTTATTTGGAAACTTTTTCACTAACAAATCCGATCTGGTGATTTGCCTATGGTCCTAGTCAGCGGCACTTAAATATACGAAAAAGTTAGGTAATACAGTAAAGTTCCGCCCTGTAATTTTTAATTCAATTCAACTACCGTAATTCGCTTTAAAAAATCCACATTAGAGATTATTGTAACAAGTAATAACGTTCTTATTAAGTACTTTTGAAATAGTCGGTTACGTTACCGACAGCGTAACCGACAATCGACAAGTTATTTACCATTAATTCATCATGCGTTTCCGGCTGTTTCCGCGGCACATGAGAAATATCGGAAATTCAGCGGAACCCTTCGGTAAAAAGTCTTTTCAAGTTGTACTGAAGGTAAAAAATTACTCATTGGGTTTAACTTTTGACTTGAACTTTTCACGGAGCATGCATGCTCAATTGGCCTGATTTGAAATTATGACCCTCCAACACCCTTTGACACCGAACTTTGCCCTCAAAAAGGTCCTTTTCTTCGTTTTTGTAGCAATTTCACCAAATTCGAACATCTGGATTCCCTTCCAGACAATTTTCAGACCCCGCTCCCCCCCCTTTCCTCCCTCGAAAAATTTCTGGCTTCACTACTTGTCGACCCTTAACTTTCCTGTAGCAAAAGTTTTCAATTAATAGACATCATTAATTACTCAGAATAAAAGATCGAGGGGAAACAAACCGACAACGCCGTTTCAAAAAGAAGACGGCCGGCTCGATGCTCAAAGCTGGCACTTGGGTGGATATTGTTTGCAATAAACACGTCAGCTGAGCTCAGCGCTCCTGATGCCCGACGCTTCATCAATAGAAATTTAAATGGGCCGAGAGACCCGACATGTTTACCTCTTCATGCGTGTGTGGCTTAAATCACTTGACCCTCCTTCACCCCCTTCCCAGCCCCTCCCCCCCCTTGACTTCACACTCTTTTCTCTGCATGCTGAAAACTCCATGGATGGCCAGAGCAGCAGTTCTCGCGACCCCCTCCCACACATCGCTCTCGTACATCGGTTGTTTCAATTCGACTCCATATATCTGTCTCTCTCTCTTTCTCTCTCTCTCTCTCTCTCTCTCTCTCTCTCTCTCTCTCCCTCCAATCTCTCTCTGTCTGTGCGTGTGTGTGTTTGTTTGTGTGACGCGTGGGCTTTGAGTGTTATCCTGCCTTTTGCAACAGGTGCTCCTTATGGACGAGCGAGCGATGAACGAGAGAAAACTGTTTACGAGAGAGAGCTTTGAAACGTAGATATGAACACATGTACATTGTACATTGTACAACCTATGTATGTATAATGTACGGAGAACGGCCGAGTTAACCAGCTCGACATTAAAACTACCCCGTTGGATTTTACGACTTTATGGACCGCGAGAGCGGACAGCGGATAAAATTATGGGTATCTCGATTGAATCGGACGCAGGGCTTCGTCACTTAGCTTCATCTCAAGTTTGATTTAACCGTTTAAGCAATTAAAAACTCAATGGCCTGAAAACAATTTTAATTGGAGCTATAGAGCAACACAACTTTACTTTGATTTAATTGATAAAATATCTGATTGAGGAGTGCATGGGAAAGAAGCATGAATGAAGCGTGTACAGTCAATAACAGCTCGTGCAATGGCAACTATGTTTTTTGCCATTTGAACCGAAGCAAAATTATCGATTTCTGAGGGATTTAATGTATCCTCTCAAGATCGATTATTTTACGTTGGTTAAATGGGGAGAATCCATTGATGTCTCATTGCACGAGCGTTTAGTTTTGAAACTAGCAATACGCATATTACGACGTGTCTAAGATTATGCGATGGTTTATCCGTTCAGTAGGAAGCCTGCAGCTTTCAGTTTTATGAAACCCAAAAAGCTATGATAAAGTCCATATTTAGTGAAAGACTATGTTCATAAACTTAGGAGAATTGAAATCGGCTGTTTGCTGGGTTTGAAACCATACGCTTCAAAGTCCACAAAAATCATAATTGAAGTTTTCATATACCTAGTCATCTTATATGATACTGAAGAACGAAATCTAAATAGATATCAATTGAGATGCAAGTCAATCACTCTATAAAATGAAAAGCAAAAGTGTGGATTTTATTAATTCCCCCAAACTCATTTTCCGTGCAGTAAGCTGGAAAATTTCACACAAAAAGCGCATGAAGATTAGCTGGTTGATTCATCACTGAGGCGATAGAGTGGCTTGCACAACCTTGCAACCGTATTTTTTTGCATTTTAACGTATGCCAATATATCAATTTTAGGCGAGAAATAGAACCTCGCCACAAAGAATAGATTATTTTACGTAGGTACGTAGGGCTAAATGGACTGTTGTCTGTTGTTGCCAAATTGAACTAGTTGCCACTGCACATAGAGGAAAGACACTAGGGTGAGAGATTTTAACATGGGCGGAGCCAGCGATTTGGTAACTGTGAATTCTTCCCATTTGAATAGATGAGAAACAATCGATTAGGAATTGGACCATGGCCCCCTCAAGAATCGATTGTTTCTCATTCATTCAAATGAGAAGAATCCACTGTAGCCAAATTGCTGGCTCCGCCCATGGATTTTAATTAGATTAATTGAGTTACATATTTTTGGAAAAATACCGAGGATTCGATGCCATTACTAGCCCAGGCTCTAGATCTTAATGCTTCCACTGAGAAAACGGCATTTTCAAGCATTAGCGCAACGGTATTTTGCTCGGGTCAAGTTACATGACTCGTCGCTTTTACACCATCACGGGCGGATCACGGAAATCGCTCATCTCTCTTTTTGTCCATTTGAATGCGTGTGTTAGAAAAGGATGGAAGAGGGAACAAAAATCTTGTGACTACCCCGTATTCTGTCCTTTTCTAACACAGACAATCTAATGAGAGAAGAGAGAAGGACAGATTTCTTGATCCACCTATGTTTACACCGCACTTTGGTTTGATATCGAAAAAAAAATTAGCCAAAAATCAGAGGAAACAATTAATCGAAAATCATCCTTTTTCGATCGTTTAAGTTCTAATTAAAACTTTCCAGATATATTTCTCGGTTCAAATTTCTTGTTCAAAGTGTCCTCTCTTGGATTAAAATTGGTCTTGAAAGTTATTAAATGATAATTTGATGAGCAATTCACTGTCTGATTTTTGGCCACTTTTTTATGCGATAAATCGATGTCTACTCCATTTAAAACTATAGAAAAGTATCGATCGTCAAGGGGTGCAATTGATCCAGTGGCGGCTCGTGAAATGCGATGTATCGATGTCCACTACATTTAAAAACTATAGAAAAGTATCGATTCCTCGGGGTTCAATTGCACCCCCTGACGATCGATACTTTTCTATAGTTTTAAATGGAGTAAACATCGATATATCGCAATGCACGAGCCGCCACTGAATTGATCCCCCGAGAAATCGATACTTTCCTATAATTTTAAATGGAGAGGAGGTCGATATATATCGCATTTCACGAGCCGCCACTGTGCACCGTTGACTAAGGAGAAAGAGCGCATATGGCGTTTGAATTTACTCCATTTCTCCTCTGGTGAAACCACAGAATCGCCGGGTGTAGTTTAGTCTCCCAGAATCCGAGACGGATAAGACATAGCAACAAGCTATCAGTCTATGAACTGTGGCCATGAGGCATGGGCTCATCTTCACCATTTAGCGATTAGTAGCTAAGCTACCCGCGGTCGCGCCTCATGTTCCAACCCCCTTCAACCCTTCAACCCTTCAACCCTTTTCCCTTGGCCTCGTCCGCTCTCCGGTCTGGCTTCGTCAGATCAGCGCGGTTAATTGATCTTGGACGAAATTACCGAGTGCACTTTTGCCGCTCTTGCCAGTTTGAACATGCAGTTTCATGGAAGACGTCAATACTGTGAAAAAAATGGAAGGGTATAAATTTTACCCTTGCATGGGTCCTTTATTGTGAAGGGGAGCGATCTAGAATTCTCCGATCAGGTAAACCCGGAAAGTGCATCAGAATTTCCGGGGAGTGTTTAAGGTAAAGCCTAATGTTTTGATGAAGCTCATCGGTTCTCCAATGAATTTAAGAACGATCACAGGCGCAGCGTGTTATTGCTAAAAATGTCTGTTTACATGTCAATAACCTCCAAAACACCCATAAGAACACACGGAAATAGGTTGTTTACTTCTTGGAGGTTAGTTTTCATCGGCTTTACCGGAGTTGGAACTCTGGGGAAGAATTCTGATGAACTTCACCGGAGTTCCAGAACGCTCCGATGAGCTTCCCCGGGTTATCAGAAACGAAATCGGAGAATAAAAGAACGACTTGGTAATTTAGCGGTTTAGCGGTAAAGCTCCCCGGAGAATTCTAGAACGCTCCCAAGCAATCGTCTTATCTGAGTCCTAAAATTCCTTCTAAAAGGCGAAAAACTTGAAAATAGCCAATGCATCACTTTTTGGCCCCTTCAGGGGCAGTGACTAGTGGAACTAGCCACCTCATTCAAACGCTTGTAATTATATTTAAAAAAATCAGCGAATTTTACTCACTAATACTTCAAAATGTTCAAAATACTTGCAAGATTCATAATCTGCCTTAAAAATTCGCCTAAACCTTCTAGGAAAAAAAATATTACTATATTAGCGGGAGCCGGTCTGCCTTGGAGGGAAAATCTTAAAGTGTCAACATTTATTTGGTTTAAAAATAATGTTTACCGCTATGCTGCCACGTGGAAAATATTTTTAGAATTTTAGAACATCTCATACCAACCAAAAAAAGTGGCTAGTTACAATAGCCACTGTCTCATAAGCTCAGGAAAAAATAAATAAAAGCTGGCTAGTGGCACTAGCCACTGCCCCTCAAAGGGTTCAATCTCTTGCCAGTTATAACATGTATGTAGTTTCATGTAAGATGTCAACACTGTGGAAAAATAGGACGGTAAATTTTACTCTTGGATTGTTCCTTTATTTTGAAGCAATCAATTTACGTGGTTAACCATTTAAATCTGGCACTATTACAAACCCTTCTCTCTATAACTCTTTATCGATCTCAATAAATAGAATTTTTTCGTTTAGTTTGATGTGCATAGTGATTTTATTTTTATTTTTTAATACAAATCCTCGTAAGCTTGGAATATAGTGCTCCTTAGACCCCCTGCCCCTTTTCAGAAGGGTTCTCGCGCTTGGCCCATCCCAACAAATTTTTCTAGCCACACCAATGGCGTGAGGATAGATGGTTTTTGGGGTTCACCATGTTTTGAAATATCTCTTAAAAGGATGAAAAAGATCACTATTGCCACTGGCAATAGTGATCTCAATCATGCGCTGCGCTTGCTTTACTTGTTTCATCACTACTTATTAGTATAAATCAATCAAATTTACGTTTAGAATGTTTAAAAGAGGGTCAATTTGACAACCGAGAAACGCACGGTGCCGATATAACCTCGCTCACCACCTGGCGTCACGAGTAATTATTTACCGATGAAAGTTGTTAACTCTCTCACAGCTTTGCTTTATTGAAGATAGCTCATCATCATTGTGTGCATAATTTTTTGCTCTCTCGTCTTTTTACTCCCCCCCCACCTTTGTTTGCGATCGCGACTGAAGCGCCGCGCCTCGCGTCGAGCTGCGGCCGTCCTTGTTCACTCCCCGCAGAAATTTTCATTTCTTTTATAAAAAAAAAAATGCCTCCCGGCAGGCCGGTAAGACGAAGTAGATTCCATGCTTAGTTAAATCATTTTTTCACAAATTTAAATATAGGTTATAATTTTCGTTGAATTTTTATCTGAATTTTTCTTTTTTATTTTATCAGCTGCTCAAAATCCAAATATAATTGTGAAAAAGATTATATTACCAACAGAGAAATGTGTAATCTTTACAATGCAAGTGAGAAATAAAAGCTAGGTTATATAAGTTTTTCACAAATTTCAATAAATAGGTTATGTTATGATTTTCTTTGAATTATTCAATTTTCTTTTTTTTATCAGCTGTTCCACATTTAAATAAAAATGACCATGAGAAAAAGATTATAGTACAAAGATTGAAAAATGTGTAATCTTTGTAACGGTAATGAGGGATAAATCTGAATGAGAGCAGCTGATAAAACAAGAAAATAAATAAATAACGTACCTAAGCAACAGTGTACGTGTAAAACAAAGAAAGAGCATTTATACCAGTACACCATCCTTGTCTTTCACTTGTAAAATCCCATAAGAAACTAAATAGCTCGTAAAACACGTAAAACACAAGGAAAATTTAAGAAATGGAGCATATGAACTAAAAACATCCTCCACGATATATACTAAAATTTTTGACACAAAAAAACAATTTCTTCATATAAAAACACTGCCAAAAAACCCGAAAAACACATCACTTTAACTCGCTTACAACGCAAAACACAAAAAAATGACTCGAGTAAAAAAGTTGCGTAACAAAACGGCCAACATAAATTTTCCCAAAAAAAACGCTCAATACAAACACTCCTAAAAACAAACCTCAAAAACACATTTTACGACTCAAACACGGCCCATAGCGCGAAAACTAACAATCGGATTTACACCATCTTCGAACTCATCCAAGAAATAAACCCAACAAATAGTTGAGAAAAATTTCAAGAACAAAAACCAAAAATTACGAACAGGATCGTGGGACATAAAAACGGTAAAACTGGCTGAAACATACATATAAAGATATATATATATATATACAATTTTCAACGAGTGGTATTTTCTCACTCAGGGGACCATGAAACGTGCTCATTTGATAAAATTTCCCGAAAAATCCAACATCGCACCCTCCGCAATAAGTAGATTCATGGAATCTACTTAAAAGTGAAACCACGCTGGGAGAAAAAAAGACCAGTTCGAAAAAAAAACATAGTCCAGCAATTTCCCCGCGAAAAAGTACCCGGGAAAATTAAATCTCGTCGAATGGTAATCCGAATTCTTTGGAAGCGGTTGGAAGCTTAGCTGCCGTTTTGCGTAAAATTAAATGGCATTTTTCAATTCTCCGATAACACAGTTCAGTACAGTTTGTGGCTGTAATTCACAAAATACTCTGTTTTGTAATCTTTTCTTAATCGGTGCAATCGTCGTTAAATTATTAAAATATCCGTAAGTTTTTTTTAAAGTCATCGACCGACTCCACCGCGATCTCCACAGATGCGAGAATTTTCCAGCATTGCGGTCATACACTGAATCCAACTGTGTAATTTTTTCCTCAACCGGTTGAATCATCGGTAAATTGAAAAATACCATTAATTATACTCAAGGCGGCAGCTCTGGTTGGCGTTCTTGTCGGTTGGCGAGCGAAGCAGGAAGTAATAAAAGGCTTGTAAAAAGAGTTAGGTGTAATCCTCAACCGACAAAGCTGCATAATCTAAAGCATAATGAGAGTCGACACCTGGTACAAGCTGAATAAAAGATTACAGAGACTGGAAAAACCTTCATAATTTCAGATAGACGCTAGTTCGGGTGTCTAATATATCCATACTTTCCAAAGTTGCATACTCTCTCTCTCTCTCTCTCTCTCTCTCTCTCTCTCTCTCTCTCTCTCTCTCTCTCTCTCTCTCTCTCTCTCTCTCTCTCTCTCTCTCTCTCTCTCTCTCTCTCTCTCTCTCTCTCTCTCTCTCTCTCTCTCTCTCTCTCTCTCTCTCTCTCTCTCTCTCTCTCTCTCTCTCTCTCTTCAATCTTCTATCTAGGGCAAACCTATTGAAAAAGATCGAATGGACTTAGTAAAAACTAATTTAAAATTTATAATAGGTATAATCTGTAGTTTACGTAGTCTTTGCAGCTTCTTTTGGCGCTTGGCTTTGCAATGTTTTGAAAAGTCGCAGACTCCAAGCGCAAGGGAACCGTGGACTGCTTCTAAATTATCAATCGGTTTCTTTTCAGAAGGAAAAGCATGGATTGTGTGGGGATAGAAAATTAAAAGAAAAAGAATAATCATTGGGATAGTTGTTGCAGATTTCAAATGAGAAGGATTGAACACAGAGATTCGCCAGCCCTGGAAAAGCAATATTAATTCTTACGGTCTTCCATCAATGAATGGTATGCGAATAATGACGAATTGACGATGATCCTCATTTTGCTTATCCCTTGATGCTTTTGCCTTAATGAAAGTCTCTTGAAAACGCAGCGTAGGACACTCGCCTCCTTTCTTTTTTCTGATAGATCTAGCTTCGACTTCCGGTACAATTAATTGGCCATAGTTTTCTGTTTTTTGTCATTAAAATGTATCAAACAGGGGTGCATATATACAGGGTGTGAGGAAAGTATCCCCCCCCCCTGTCTAACTTTTGAACGGTTGAAGATAAAAAAACGAAACTCGGGGGATGTTTATAACTTAATGGGAACTACTTTTTGGCGTATCCAAAATTTCCGGGGGGCGCCCCTAAGGGAGTGTTTCGCCACCTAACTCAAAATTTTCAAATAGCAACCCCTATCTTGTGATACCTCCTTTTAAAGGGCGTGTAATTCTAAGACTTTTGGCGCAAACCGGAGATCGATAACGTTTTTCGTATCCGATATATCGATAGTCAAAGTTCGATTTCGACCAATTTTCAAAAAATCAGAACTCCCACTTGAAAAGTCGGAATTTAGAAAACTAGGAGTCGAAAATACTTTAAAAAGCAAGTACTTTTCAGAAAAAAATACAGTTTTGATATTAGCGTAGTCTTAGAGCCCCCCAAAATTATTTAAAAAAATGACCCCTCAGGGGGGCTATCTCAAAAATTCCGAGCCACGACCCCTATCGAGTGATACATAGCTTAAAAAAACACACAAAACTGAGCATTTTGGCGCAAACCGCAAGTCGATATCGTTTTTGGTTTTCGATATATCGAATGACAAAGTTGGATTTGCCAATGGGTAAAAATCCTACTTTGTCATTCGATATATCGAAAACCAAAAACGATATCGACTTGCGGTTTGCGCCAAAATGCTCAGTTTTGTGTGCTCTTTTAAGCTATGTATCACTCGATAGGGGTCGTGGCTCGGAATTTTTGAGATAGCCCCCCTGAGGGGTCATTTTTTTAAATAATTTTGGGGGCTCTAAGACTACGCTAATATCAAAACTGTATTTTTTTCTGAAAAGTACTTGCTTTTTAAAGTATTTTCGACTCCTAGTTTTCTAAATTCCGACTTTTCAAGTGGGAGTTCTGATTTTTTGAAAATTGGTCGAAATCGAACTTTGACTATCGATATATCGAATACGAAAAACGATATCGATCTCCGGTTTGCGCCAAAAGTCTTAGAATTACACGCCCTTTAAAAGGAGGTATCACAAGATAGGGGTTGCCATTTGAAAATTTTGAGTTAGGGGGCGAAACCCCCCCTTAGGGGCGCCCCCCGGAAATTTTGGATACGCCAAAAAGTAGTTCCCATTAAGTTATAAACATCCCCCGAGTTTCGTTTTTTTATCTTCAACCGTTCAAAAGTTAGACAGGGGGGGGGGGGGGGAGACTTTCCTCACACCCTGTATAAGAGGATTGTGGAGAATGCCTTCAAAAAGAATACTGGCAAATTCATGGAGCTGATGCAAATGGGTGGTTTTTAATACAAGATAGTACTTATAAATTGGCTTTCTGGAGTTGCAGCGCCCTAATTAGTTGTTGGAGCCGAACTTACTGTAAGTAAGGTACCTAGATGTCCCAATTACCACCACCCTGTTCATTTATTCTTTAAAATAAGCCTACTTTAGCAGACAAATTTAAGAGTATATGGGATAAGTGTTTTACATAGATTAGCTGAACTGGTGAAAAAAGTTTGAAGTTGATATTTAGCAGCATTGTGCCCTTAAAAAATCGCAGAAGTGGACATCTGCCCAGCACCACCTGTTCGTGCCAATTTCTTTCAGTTAATTATTAAAAATCTGTTCTCTTTAGTTTCTGCTTTTTAAATTAGTATATTTTCATGATTTCCTGACAATAAACATGATGATTTGAATGAAAAGCCAGTGAAAATATGTATGACGATAATTAGGACAACTGATATGACAATAATTGGGACGAAGCCACTTATGGCATGGCGGTAATTGGGACATGGGCCATTTTTTCGAGTTTTATTAATAATTTTTTCCCCTGGTTGATTACTCCAATTTCTTATTTTTTTAATAAAACTGGAATTATTTGAAGGGTTCTAGTGCAAACAGATACTAGATTAAATAAAAATTTACATTTTTACAGGTATTTTACGGACATTTTTTCTTAAAGGTGGCGGTAATTGGGACATCTACCTTAATATTATTTTGTTCTTTATAGTAGATGTTTGCTTGGACCTCGAATAACAAACATGGTATGGACTATTGTAATATTAACCCAATGAATAGTTGTGACGGAAGAGTCCAGGGGTAGAACGATGTAAGTCTCAAGAACCTATTTTTGCTTTAAAGTTGGAAGAAGAGAAGAAATAAAGTTCGCAGGTTATTCTTTCTCATGAGAACAAAATGTATTTTCATCCACCAAAATTGTCTTGCAACTCGACAGGTTTTTGTACACTTGGTACTTTTGTAAGCCGTTCGATGACAATGAAACCTTTACTTTTTCTATTTTGGTGACAATTTATAGTTTTTTTCGTTTCAATTTAAACCAACAGCAAGCTAAATCAAAGTCCACGTTAATTATTTCAGGTATGAGAATCTCTAATTGGATAGAAGCGTCTGAGATCAGATGCTGTTTGCGGTGGTTACAAACTTTTTGCATCGTCTCAGAATGAAGGGACTTGATGATCGGGGAAGGGGGAGGGGGGTTATCAAGGGATCACGAGGGGGGAGGGGCGTTGCGCATGGGTCTCGCAACAACTTATTTGCGCACATATTTTATCACTGTGCAGTGTGATGTTGCGATCAATGAACTGTTGGTATAGAATAGGTAGGAAAAGTCAAAGACTTGTGGGCATGGGCGTAGATACTATGGGGCCGGGGGGGCATCCCCCCCCCCAGAAAATTTGATGTTGCAAACAAATTGCAGTCATAATTAAAAGAGAAAAAAATATTGTAAAACGCAAAACGAAATAATAAACACTGTCAATATAGTTATGAAGTATTTTGACTTTTGGTGATTAAACAGAGTACATCGAGAGGGTAATCCTTCTTCAGAGGGTCCTTCTTTTCCTTTTTCCCTTTATTTCGTGTTCAAAGATGACACCCTGAAATTACGTCTTAGAGCGGCTAAAGAGGCAAAATTTTCTAGGGGAGGGGGCGCATTGCGCAACCCCCTCCCTCCAGTAGTTTTTCCAAACTTGCCCCCCCCCCCAGAAAATTTGTCTAGCTACGCCAATGCTTGTGGGATCGTAAGATGAGACTCCCATAGTGACCCGTTCATTTGAACGTCATCTTGGATTTCTCTTAAAACGCCTTTTGAGGGTTTATGAGTGGGTTGTAATACTTTGTCTTTCATGTTCTCTCTGTGTTCAAGCCTTCTCTTTTGAAATCTGCAACAACTATTCCAATGATTATTCTTTTTCTTTCAATTTTCTATCCCCACACAATCCATGCTTTTCCTTCTGAAAATGCTTTCAATGTCATTTTCACACAGTTTCATACAGGCATACACCTTTCACAACGCTGTAGAAAAAACTTGCGACTGACCCAATCATGATTTCACTGATACTACGGATAGACGAATCCACATTCCTTAGCTCTGCGTAAAAGTTACTATTGCGGAGGGTTGTGTCATATCGAGAAAAAAAAAGGTGAACGATGTCTGCGTATATACGTCTCTGCCTCTGCCACGTTGGTGAAATTGACATGGTAAAAAGGAGTTGGATTTCTTGCTTATTCTATCTCATATATACACTTATCCTCCTCTGGCAAGATGAGCTCAAACTCAAGATGAAATTCGCCGTATTCGTTGAAATTGGGATTTCGAATGACAAAATGTGCGCGGAATCCGGCGAGAGTCCGCGCCTCGCATTCTCGTATCCAGCGACCGCCGCGGCCGCGAGCCACTCCAAGCGTTCAAAATGTCTTAATTCTGGACGAGGAACTATAACTAAAGACTGCTAAACTGAGCGCGGGCGAGGACAAATGGACAACTCTAAATTGTCTGACAGCCCTGCCTCCTCCTCTATATCTCTGCCTCTCTCTCTCTAGTCTTCAAGACGGGACCTGTCCAACTGTCCGCTGTCAAGAGGCATATCACTCACAGTGTTGCCATGCCCGTGCGGCGTGCATTCATATAGGGTAGTAATGGCTATCAAATGGGGCTCTTGCAAACTTTTGCTATAGGAGATTCAAGAGTTGATTCTTGCATAAAAACCTGTAAAAATTACGATGAGTACACTAAATAATCACGAAATTCACTCTCGGGATCGGGCTTAATGGCAGAGAGACGCAGGTATCATGGGAGATTCCTATCTAAATTGAGACAAATCTCTGTGTTTCTGTAGAGGAAGTGACAAATTAGACAGGAATTTCCCATGATAACGGCGTCGCGTCGAACCGCCATTACCATCTTGCCGTTATAGCAGTTGCAGTTATGTGAGTTTATTACTGAATTTTAGACTTTCTTAGCGTGATTTTCGTGATTTTTGCTGGTCTTTACATAAGATTGGACTATTTATTTGCTTATAGCAAAAGTTTTCAAGAGCCCCATATTGCGAAATCGCAATATCGGTAAATACCGATAAAAACCATGTAAACCTATGGAAAAGAAACGATTAATTCGTGGGTACTTCTATGAAACCTATAAATGATGGATAGTTGTGCACGTGTTTAAATGGGAGAAGAGCTATTGTCGGTTTGGTACAAGCTACTGTCCTTTGATCAAGCGTCCAAAATCCGGATACAACTTTTATGAGCAAGAAAACTCGGCTAATTTCGCACAGGCGCTACTCTTAAAGAGAGCTCGCCACAGTAAGAGGATTTTTCGCTGACGTCAATAATCCCTGACAAAAATGGTCCATATAGGTCCACAAGATCCATAACCAATTCCCTGTACAGAATATGGATATGTATATGGATATCGAATGGGTATTCGTACGTTGATATCCTTAAAGATCCATACATATCCATACTCTGTACAGGAGGGATTGTTTAT
The DNA here is from genome assembly GCA_011764245.1 of Trialeurodes vaporariorum. Classification (NCBI taxonomy): domain Eukaryota; kingdom Metazoa; phylum Arthropoda; class Insecta; order Hemiptera; family Aleyrodidae; genus Trialeurodes; species Trialeurodes vaporariorum. The sequence goes on from VMOF01000111.1 coordinate 953,406, forward strand.
GGACCTGCATGGACCATTTTTGCCGGGGAAGTTTGTTGCAAACTTGTGCTATAGCGTTATGGAGGGTCGATGCCTATGAATAATTAAGTGAAAATCACATTGCAAGCATCGAAAAGCTTCAAAATCCACCCTCAAACTCAAAAAATGCGCCTTTAACAAAAGTCAAAGATGGCGGTCGAATGATGCGAGTCACAATGGAGTGTCGTCTAATTGGAGCTTCTCTACAATGAATTACTTTTCTCAGTATAGAAATTAGCGATTAGATGGGACCCCCGTACAGTGTTGCCAGATTGGGGTGAAAAAGCCGTGCGATACGCTTTACATTGATTTAAATGGGGACGATACGGCTTTTTACCCTCCATCTGGCAGCACTGCCCGTAGAGGCCCCCGCTCATTTGACCGCCATATTTGAATTTTGTTGAACGGATTTTTTAGGATTTTTTAGTGAATTTATAGACTTTTCGGTACTTTCAATGTGATTTTCACTTGATTTAACAAAGGAACCGAACCTTTATAAGATTATAGCAAAAGTTTGCAATAGACCCGCATTGTCGCATAAAAATTGATCATTCAAGCGTCTTTTCAAGCCATCAATTAAAAGTCGTGACCACAAAATGGTTTAGTCATTTAGCAATACAAAATGCTGAATCAACAAATTGTTATTTATTAACTGACAAAATAGATTAACAGTTTCATAACAAACATTAAAATTGTTAAATTAACTAGTTTTTTTTCCTCTTCTTCTTCCGCTGTGTAGTACAAACATACTGATTAAAAAAGATTAGATCAAAATGAATGCCCAACAGATGCCTTCCAAGGTAGTTGGCAACACTGTCTCAGAAACATTTCTTGAGGGTGCTGTCTTGTTCAGACTCGTTTTAAATGTGTTTTGTCAGACAACTGGAAAACACGGGACCTCCAGAGTAGAAATTCTTGTTCGGTCTATTCCCGTTTTGGGAGGAACAGTTTGGATCGCTTGACTAAAAAGACTGCCATTCGTCGAGCCACCCGCGCCCGCCCCACCGACGAACCGACGCGACGTCCATTCTGACGCATCAGTCAAAAGGGAACAATCCCCCACGAATAGGCCAAAGTTTCGATCTTTGATGAAACTCAGCGTCGGCTTTGGACTTAACGCAAACCTTATATAACATAGAATAATTAACCTGCACTGCACTGGCCCACATTCATGATCCTTATACTTATAGAGCTGGGTTTAGGACAAAGAAAAATGACTGAAAACAAACCAGCGACGACTACTTATTGGACAATGGGTCTGTTGCATACTTTTGCTACAGCAAATAGGAACCTTGATTCTTATGTAAAATTCGACGAAAATAATGATGCGCACATTGAAACGTTCAAAATCCACTCATTAACTCACGATATCACTACAATTTCAAACAGCCCGCGCTACACTAGACACTATTTGCACCGGTATACTACTACATAGACGGAACCACCGTGCATAAGTAAACAACATCGTAACTATAAAATGATGGAATTTCCTTCTAAATACATGAGCTATTGGCTACATTTGCTGTCTGGTCTTTTTGGTTTATCAAAGATTGCAAAATAATCTAAGAAATGTACGCATCTAAAACGAAACATTCCAATGTTTGCAAGTTCTGTTCATGTTTACATAAACGAGATGGTTCCATCTATGTAGCTTAAAGTCGGTGATATAGTGTCTAGTGTAGCGCGGGTTGTTTGAAATGGAAGGTATTTTCTGAGTTAATGAGTGGATTTTGAAAGTTTTTAATGTGCGCATCGTTACTTTCGCCGGATTTTACGTTAGAAACAATGAGTTATATTGATATAGCAAAAGTACGCAACAGACCCATTAATACAAAACAAGAACGGGTAAAATGCTGGAATATAACCTAAATTGGCGACGACATTTTGGCTCAAATCGCAGTAATTTTCAACTCAAAAATAACAAAATTAAATTAAAAAACAAATTTCAAAAGGCGGAGAGAGCCACCACTCACAAACCGTAAACACAGAAAATAAACACACACACAAACAGGTTTTTCCTGTGTTTACGGTTTGTGAAATCTCTCCGTCTTTTGAAATTTGGTTTTTAATTTTATTTTATTATTTTTGAGTTGAAAATGGCTGCGGTTTGAGCCGAAATGCCCTCGCCAATTTAGGTTGTATTCCAGCCTTTTACCCGTTCCTGTTTTATTTTATTGCTATTTAGGGGGATACTCTCTCCAGAAGTAAGGGGTTCAGTGGCCCTCTCTGAAAATTGTGAACAAAAAGTGCTATCTCAGATGTAGCTGTTAAAAATTACTGTTTTCAAATTTAAACAACAAAAAATACCTAAAGCACAGAATACAATAAAATCAGAATGGCAACTATTCGGTTCATTTTTATAAAAAAATTCTACGTGTGTGCATGCTTTTACAGTAGTACACTCAAACCGTAACTTTTGCAATTAAATTATATATGAATCAAAACAATAGGTCTGTTACAAACTTTTGCTACAACTTTACAGGTGGTCTATTCCTGTGTAAAAGCGTATGTGAAATCACATTGAAAGCACTTTTTGAGTTTGAGGAGTGGATTTTGAAACTTTTTGATGCATTCAATGTAAGTTACAAACTTTTGCTGCAACTTTACAGGTGGTCTATTCCTGTGTAAAAGCGTATGTGAAATCACATTGAAAGTACTTTTTGAGTTTGAGGAGTGGATTTTGAAACTTGTTGATGCATTCAATGTAAATTTTTCCGTAATTTTACGCATCAGGAATCAACCTCTCGTAAAGTCGTAACGCAGTAGCAAAAGTTTGCAACAGACCCATTCCCATCGTATGGATCATTGTCATTACACACGGGAAAAAAACTACTGTGAAAATAACCATACGGATACCTGATTTTCGCACCTATGCACGGGAAAAAAAAAGATTAGTGAAAATAACCACAACGTACGGATACTTGATTTTGGCACTTGCTAGATGTTGTGGTAAGCTTGACCAGAAGTATGGTACATTTATCGATACTTTGAGTAAATTCGACAAATAATCAGGTAACCTCATCTAGTACCTTGTCAAAACACAGTATACTTCTGGTTGGCATTACCATAACATCTAGCAGGTGCCAAAATCAGGTATCCGTACGGTTATTTTCACCGTGGTTTTTTTTTTTTCCGTGTGTTAGATGTTATGATGTTTGACTAGATACTGGGGTGATGTTACCTGTAGCAGGTGCCAAAATCAGGTATCTGTATGGTTATTTTCACTAATCTTTTTTTCCGTGCATCTGCTTATCTAGAATAAATGTTAATGGTACAGATTTGACCCATAATATTGATTCTCAAAGATAATGAAAAAAAAAAATAGATAATAAAAAACGAGAATTGCAGGAACGTGCCTGAAACCGCGACACTGGTACAAGCAGAGTCCCGTTTCTTATACAGTATATTCTACTATGCAGTGTGACCAGTGGCGCAACGAGAAATTCTCTATCTCTCTCTTTGCTTCATTGAAGCACATTTGTAAGACAAGGATGGACAAATGGATATAACCCCTTATTTCCATCATTTTTCTACTTACACATTCAAATGGAAAATTAGAGAGATGGAAGATATCCAATGTCGTTCTTTGGGGGGGGGGGGGGGGGGGGGGGGGGGGGAAAGCACTTGAAGTCCTTCTCTCTCTTTTCCCATAAGAACGCACGTGTTAGAAAAGGATATAAAAGGGGGTGAAAATCACGTGATTGCCCCTAATCTATCCTTTTCCGACACATGTGTTCAAATGGGAGACGAGAGAGAGGGACAGATTCCTGGATCCGCCAATGGGAAAAGGTGCCTATGATTTCGGTCAGAGCGCGGAGGAATAATGAAGCCGCGCGTTGCGACTCGCGAGTCGAGCTGCCATGAATTTTGAAAATGCGTTGTGGTCCAGATTTCGAAGAAGAGAGACGCGGGGGGAGGGGGGGTGGGACGGTGCGGGACGGGACGGGACGGGACATGGAATATGGAAGTGTCATTCCCGGTGAAATTGATGAACTCCATTCCGAAGCGATTGACTCCCCAACTCAAATGTTGCCAAGTCTGAGAGCAAATCGTTGACTGAGGTTTCTCGCGCAGCGGATAACTACCACACGAGAAATTCAAACCATTGCACAGTTCTACTGCACCCCACAGATACACAGATGATACGTCCAAATTTTTATGTCCAAAACTTTCAAGTCCAAAAATTAATGTCCAAAACATTAAGGTCCAAAAAATTAGGTCGGTCCAAAGCGGAAACGTCTAAAAGAAGAAAAGGCCAATATTAAAATGTCCAGAGATTATTAGTCCATAAAATGAAGTCCAAAAATTTGGAAAGTCTAAGGGGCAAATGAGTTTTGCAAGTGATCAGTATGCAAATGTATCATATTTTTTAGGTAGGCACTTTTTTCAAATCATCTAATGGATTTTACAGGAAGATTTATTTTAAGCTTTCTATAGAGGACAGGAATACAAAAATTATACTGGGACACTTTTGTTCATTAAATATGAGCCTTTGGACATTTTTTTGGACATGACCTTTTTATTCGCGGACATTGTTGTTCATTGGACATTAGAACGTTTGGACAAAATGACATTGAATGAAAATATAACTTGACAAATACAATTTTGGACGGAAAAGTTTTGGACATGAAGGCTGTGGTCATATCATCTGGGAACCGCACCACGCCAGTTGCTGTTGACATTACTGGTGGAACTGCTTTCCGTGGCTGTGAGGGAAGAATGCAAATAGGTCCGCGATTTTGACGAAGAGTGAAATACGTCACAAAACCAGGAATATTCAAACAAAGAATAGGGCACTACTGGCCCAGTAGTACTGGGGCAGTTCCGAGGGTCTGAATTTCTTTGTTTTTTAGTAGGCAAATGAAAGTCCTTGGTAAAAATGTTCCAATAGTTAGTAAGATTTACCATCATAATGACTAATTTCTGCACCTGCCAAAAATATGGTAAACTTTACCAGATATATATTGGGTTGTTGAATAGAACATGTTGTTGTTCTATTCAACCCAGTACCTGGTAAAGTTTACCATATTTTCGGCAGGTACTGAAATCAGTCATTATGATGAAAAAAAATCTTACCAACTACTTTTTTTCCGTGGCATGACCAATTTTTTACATGGAAATTGGACCAATTTCCATGGAAACCAAGTATTTTCCCATGGAAACTATATCAATGGAAAACACACCAATTTCCATGGAAAACTCACCGATTTCCATGGAAATGCGTGGTTTCCATGGAAATTTGAGCAATTTCCATGTAAAATTGGTCAATTTTTACCAGGGTTGCTTGGTGAATCGAAAACAAGGATGCCCTTATAGGTTTAATGGGTCTGTTGCAAACTTTTGCTACAACGATTAAGAGAGTTTAATTTTATGTGAAATCGCCTGAAAATTCCATTGGTGGCATCGGAAAGTCATAAAATGCTATAATAAACTCACAAAAGACGTTTAATGAAATCCAAGATGGCGGAGAAATATTGAGCAATTTGTATGTAAGCACAACGAACATCCAAGGATAGCCAACCTCACAATATCGATCACAACCAATCACCACAACGTAAACAAACACATAACCTCTACCTCCACTGAGGTTGTCAAAGTTGGCCATCCTTGGATGTTCGTGGTGCATGCATACAAATTGCTCGATATTTCTCCGCCATCTTGGATGTAATTAAACGCCTCTTGTGAGTTTATTATAGCATTTTATGACTTTATGATGCCACTAATGGACTTTTCAGGCGATTTTACATTGGAATAAACACTTTTTTTTTTTTTTTTTTTTTTTTTTTTTTAACTTTTTTATTAATGGCTACTTCGTCTTACACAAATTAATCCATAATCTTTTAACTATTTGCTTATTCTAAATACTTATTCTAACATTTTCTTACTGGGCAACTATTGCCCTATCTGGTGCAAGCACGTTTCTGTGGCAGAAACATGCGTTTAATATATAGATACATATAATTATATATAGTTACATCTAGAATAAACGATACTATACTTAGTATAATGACATTACTTTATCGAGTTTGACACCCTTGAGGAAGAAAAAATAAAAATAAAAATAAAAACTAAGAGAATAAGAGGAAAGGAAAGTGGAAGCAATAGAAATGAAAATGGTGAAAAATTAAAAATTAAAGAAGAAATCTATGAATATATAAGTAAATAAATAAATAAATAAATAAATAAATAAATAAATAAATAAATAAATAAATAAATAAATAAATGAATAAATGAATAAGTAGACAATAAATAAATAAATAAATAAATAATAAATAATAAGTGACAAAAAAGAGATAAAGTGAGTTAAATTACAAGACAAGGGGTAAACATATATTACAATATTTTGATTGGGAGAAGCAGACCTCCAAAACTTTAAGGACCAAAGAGAGAAGAGGAGACATAATTTTGGCAGAAACAAGGAAATTCAGTTATATTTTATCAAGGCAATGCGCGACGTTGTCAAATGGCTTTCGTCTTTTGAGACGTCTCACACTGCTCTCATATTTGCCTAACAAATGGTAAGCTTTCTCGTTAGGGTGGGCAGACAACCGACGGACGTAACTTTTAGTTATCTTTTTAATTGTATCTTCCACCGAGGAGACACCGAGCACCTGGCCTATCACATCGTTACTGATGTAATCATCCCATTTTACCCCGGTGATTCCTCGAAGGATTTTATTTTGGGCCGTCTGAATCCTACTAATAGCACTTCTGGAGGCACATCCCCACAATTGCGATCCATAAGTCCAGATCGGCTTCAAGATCATTTCGTATAGCATTAATTTGTTAGCTAGTGACACTCCACTCTTTGGTTTGAAGAGCCACCACATGCTTTTGTATTTGGTCATTAGTTGTTGTCAAACACTTTTTATCGCTGTAGCAAAAGTTTGCAACAGACCCATTCTAACAACTTGATTTCATGTAAGTTCCAGAGACAATAGCGGATCCAAGCCATTGTCCTCCTCTCTCTCTCTCTCTCTCTCTCTCTCTCTCTCTCTCTCTCTCTCTCTCCTCTCTCTCTCTCTCCTCCCTCTCTCTCTCTCTCTCCTCCCTCTCTCTCTCTCTCTCCTCCCTCTCTCTCTCTCCCTCCCTCTCTCTCTCTCTCTCTCTCTCTCTCTCTCTCTCTCTCTCTCTCTCTCTCTCTCTCTCTCTCTCTCTCTCTCTCTCTCTCTCTTTTCCATTAGAACACAAGTGTTACATAAGGATAGAAGAGGGGATGAAATTCACGTGAATGCCCCTAATCTGTCCTTTTCTAACACACTCGTTCCAATAGGTAGAGAGATGAGAGAAGGGCAAATTCCTAGATCCGCCAGTGTCCGGAGGTGTGATTTAGGGCTAAAAATACATTATTTTAAGTGGGATTCTAGGTTATGACGTCACAAGGTCACAATACACACGGTTTTTCGCAACTTTTCACTAAATATTTCTCCAAAACCGCGGCACATTGGGTCTTAGGGGAAAAACCAAAGGCTCATTTGATCTCAGCTCATCAAATATTTTCTTTTTCTTTTTGCAGGAAAAACAAACAAAAAAAATAAAACAATTTCAGACCTTCGGAACAGCCTTATTTCCTTGGCATCTTACTTAAGAACCAACCACCAAAAGTTGAATCCGTTGATATTGGAACTGGCCGATAGTACCTGTTTTATAGCTGTTTCAACATTATTGTGCTTTCTCTCTCTGCGCCCTATTTGACAACACTTTCACACCCTCACTGCGCGGCGGCCATCGCAACGCACTCAGCAATCTGCAGTCAACTAACGCGCGGGCGATGGCTGACTCAGACATCCTGATCAGGGTCTCTCTCTCTCTCTCTCTCTCTCTCTCCCTCTCTCTCACACTCTCTCTCTCTCTCACACACTCTCTCTCTCTCTCTCTCTCTTTTCATTCAGGCGCGTTGAGGTTGGCCATTATTATTAGATGGATTGACATGACAGAAGGTGAGGACGCGTCGAGACGCGAAGAAAAGCCGAATTCGTACGAATGTCCGTCGATAAACTGGAGCTGTGGAACAATCGTAAACACCTTCATTTTCCTCGTTCTTTCTCTCTCTCTCTCTCTCTCTCTCTCTCTCTCTCCCTCTCTTTAATTTGACAAGATGCATTCCTCCCTGTGGCCGGCGAGTGTTGCGGCACGGGTGATGTCCGCTGCCTTTTTATCTTGTCTCGAGTCGCGAGTAGAAACATATATAATCGAGGCACGGCGGCGCGGCGCATCCCCAGAGAGATCGAGTCGATTCTCTTGAATAAAGTGATTTGAACTCTTTCTCTCTTTCCTTCCTAAAATGTGAGGGAAAGGATGATGGAATTGTGGAAAGAGCGAAAACATGTGAGCCAATGAGCCCATATCGTAGAATTCTGTGCCCTTAACCCCTTAAGGACCAAGCCCGAATATACTCGGTTTTCTCCTCTTGTCTATTTCACATTGTTCCAGTATCAGGATTCCGAATAAACACGATTCTCGATGTAGTATAAAAAGATGATATTTCGTCTGGCGCCTTCGATCCGTCGCATATGCAATTTCAAATTCCCGGAGTACGAGCAGTTAACTACCTTCCCTATACAAACGGAAAAGTGACGTCCATGTGAACTAACCTGGTCTTTAAAGGGTTAAGAAACTGTGAGTGGGACAAATACAAAACATAGGACTTCCTTCGATATAACTGTGATTGTAAATGAATGCGTGACGTTTCGAAAGCGTTGTTCAGTTGTTGTTACGTGATTATATTTTGAGGCACGTGGATTCCAATGGTGTAATAAAATCTGAGAGAACTTGTTGTTTACTGTCACGGATTTGCATTTAAAAATTTGGATATTATTTCTTATGGGGAACAAACCCACGAGAGCGAATGAGATATAGCATCAAATTTTTTTCCGTGACGTCACACTAAACAGGTCTACGTGTATACTATAACGGCGAAATAAAGTACGACACCCTATTGACATATTCTAAGCAGAGGTCTGTTACGTAATTGTAGTTGGATGGTTCAGTAATCACCGTGACTATTTGCTGCTTTTTAAATACTCATCGGGCGTGTTACTTTACCTAACCGTCTGGTTAATTTTGAATTTCGGAGGTGAGGGTGAGGATGAGTTTTTGAATGGGGGCGAGGGGGTTTAAAACTGTTCACACCCTCTCTTCGTCATTCAAGATCAGTTTACGGGCCTGACCCGATTTCAACGATGGAACGACTTTTGACAAACTTGCCTATGAAATTTTCTTCAAGATAAGATACTTAGACGTGGATGAAGGACTCTAATGTTCATCTATGTAAAGTCTTTTAGATGTCTGCGTTGATGTTGTTGAGACATAGCTGAATTGCGTTTAGTTAATTTCTTTTTTTTTTGTATGTGTTTATCAAATACTGACGACTGCCAGTTATAGCACATACCTTTGAGGGTCTGCTGCGTGGTCTGATAGCTGTTTTGTATCACAGACCGGGAGAAAATACCTTATTATGTTCATTTATATTTGAGCTGGTACCTAGACATACAGATGAGACGCGTTTGCACGTAATCAGATTTACATTACAATTAATCACATACATCTGACAAATTCGTATAGGACCATTTGTCAGACGTCTTTCGCGTTGTTTTGCTAAACCAGTTATCGGTAGATGCCATTTTATTTGTCTGTCCGAAATCTGCGCTGGCATCCATCAGCTATCATTCAGCTGGACATTAAGGGTTTTTTTCTAGGTTTGTCAGACATCTGATCAGATCAGGCAGACCTTTTGCAGCTTTTATGCAGACTAATGTTTATTAGGCAATTAAAGTGCAGGCAAACGGCTTCGTATAAAAATATGACCCAGCCTGTACCAACAATACAGATTAATTTTAGCCTAGAGAATTATAAGTAGGTGCTTCAGTTTCATATTTGAGAACTAATTCACAAGAGATATTGCCTGGATGCCATTTCAATTTTTACGATAGAATAAATTCGTTCTCTCGACCATTTATTTTGTTTGATTCTCGAGCACTCTTTGCGTTTGTATACAGAAAAACTTGAGCAGAGGTTAATGGTCTTTTTGGCGCGGTATCATAAGGGGCGGTAGCCCCCCGGCCAAGTAAAAAAAAAAAGAAAGAAAAAAAAGTAAGAACAAGAACAGAACACAGATGCCAAGAGACGCGGTCGGGGCACCGACACTTATATACACGCAACAGAGCAAATTTCGCGATTTCGGCGTTTTGGGATCGTTAATCATCGATTCCAGTTAAGCCGCTAATCAAAACCCCATATCACCCCATATCGATCGATTTGCCACGCGCTCGAGATGATGATTCTAAAATTTCAAATCAATCGGACAATTTATAAGAAAGATATTAAGAAAAAACAGCTAATTTAAGCCTCTAAAACTGCACGTTTGGTCATCATGAATTTTACACGGACGATTGCGAGAGAACCATTGCTCCAAATCATTAAAACTTGGTACCGTTAGATTTGTAATGTTCTAGTGTAAGTTGCTTTCAATTTTGAGACCAATCCGACTTCAGTGCTCGGAGAAATCGTCAAAATACTTGACGGTTGTTCCGTTTCAGAAGCATTTCAGAGCAATTAATCGGAAAGTCCTACAGGGTAAACGGTGGCACGGATCGAAGAAAACTTGGTACAGAAATGTCCGTATTGCTTCCGTGTGCGTGCTTTTGTCAACATTTTAACGATCCGAGCAATATTAAGGGAGAAATCTTCAATTGAATACATGTCAGTCGTGGAATAAGAGACAAGAGAATCGTTTTAATTATCAGTTGTTGTAACCGTCGCCCACCAGACGGCGCCAACCTCCAGTCGACCGACTGTCAAACAAACCGGTAGCGTTCGATGATGACATGTTTTTGTTTATTTGTTTTCATTCGGGTGATTTTGTTTTCCAGTTCGTGATTTCGTTTCGCCTCGTATGTACGCCTTGTGCCACCATAGTGAATTATTAGTCAATTGTAGTAATTATGTTCAGTAGAGTGAAGTGATTTGTTAAATAACATATAGTGATTTTTGTGATACTTAAAGACCAATTAAATTAACTAAAATCAGACAGGACTTGTCATTTGAGACAAGGATATTAATATGTCCCCCGTCGAACCCTGAAAATGGCGGAAGATGCTAGGCTCACCCACATGGGTGATCCGCCGATCAACCCTATAAAAGACTCTATTGAGACCCCAACAGTGATACCCATAACTCAATTAGTGATTAAACCAGATACCTTATACTACAATGATAAATGCACAGGCCCTTATGTAGTTAATATTGCTAAGAAAAACCAAAATGACCAATCAGTCCCTAACCTGCACCCACTACAAATAAGCCAATTAATCACCAGAGCTAAAATAACAGGAATTGACAAGATAGTCAAACAAGGAAGGAATATTATACAAGTGATATTCAACTCATGGTTAGATGCTAATAGTCTAGTCGCGAATAACTACCTGGATTCCACGAAATATCAGGTCTACATACCCAAGTATCGGATCCTGAAAATTGGAATCCTAAGAGACATCCCAACTGAGTTTACCGAAAAAGAGATCAAAGAAATGATCAAAAGTGACTATACAGTACATGAAGTGAAAAGAATGACAAAGTTTGATAAGATTAAGCAAGAAAGAATTCCCATTCCAATGATGACGATTTCCTTCATCTCTAACGAGATCCCGGAATTTGTAAAACTAGATTATTACCACGCAAAAGTACACTTATACATTAAACCAGTCTCGCTATGTTATAATTGTTATAAGTACGGTCATTTTAAAAAATTTTGTAGAAGTAAACCAGTATGCCCCAAATGTGGACTAACCACGCACGAAGAAGGAAAATGTGATAAATTAGAATTAAGCTGCATAAATTGCAAGGGTAACCATGCAACGACTGACCTAAACTGTGATACTAGGAAAAACCAATACAAGATCAACGGAATAATGGCAGAAAAGAACTGCACAGCCAAAGAAGCCAAAGAACTAGTAGGATCCTATAGCGATTCATACCGCTTTGGTCAAAAAGCAACCTACACCGAGGCTGTTAAAAACAGGCAGAATAACAGAAGAAACAATAGATATTCCTATCTAGGACACTTCCCAACAATAGAAGAATCCGTAAAGTCTAACGCAAATTCACCGAAAAGGCAAAAGAGCAATTCACCTTGTAAAAGGAAAACGAAACCACCGCTGAAAAGGAAGGTTGAGGATTTCCCGACAGATCAGTGGATTGCCAACTTAAAAAAAAGAGATTTGAATGAACCATCAACACAAATTGTAATCTGCAGTAATGTGAAAACAGCAGAAACGGACAACAGCAGTAACACGCTCTCCCATGTAGCAGCCAACTTAGTCATTGAAACGCTACCCATGGAAACAGCAGACTCAAAC
>VMOF01000111.1:966279-1100142 GCA_011764245.1 Trialeurodes vaporariorum
ATTCGAGAACTCCTTTTCCCGGAATCGGCGGTTTTTCCGAAATCGGTTCCTGGGGATTTGAACATAGCCGGTTCCTCCGGTTCCATAGCTGATTACAAGAGAACGGAGCTTCGGATCGATTGGCGGATTGTTGCAATCGACTTCTCAGGTCCCGTTACGTCCGAATCAATGCCTAACTCAAAATTTTTGTCCCCGACGAAAATCGAAAAAAAGCAAAGGGGTTACATCGTCGATTTTTTCGGTCGGAAAATCCGAGTATCGCGGATAGGCTTCGAACGTAACTTTTCCGACGTGTAATGGTCCAAAAAATCGATTCCGATGGTCGCCAGATCGATTCGAGAACTCCTTCTCCAGGAACCAGCGGTTTTTCCGAAATCGGTTCCTGGGGATTTGAACATAGCCGGTTCCTCCGGTTCCATAGCTGATTACAAGAGAACGGAGCTTCGGATCGATTGGCGGATTGTTGCAATCGACTTCTCAGGTCCCGTTACGTCCGAATCAATGCCTAACTCAAAATTTTTGTCCCCGACGAAAATCGAAAAAAAGCAAAGGGGTTACATCGTCGATTTTTTCGGTCGGAAAATTGGAGTATCGCAGATAGGCTTCGAACGTAACTTTCCCGACGTGAAATGGTCCGAGAAATCGATTCCGATGGTCGCTGGATCGATTCGAGAACTCCTTTTCCCGGAATCGGTAGTTTTTCCGAAATCGGTTCCTGGGGATTTGAACATAGCCGGTTCCTCCGGTTCCATAGCTGATTACAAGAGAACGGAGCTTCGGATCGATTGGCGGATTGTTGCAATCGTTTTCTCGGGTCCCAATACGTACGAATCGATGCCTGACTCAAAATATTTATTCGCGACGAAAATTGAAAAAAAGCAAAGGGGACCCCATGCAGGGCATCGCAGGGTGTAGCAAAAGTTTGTCTCCCCCAACTATATATTTTGAACGAGTTGAATGAAATTGGAGCTTCTGACTTATTTCATCCTTTCATCATGGGAAGCATAGCTTGTGCTTGGTCTTGGTCTCTACTTGTCACGGCAGAAATATTAAAATCAGGTGGGTTATCCAAAAGAGTTACGTTTAGGATGTGGGGGAGGACAAATCAGTTTTAGATAAATTTCATCCAGGCTGAGAGTGTAGAGATACCTGTTGTTTCCGTTGTTACAGCAGTTTACGCCGTTAAGCATTAAAAAAATGATAGGTATAACAAATAAAAAAGATGTCGAAGAATTTTCATCAACAAATATAATTTTTCTTTTCTTTTTTAAAATTTTTAATAGGTTGTAATTTGAAAGAAGCTTTCAAGAATAAGTTACAATCAGTAATCTAGATTCTTAAAAATAAAACCAACAACAAAAATACTCAAAGAAGAGGGCAATGAAAAAAATTATACTTTAAATTTCATTGATACTGATAACCATAATCTGGGTAATTAAATAATGATGATAATAATAATAATAATAATGATAATAATAATAATTTTAATAATAATAATAATTAATGAACTTTGACCAACAAAATATTAAAACAGAGAAACAAAAATAATAAAAAAATAAAAGAAGTATCCATAATCATAGAAATGATATGCATTTACATGTTGTTCAATAAACTCAGATTAAAAAATAATCACATTATAAGAGGACAGGTAACTTTACAGCGACAATTAGTTTAGATAAATAGAAAATTGTTCAATAAAAAAATTTACAATCAATATTGCTTTTTACTTCAATTTAGTTAACAAAATTAATTAATAAAATACAAACATACGAGCGAAGTATGAAAGTGATCTTTAAAAATACCCTTACAGATGTATTCTTGACACGACAATCTTAGCTCCACCAAATTTCTATCTCTTTATGTTTCTGATTCTTGAGGAAGTCTTGGCAACATATTCTGGTATCTCATTTAATTTGAAAAACTAATTTTTTTTAAATATCTGTACGATGACTTTCAAAAGAAAGTTCTCTGATCAAAATGTTCACTCTTTTAAAATCGTGGCAACCTTTAAACAATTTTGCGGTTTTCAAGTGTTCAAGGACTAATTAGAATGCCCCTTTTAAAGTACGACATGAAAAATCGAAAGTTTCATTGAAAATAAAGGACAAATTCTCAAAGAAGAATTTCAACCATGGCTCTTTCTTTTGAAAGTTTTAGTACCTCAGGAAAAAGGACTTACATTGTCTTTCTTAAATGATATTTTTCTTTTCTTTTTGATAAAACAAACAATGAAGAACAGTTGCATAGTATAAAAACAAATAAATGGTGCCGGCTTTCAATGGAAGAGACTATTATGGAAATTTCAACACAAGGAAAACTTTTCTTTTAAAAGCGCAAAAGAATGATCGGACCCGGTACATATATAGTGATAATGGGTCACCAAGAGAGATTTTTATTTAAGCCTTGGATAATCATCTTCAGACAAAATACAAAGTAGACAGCTTGCAATTGAAAGACAACCTTAAAATTACGGACTTCTTAAGTACACATTCCCAATTTTTCTTTTACAAAATTAGTGTTTCTGTAACTCTGTAGAGTGGAAAAGTTGCTGAGACAAATGGAAAACGAAAATTGAAAAACCTCTCAAAAGGATACCTCCATGTAAATTATCTTCATTTTTTCTTTAAATTTGAAGAGTGCCATCGGAACAATGGATATTTTGGGCAGTGTCAAAAAAGCTTCATTCTAGAGAGAAGATAAGCATGCAAGTCAGGGGTGTCACCGGAGGTTTAGATGGCTTAAGTCAATTCTTATCAATTTAACTTTGACAAATTTTGGAAAGAGCCAATTGGTTGACTAAAATTGGTTAACATGGCACAGTATTTCAGTCATTTTGAACTTGAATAAAATCTCTAAATTCCAATGTTAAGATTTTGTGGGAGGCGAAAAAAAAAAGAAGAAGAAAAAAATGGGTTCAGTTTAGAATTTTAAAAAAGTTGAAGAAAACTTTATTTTCGATGCAAAGACCTTTTGATCAAAAATTTTTGGAGAATAACGTCCAGCAATTAGTGTTTGGCTAAAGAGTTAGAACTGAATTGTTATTTGCAGACATATGCGCTATTAAAACTTTGATGGAAATAAAAGTTTACACAGAACTTTCATTACGATGAAAAATTCTCAAGTAATTCAACTTTCAGTAACTCATTTTGTTAAATAAGTGTAATGCTGGTAACGTGAATAAGTTCGACAAACTTTAAAAACACGCCAAAGCCTTCATGACAAAGCTCTTCTCACTGATTGAGGTTTTTTCAGTCCTTAATCATAGGTCATGACTGAATCCCTTACAGCTGATACTCTAAATATTATCTTTAGTGAGCATTTTCAAAGAAGGTAGTTTAAATGCATCATTTGTTTGAATTAATTACTTACTTGCACTCAAAAGTAATGGCTTTGATAAATGTATGAAAAGCAAAAAAGTAATGATACATTTTGAGGTCAAGAAAACTTAATAGCAGTGTCAACAATAAATCTCTCAGGGCTCTCCAGTAAAAAACTAGACCCCTCTCCCCCACATTAATCAGCCTTCATTCTCACACAACATTCACCCATTGACATGAAATTCAATTTCACGAAAGTTGCTGGGCAGCAAAGCTTTTGCATTCATTCTGTGCTTATGGCCAACCTGTGCGTGAAACCATGAAAGTAGAGTGAAGCAAGAGGCGCCATCTATCCGAAAATACCCCAAACTTTTGAACTCGTCATTCCGTTGCTATGAGATCGCCAGATTGCTAGTGTGAATTTTTTTAAAGTTATGACAAGTCTGACTTCTCTATACATGTCAATGGGTTAATATTACTATCTTAAAGACACTGGGTGCCTTTGGAGTCAGAACTTCTCAATGCTGTGGGATCTGCAAGGGCTTTGTCATTGACGCTACTTTTAAGTTGATAATCTTTGAAGAGCCCCGAAAATAAAGATTTTGTCCATTAGCTGAATATCAACATAATTACCTACCGTACGGATCATACATTATATTCGGAGAACAAATAAAAAACACACACACACATACACAATTACACAGCTCACTTCAGTGGCTGATACAAGGGAATGCAATCGGCACAATCTAAAAGAAAAAAAAGAAAAAAAATTGAGGTTGTTTTCAGAAAAAGGCTCATAAAAGAGATGCGCTTCAGACAAAAGCTTCTATTCCGTCACATTACTGATTTCTCAGAAAGAGCAAACCTGTTGTTTTACGGGTCCTTTTTCCAGAAACGGCCTCAAGTATAGTTTCAAGTCAAAAGAATTATCATACATAATGGTGTTCAGAGAGAAAAAATAAATCTTATTGATCACAGCAGAAAAAGGGTTGATTGTCATTTTTGGTAAAAATGTCTTTGGATGGTAGACCCTAAAATAAGTCACTTTTAGTCTTCTCAAGTCAAACCTCACTCATAGACTGGCTTGAAAGGAAAAACCCTCGTCCTTCCTTCTTTTTTCTAAACTTAAAGAAACCATAAAGACAAGTTCAAGAGGGAATGTTGATTGCAAAAAAAAATAATTCAGAGGAGAAAATTCGTAAATGAATGAATTGAAAGGACTTGACAATAAGTACAATTGAATTTTCAAAGCCTGACAAGTTTAAAAACAAGGGCTAGTTTACAATTTACGAAAAGTGCAAAAAACTGTGATCAAGTTCATATCTTCAGGCACCAAACTCTTTTCTAAAACTTTATTTGATAAAATTTATCTTGACAATAAATAAATAAAAGGCAAAATATAACAAACCCACAGGAACTTGTGAGAGACATCTTTCCAAACATTTCTTTTTGGGAATGCAATCTTTGCCCTTCTTTTGAACTTATCCACCAATTTTATCAAAAAAGCTATGGATTAAAGCCCAGCGCATAGCAGAACGCCTGCAAAGACTATAATAGAATCAATCTCCGCATTGTTTGCAGCAATTTATTCAACCTAGATTAAAGACTAAGTTAATATGTATTCTATTTTCGGCATTTACTTTTGAGTTTAAAATTTTGGTAAACATTTTAAAATTTAAAAACATTGGATAACATATGGCGCGATTAATTTGTAATTACATCAATGATGTAATTAATGAAATTTGCATGACTGTATGACAGAAACAAAAGATACAAAAAAAAAGTTAAACAATGCATGGTGCTTAAAATTAAACAAAAATTCTTAAAAATAAATAAAGTCAAGGATAGACAAGATTTATATAATGACAATGTTCGCAACCAACAGAAAATAATTAAAAAGATGGAGAAAAACTGATAACAAGGAATACAAAATAGCGATAAATATTTGAGAAATCAGCTCACAAAACGTAGCCAGATAACATAAGAGATAACAAGAAAAATAAACAGGTCAAATAATAGTTAAAAAATAGATAAATACTGAGAATTCATCAGACAAACTTCAGCGGTTTTCAGGGAAATAACAAGAATATCAACAACAACAATAAAACTAATCATCTTTAGATGAAAATAAATCAAATTTGGTAAAATTTTAAGCATAAATTGATAACTTAACGGGAGGGGAAACAAAAAAAAAAAAATTTTTTTTTGATCAAAAACATTGCTACAAGCACGAAAGAAAACAGTTTCTGTACATTTGCATTGAGTTGCAGAACAAGAATATTTCCTTAGAAAACTTAGAATACTGACTATGAATGAATTTGGCTACTCTTATTTTTCTGGCTATAGTCAATGGGTCTGTTGCAAACTTTTGCTATAGCTATAGAAAGGTTCTGTTCTACTGTAGAATCACATGAAAATAACATTGGGAGCATCAGAAAGTTCCTCAAAACTCAAGAAATGTGTTTAGCGAAATTCCAAGATGGCAGTAAAATGAGAGGGGCACAGTGGGGGGGGGGGAGGAGAGGAGTCCCATCTTATTTCAACTTTCTATGCTGAGAAAAGTGATTCATCATAGAGAAAGCTTCAATTAGATGCGACTCCCGCATTGTACCACACTAATTTGACCGCAATCATGGATTTCTTACAGAACGCTTTTCGAGGGTTTATGAGCGGATTTTCAGAATGTTTTCAATGTGATTTTTACACAATTTTACGTAGGATTCAACCATCTGTAGCTGTGCTGTAACAAAAGTTTGCAACAGATCCATTGATGAGTTCCAAGTCTGAAAGTTTGAGAATGTTTTGAAAAGTTAAGTTTTAAAGGTTCGATTTCATTCAATGCAAAAAATTAAAATAGAAATAAAAAGTTTCTGAACAGAGAGGAGAAAAAATGGCTTCTAATCACGACTTGCATCTCAAACGCAGAACAGAAAGATACAAGTCAATGTTTCAAAAGTGTTCATGCCAAGAATTCATTTCATGAGCAAGCATTTGAATATTTCTTTAAGGGAAAATCAATAAAAAGATCAAAAAATTTCATGAAGAACATTTTTTTGCAAATAAGAAGCAGAGTTGATTTAGACTTTATTTCAAACAAATAGGCAAAAATACTTGGTCCATGAATCATGATCAACACGGAGCAAATGAATTTTGACGAGTAATTAAAACTGTAAGTTCATTTATATAGAAATGCACTTTAAATTTATAATCAGGATTTAAGAATGGAATGTAAGTTATATTCCTCAGCATTCATGTCAGAAAAATCTCTAAGAAATAATGAAAATCTGTAATTAAGAAAACACCATTTAAATGAGCAGATTTTTCCGTAAGCATTGGTGTTTTTATAAAAACGAGCGTGATGCAAACACCAAAAAAAAAAAAAAAAAAATGAAATCATTCCCAGGATTTGGATTTGGATTAATCTTTTAGAATCAAAATCAGAAATGAACCAACCCTGAGTCTCCTTAATTTTGACCTTGATTTTTGGAAGAAGGCGGCATTGATATTCATTAATTTATTTAAGAGATTTAGCATACAAGGGGTCAGAAAGCACCTTATTTTTATTTCAAAAATGTTTTTTCATTGAAAATTCTAACTTAGCTCATCAAATTTGGAACCTAGGTACTCAGCAAAACACATGGTTAAGAGCGAAAGTTTAGTTTAAATTTAAAATGGGAATGCTAAAAAATGAAAGTTTGAAAATACCTAATTTAAAAATCAACAGATAACATTTCCATTGAATAAGGTCATTTCTCTTCTTCCATCAGTTTATACTCTCTGATAAGAGCAGTGGCATCGCGTGCAATTAAATTAGGCAACACTGTATTCTATCCATTTAAACTCATGTAAAAAATCGAATTCAGGGGGTGCACAGTGCACAAGGAAAATTTGACATATTTAATGAGTTTAAATGGAGGAGTTGCATTGTTGTCAGATGGCACGCTATGCTACTGGATAGGGGAGAAGTTATAAAGATGCAAAAAATGAGTTATCAACAAATAAGGTACAACAGAGAGTAAGATTATCATCAGAAAACGATAAAAGGATTGCGGGACAATGTTTTTCTTCCATTCTTTAATCTTATTTTTTTTAATGCCCAAAAAAGATTAAAAATTCCTCTGCTTTTCATATCTTGCAAAACACTAACATTGAAATTTCACGAGAAATATTTTCTCCTTTGATAGAATCATTGGTTGGTGCAAAAAGAAAGAGTATCAAAATATGTATCATGCATAGATAAAAGTTTTGAAAACAAAAATATAGTAAAGATTGAACAAGAGTTTAAATCAATTTTTAAATGAAACTGTCGACGATATCTCTTTCACTTCTTTTCAAAAGTATTATTTATTCACTGTCTGATGCTTTATTTCATCCAGTATATAAAAAAGAAACAGTCAAGGTATTAGTTACAACAAATACTGTTAAGTAAAAAAGATTGGTGTCTTATAGTTATGAAAAATATATCAATAAATATACAATCTATACGTGTCTAAATTCTCAAGAGTGGAACTGCATGTTAATGCAGAAATAAATAATGGATACAGTTGTGTTCTGGATTATTATGTTATAATTAGGTATTATTATGTACAATGATGCAATGTAATACTTAAACGCAGGAATATTTTATTTTTATCGCTATCAGTTTTGCTAGGATATTTTCTGTTTTCGTGGGAAATAAAAATGAATGACTGCACAGTGCACACACAGTTGTTAAAGTCATAATGCACGAATATACATTTCGGCACGAAGAATAAGTCGCCACATCTTCGAGATAAGACAAAACAAATTTTAATTTTTTGACAGCAGATGGGAGGATGAAATTGAAATAGGTACGGAAGAAGAAAATCAAAGGTCTGTTAGTATTGAGGGAGAACATAAGTTTGGCTTGATGAGCTACTCAAAAATTACTTCTTAAAGCAGTAAATATTTTAAGTACCAACTTATGATTGGGCCAAACAATGAGAGTTCACAAAATTTGTTTTTTCTATCCAGAGTTTGAGGGTTTTCTACCTCATCAAATGTGCACCTATGCTTTTGAAAATCAATTGGCATCCAACCCAAAAATTCTCTATTGAAAGAAGGAAAATATTTTAAGTTTATTTGTTGGTTCCATTTTTTTTAAGTGTATTCATGCAAGAAAAAAACCACTTAAATACTACTTTGAATTTTTTAACTTTTAACCCTTTGCGATCTCATTTTTTTTTCACTTGCACTCCCATCTGGTCATAATTAAAAACGAAAAAGAGAGGTTGTTGTTTGTGTCATGCCGCGCCGCTAGCGCTGTGGGTAACCTCCACACTATGCGAGAATGAAACTGCTAAAAGTTCCAGAGAAGACTCATAGAGTGCAGCACGCGCTGAAGTTGTCGGGGCTGGCCCAATACGAGACTCAGCAGAGCGAAACTTTTATGTCATGTCAGGTGAGCCCCGACATGTAACCTGCGACCGGAACGGGAATTTTACGATGTCGAGTCTGACCCGACACACGACCGCAAAGGGTTATAGGTGGCTCGTAAGTAGAAAAATCAATAAATCAATCCTCATGACCTCATTCTTCATAAAAATTAAAGAGTTCAAAAAGTTAGGAGATTTACACTGAATCAAGGTTCAACATTCTTTAAAACCGGTAAATTTAATATAAGTATTCACTGCACCTATCTACTTCATTTCAGAAAGAGGGAAAGAACAGGAAAGAGATGGTTAAAAATTTCAACGAAATAGATTTATCAATCAAGTAAAAAATGACAAACAAATAAAAAAAAAACAGAGAAAAGACAGATAGTAGACGGAATCTTGACTCTTAATATGTAATCCCATGACTTTTTACAGTCGATAAAATTTCCTGTCTCTTCCAAGGTTTTCCTAACTATAGCCGCCGTGACCCATACATTCTCCACCACAACCAAACCTTCAGCCAGGATCGACTAAAACTCAATAATCTCCAATTGAGGAGTACTTTGGTAAAAGGCCAGGGTGTGCTTGTGCTCTAAAAACCTGATTTTAAAAGGTGATTGTATGAGATTATGAAGTGTTGGATTTGGTTTTCTTAAGGTGATTCCATGGCAAACTCCCGAAAATTTTAATCCGATAGATGGCGTAACTTGTTGTTGGCTCCAAAAAAAGCCGTTTTTTTATGGTTTTCGGCTGTTTTCTCTAAACAGACGAATAATAGACAAAAAATCGGAATGTCAGCACCTGCTTAATTTTTTGCTTGATTTTTGAGCCATAAACCGGCCAAATTGGTTCTAAAATAAATGCGAAACTATGCAAAGAAAAAATCATGTGTAATTTGGAGTTGTATCAGTAAAGATTACAGGTTTCTGTTTCACCTGTAATCTTTACTGATACAACTCCAATTCACACATGATTTTTTCTTTGCATAGTTACGTCTTTATTTTAGAACCAATTTGGCCCGTTTATGGCTCAAAAAATCAAGCAAAAAATTAAGCAGGTGCTGACATTCCAATTTTTCGTCTCTTATTTGTCTGTTCAGAGAAAACAGCCAAAAACCGTCAAAAAACGGCTATTTTCGGAGCCAGCGACAAGTGACGTCATCTATCGGATTAAAATTTTCGGGAGTTTGCCATAGAATTACCTTAATCAGTTAATGATTAGACTGTACACTCTAATTGTCACGTGATTCAGAGAAGTTCCTCATCAGAATCTCACGCAAGAACATTTAGAAATCAGGACTTTTTAGCATGAGCAGACCGTCTGTTTTATCCACCCTTTTACCAGTGGTGGCTCGAGCAACTTGGCAACTATGCTAATTTGCCATTTAAACCTATGATCGATGTATCGATGGGTGCAATTGCACCTCCTGAAGATCGATTGTTTTACATAGGTTTAAATGGAGAGAATACACTGTTGCCACATTGCACGAGCCGCCACTGCCTTTTACCAAAGTACTCTTCAATTGTAGATCTCAGAAATGTATTTTTCACAGTAAATAGTTAAAGAGAGAGCAACGTTGTATTTACTCAAACTAAACTCAAACCAGACTTAAAAGGACAAGACTTGAAAAAGCACTTTACTTTAACGCCTCCACGAAAATTAACTCAGTCAGACTGGCAATGAGACAAGCGTTAAAAAAGAAAACTGTATAATACTAATAATTAATGAGCACTTTTGCCTGGAAATGTTTGAATTGACAGTGGAAAGACTTCACTTCGAAATGGGTCAGACAAACTTTTATTTTTAGAGTGTTTGAATCTCGGTGAGGTTACTGATGGTTAGGATATTCTTGCATAAACAGCCCAGGGAGGTGATTGCGGAGGATCAGATTGTTATCGTTATTATATTTGGATTGAGTACATTATAACCTTATGGGTGGCTTAACTAATCGAATCGTTTCAATCCCCTTGTGATAATCGAAACGGACAAGAGGAGCTGATGAGTCGGTGGCTGACATTTACGTCAATCTAAGTCGACTAAAGTAAGAAGAGGCGAGGAGGGGGTTACCTGCACGATCGAGTTGCGCAGTAGCAAACCAGTTGATTGGATTACGATCCGATCCTCCAAAATCACCTCCCAGTCCTGAATTTTTAAGGCAAAAACAAAACTTTATTGATTGATGCGATGGATTCATTTATGAATCAGGTGCACTATTTGCAACTACATGAGGTTCATTTTAGAGATAATGTATACCATAAACTGTGCACTGGCCGTTCGAGCAAAGGGCAATTTTTTTGGGGACTCAAAATGCTTCTAGTGCTTTGTTCTCAATGGCTACGGACATCTGCATCTTTCCTCAACAACTAACGTGGATGTCATTGGACATGGTCTTGTTGCAACCCCCCAAAAAAAAGTACCTTTACAATATTGACATGGGCAAGATGGCTAGTACACAGTCCATTGTTAATAATTGCTCATTTGAGCATCTGTGGCTATATTTTTTCAAGGAAAATTTCATTTGATTTTTTTTTTTTTTTTTCTTTGAGGAAGTGGAGAGATGTTGGCATTGGTTTCAAAGTCTGAGAAAAAGCTGTTGAACAGTTGAACAATAAACATTCGCAAGAAAATACTGTTACTTATTTGTCATGATTTTACAAGACATGTTATCCTACAAGCATTGAGTCAAGAATTAATTGAAATTGCTTCTTCATACAAGAAAAAAAGAATACAAATACATTAGAACAAGACGGTTTTTTGTTAGCAATAAAAATTATGGAACTTTTTCTCACGCCTCAAGTGCTTACACAATAAATCAAGAAAAGCTTTGAAAACAAACACGGACAAATATGACAAAGATCTCAAATAATGAGCAAAATCCTTCACTTATAAAGTGCAAACAAAAGAAAATCTAAACAGATTATTTCGAAGTCACTGAATATTCCGCGTCATGTGATGATCTAACGCTCCTTTCAAGCTTAAAAGTTAAAAACTTGAATGTTTCAAAGAATTATTTTGATGGTTTTGTGACTTTTTAAAATGTAAGATGGAGTGTAACACAACATAGGTTGATTAAAAGAAAGAGCATCGTTCAAACATACGCGGATACCTAAAGGACTTTGCTTTTCTCTCCCTCCTTCCATTTGATCGTGTGCATTAAAAAAGGACGGAGATAAAGTCACGTGATGGCCCCGCCTTCTGCTATCCCTTTCTAGCACATATGTTTAAATGTTCAAAGAGAGAGAAAGAACAATTCCTGTATCCGCCCATGAGATCAACAATTTCAATAGTCTAGCGCAAAACTTGCAGAATTAAAATATTTTCAAAAACCTGACTCTGCAAATTTAGGTAATACATGCATTCAGATGCAGAAAAAGTTTATGAGAAAAGAGAAAAAAACAAAAAATACTAAGGACATAACATTCAAAGATAAGTAAATATTAAAAAAAGAGTTTAAAAAGCATACATTTTTCAGCTCGTATTAAAAAAAATAAAATTAACAAAACAGAGAAAGAAGGCATTTCAACGATTGAAAATCACAATGTTTCACGATCAAGAAGTTTCTTAATTAGTAATTATTACATTTTTATACTTATTTATTAAATGATAAGTTATGCAGAACATGGTAATTCATTAAGACTGGCTTGAATTATTACAAAGAGAAAGAAGGCTTGGAGACAGTTAAATTAGTATAGTACTTATCTAATTACAACGCACGCGCTACTTGGTCCAAAGGATACTACATTGAGGGGAGAAATATACAATAATTGACTTGGTTACACCCGCAAAGGTGCAAAAGTTAGGTAGTTTAGTAGTCTCAGACAATTGTTTCTATGTCCTCAGAAGCCAACTGGAAATTTTCTTGACCTGGGAAAAGGACAGAGAATAAGCATGAAACGCTGTGTGGAGAAAAACACAGGGAGATAATGCACTCAATTTATAAATTTAGAAATTCCAGAGATGAAAGTAGAGAAAAACAAAAAAAACAAAAAAAAAAAAAAAAAACACTGAAAGTCCAGGAAGTATGAAAGAGGCTACATAATACATATTCTGTGCTGATAATTTTCCAATAAAAATAACTTTTTCATAAAGAAATATGTTCTTTACTTGTTTCTCGGTGCTCATAAAAATGTGTAGGCATAGATGTTACGATGTAAGTGTAGAAAAAACATAAATCTGCCAAGAAATGACGAAAATACAGTCACAGTAGAGCTAAGTCAAGATTCCCCTACGGGGCTCTTGCTGACTTTTGCTATATGAAATTGGATAGTTCATTCTGGTGTAAAAACCGGCAAAAATTGAGGAGCTAGTTGGAAAAACGGCCTCAGCCGGCTAAGGCCGTTTTTCCGGAGAACAACTTTTCTGAGAGAACATAGGCTCAATAATATCTCCACAAAATTTCATGACCGTACGTAATTGAGTGAGATATGGGAGTTTATATGAGAAGAGGTTGCCACTTCTGCTGGCGACTATAATGACCATAATGGGGAAATTGAAGATGGTGAAGAGGACTGGGCATAGTGAAAGCGAAGTGAATACGAGGACGAAAATTTATATTCTTTATTTTCTAATAAATTCGCCTCTTTTTGCAGATTTGGTTTTTTTTTTTTTTTTTTCGACATCCATGTAGTACATATTTCCATACAGAAAGTCGTTCTCTGGAAAAACGGAGTTAATATTCAGCCTTTAGTGAGGACTTGTCTCTGTGCAACAGGTCGTTCTATGGAAAAACGACCTTAGTAGACCTTTCGTATTTATCCAATTTCTTCTTTCCTGTACAGCCAAAGCATATTTCAGTCGTACCAACTTCAACCTGAGGGTATGGATCAACTTTTTTGATCCAACCCAAGCCTGATTCTTCATCTATGTTAGATTGGCACCAAAATAAAAACTTTAACAGCCGTTTTCTCAGAACGCGATTTTGCTACTTAGGCCGTTTTTCCAGCTACCTCCTCAATTATGATGGGCACATTAAAAAATTATAAAATTCACTCACAGACTCACAAAATGACTTTTAAGTTTAAGGCGTACTGACAGAGCTACGCAGTACGCAGGTACCATAGGATATTCCTTTCTCATTTGAGGCTTTCCTCTGTATGTTTTGATAGAGAATGAGACAAATTAGACAAGAATCTCCTGTGATGCTTGCATAGCTCTGTCATCTTTGCTCTTAAATGGCGGAGATATGCAGCTGTCATGGAGGATTCCAGTCTAATTTGTCAATTTCTCTTGATAAACATACAGAGGAAAGCCTCAAATTAGATAGGTACAGTAGAATCTCGATTATCCAGATATTTTCGTTACCTGGATTTTCCGGCCAGTCCCGGCAAAATCCCCATACTTTCAATGTATTTTTTTTCCGATTATTCAGATTTCAGGTGTCCAAAATTTCTATTATTTGGACAAAATTTGCGGTCCTACAACAAACTTAACCGAATTTCTCCTTATCATTGCTTGAAAATAAAAAAGGTAATAACCAGAAAACGCGATGTCCAAACTTCATTCGAATCGAATCAGAAAAAATGGGTTTTTTAAAGACGCCACGTGGCAACACTGCGCTTACGCTACGGAGAGTGGCAGCCAGGCATGGCAGACGGATGATGGCGCGCCGACGGAGTCAACGTTATCACTTGAGGAAATCGCAGCAACCTACGCCCCCTCCTCCAGTTAGGCGTAAGATGACTCGCTATCAGCGGCCGAAGACGAGACTGATGACGTTCGGATGAAATGACGCTGATGACAGGATTTTAAGTCAGGTCATCAACTTAGAATCTTTCATGTTCAGGTCACTATCATCCGAACCCAAGAGGCAAACGACGTTGGATTCTTTTGTCATCAAAAATTAGCGAAAGTTTTATTTTTCACGTATGCCTCATTCTTATCTATGACTCATTCGTCTTCCCTGCCGTCCTGAAAAATGGGTAGCTCAGTAGCTCCGTATTTACGCGGCAGGAATAACCGTACACGGGCTACATAACTTTGCTTTTGAAGGGGCGTTTTAGAGAAATCTTCGCTGACAGCATTTCAGAGCGTCTAGATCGCGTTTTTTGGCGAATTTTGATTAACCAGATATTCGATTATCCGGCTTAAATTTTTGGTCCAGCGAAATCCGGATAATCGAGATTCTACTGTATCTCCCATGGTTTCTGCCACAATGCCTTGACCTTTAAAGTCATTTTGTGAGTCCATGAGTGACTGTTGTGATTTTTTATAGCGCTCATCGTAATTTTTGCTATATTTTAATCAAGAATCAACTTTTCAATCCCATACAGAAAAAGATAGCGAATGCTCCAATTTCTGAGCACAAAGGAGCATTTTTGAAAGTCCAGAAAGGTTGAGTTTCCACTCAAATTAAACTTACTTCCGAGATAATTAGCTAGTTCAGAATCTTTAGCCTGCAAAGCAAGGAGACGAGGCGTGTTACCCTGATGATCCAATACTGTCAAAGATGCACCTCCAGCGACAAGCATACAGCTCACACAATGTTGCTTATACGCGGCTGCCTTATGAAGTGCTGTCTGGCCCCTGAGAAACACCAAGAGAATGTCAAGTTAGACAAATCGAGAAAAAAAATAACAGGAAGCCAGAGCAAGGAAAAATTTATTTTACTTGTAACTGCAAAAAAAAAAGAGCTGGTTTTTTTCAATAAAACCAAAGTTGATTTACAGAGACATTTGCGTCCACTCAAAAGGAAACGCTTCCATGCACTGGAACTTTTGATGCACTACCACCTGTCATTAAAGAGATTCCAAAAATTAGTGATAGTTTAATCATTTTAGAATAAACTTAAGACTTTCACCTCAAAGACTCCATCTGTACGCCTGTGCACTCAAACGAGACTACAGTAAATTAAAACTTCCCAATTGATTGAAAAATTCCAAAATTTTGTTCAATCCGAAAAATTGGTTATACCCTTAAATCTCATTTATTTGTTTGTAAACGCATAAAAAATACTGGAAATCTCAAACTTTCGAAACTTTGATCGTTCAAAACTTTGATAAGACAAATAATTTTGATCTTGGATTTTACATTTTTCCTTTGCTTCCAATTTAAAATGCCAAAAACGCGACTTCCCCAACAGTGATAAGTGGTGTTATCCATCTCCATTGGATTGAAATCTGGAAATTTTTCGCCTGGAATCACCTTAAAAATTTTCCTGCTTCTCAAAATCTGCAACCCTGGGAGCTTCCTCTTTAAGTTCACCCCTGATTACTAGACCAATTGAAATATTTGATTCCCACAAGAATCAAACTGATAAGTGATAACTACAAGATAAATTAGTTTTCACTTTCAACAAGCAACCAAAGATTACGAAGCGCTTCGGTAAAATATCAAGGTAAGGTAAATATCACAAAAATCGTAAGGGCAAAAGTGATCTCCCCACCATTGTTGCCATTTTTCGGATAACTATCCGATTTCACATTTGACTAATTTTACAATTCCGAAATTTATAGGAAAATCTGGCAACATTGTTCCATAGAGTCGCCGGATTGCATGAAAAAAATTTGCCCATTTTACATTGAGTTACATGGGAGAAAAAAAGCTATTTTTTGTAAGCAACTGGCAAAGCTATGGCTCTCTCATTAAATACTCTGATGTTACGATTAGAGATTTCAAAAGAAAAAGGATCGACGTTCATACACTTTCTAGTCATTGAGAATTAGAAAAGTCAATACTTCAGAAAGCAATAACAACATTACAGAATTGATTTGCCTAGTTACTACAGTACTTTTTCCAGCAAAATTATTGATACATATCTTACAAATACATGATAGCAAAATTATTCAAATCTT
This sequence comes from Trialeurodes vaporariorum, assembly GCA_011764245.1. Classification (NCBI taxonomy): domain Eukaryota; kingdom Metazoa; phylum Arthropoda; class Insecta; order Hemiptera; family Aleyrodidae; genus Trialeurodes; species Trialeurodes vaporariorum. Next base: position 982,780 of record VMOF01000111.1, read on the forward strand.
ACAATACTGAGAAAAAGAATAGCGCAAGTAGGAACAACCTAATTAGGAAATTTACAAACAAATCAAAGAGGGAATTCTGGGGAAAAAACACAAGAGTAAAATGATTAACATTACTATATGTCAATAAACTATAAATGTCACCACACTATGAGCTACCTACGAGTGAATAGTCATAAAAGAGGTAAAATTTCTCACTTATAGTTATCCGCTAAATTGACTATAGAGGGTGGCGCGCACGTGATTAAGTACTTTATTATATCTTTATGTCCATATCGAGCAGCATAATGAAGAGCTGTTTGTCCAAAAGTATCAATCGTGAATAAAGAAAAACCATTGGAATGAAGGTCTTTCAACTGTAAATTAATAGGGAAATGGATGACAAGAAGCTATTTGAAAAAAAACCTTAGTCAAAGAAGTTTTCATGAATGCTTATGAAACAAGTTTTGCTTTTTGGTATAATCAGAACATCAGAAAATTCATTAAATTATTCCATCATACCAGTGGCGTAGCCAGAAATTTTTCGAGGAGAAGTCATTGGTTAGCTTATAATGCGTTCATCGATCGAAATCAGCTGTGACAACTTGCGCAGAGTTTCAAACTATCAATCTCACTCTCATGTGTCCTTTATGTACAGCATTCTAAATCTAGGGTCAAATTTAGAGTACAGGGCTTTGTTTCACATCACTTTCTCCTCAAAATCGTATAAAATGACTCAAGCAATTCAGTTCTGCCAAAAAATTTGACAAAAAATTCTCTGCGAACAGTTTTAGAGATGAAAGTGAGGAACTGACAATCTGCTAGACAGTGTTACAGGCAGTGGCGTCGCGTGCCATCTGGCAACAATGTGCCTCCTCCATTTAAAAGCTTTCAATAAATCGAATTTACCGTGTGCACTGTGCACCCCCTGAATTCGACCTTTTACATGAGTTTAAATGGGTGGAATACAGTGTTGTCAGATTGCACGCGACGCCACTGGTTACAGGCCATTTACCAAAATGTTGTATTTTTTTGGATAAATTAAATAGTGGTAAAAGTGATATAACATAGGATTATGCTAATTAGCCACCACAGTGTTTTTCAATATTTAAGGATGTTCTGAGCCATCTTATCAAAACTGGTTGAGGAATAAAGTCATAGTTCAGTGGACAGCTTTCTCCATCCTCCAAACTGCAACTTATGTAATTTCTCATCCAAATTTGAAAGATGGTAGCTAAAAAAATCCATAAAAAATTGAAGAATACCGTGATGTTGCGCTAATTAGCATAACTGATTAATTACCCCATTCAAATTACCCTAAAAAGACAAAATTTTGGAAAGCGACTATTGGTCCTACCCCCCAATAGGTGCTACTGAGATTCAAAGATCATTAACTTTTGCCTGAAATCGCCTTGCATCAAATTTAAAAACAGAAAGGAAAAAAAAAACACAAACAAAAGAAAATTAGATTTCGATCGAAATACTCACTGATTTTAAATTTCCAGTTTTAGCTGCTCTCAAGATACCATCAGATGGTTTCTCCAAAAGATCACTGTGAACAGTAAAAATTCATCATTAGAACAATTGAAGTGTCAATGATATAAAAATTTCTTGGGGTCAATTAAGTATTCTGGGGATGAAATTACAATCAAGATTTCGTTATTACATACAGTGTCTCAAAAGAACTAGCTCATTTAGTTAAAGATCATTTACTTCATCGTTAAACCGATCGTTAAGACTGTGTATGAGTGATTCTATTGGTCGCATATTGTAAAACTTAGCCGTTGCTGTGGTAACCATCGTTATAGTGTCCATTTTTTAAAGGTTACTCATGAATAGCCTTTATAAAACGAGACTCTTAACAATGGTTACCATAGCAACGGCCAAGTTTTACAATTTTCGACCAAAAGCATCACTTGTAGACATTTTTAACAATCAGTTTAACGATAAAGTAAATGATCGGCCCGCTGGACTGATGCTGTAACTTCTGAAGTAAACAAGCTAGCAATCTGATCTTAATTACAAAGGAAAGATCAACTCATATACTTTTGATTGAACTTAATATGAGGAAATTTGATAAAAAAATTAATTAAGTTCTGACAGTTTGAAAATAAAAAAAAAATTGACCCCTTCGAATTTCCTAACGATTAATTATTTTTTGTTGTCAGAGTGATCAGCTAATGAATGTAATCAGTCTCATATTGAGCTATACGACAATAGTAATATTTTTAAGGAGTCATTTTGTTGTTTTTGGTTGTTGATGAGAAGGAGGGCGCCGGATAATTTTATTGCTTTCTTTATCGCTACAAGAAAATATTCGTTAAAGAACCCGCAGTGGGTCCATTTTTTTCTTACTTTCCAAACTTGTCATTACTTATCTCCTCTAATAATATAATTTTTTTTTTTTAAATTACCTCCTCTTTGTTCTCACTTTTTAATTTTCACTTGAGAATAGAATGAAAATCATTTGAGAGAGAGGAAAGTAAAAAATGAAGGAAGATTGAACATCTTGGTCAATATTGAAAAAGAATAATGTGATAAAAGCCAGGCAAAATTAATGAGAGGTGTAACTGTCATCGCAAAATGAGCTGAATGATATATTAAAAAGGGGGGGAAAAAAAACAGAAGAAAAATTAAACTTTTTGGGACAGCCAAACAACCCAACCAACCAAGCAACCAACAACAGCAGCTATTTGGTACAACCACGTTACCTTCTGAATTAAATTTCTTGGAGGGGGAGGGATAAACATATCATTTTTCAACAACTGTAATTACTAAAAAGTAGATATCTGTGTTAAAGTAGGTGGCCGATAGATTTAGGGCATTTGCAGAATTTGAAGGGAAACACAATGAATTATGGAAAGTCTGTTTTTCACACATTTAAAATTCAACAAGATTTTGAGGGGTGCAGACAGAATTATTCAAAAAAACCTAGAGTTTTGACTACAAAATGCAAATTACTCAAACCTCATAAAACAAATCCATAGATAGGCTCTGAGAATTAAGTGTAAGCGATAAACTTGGCTGATTCCAAAACTAATTAAAATTTTTCTTTGATACTACAGTCTCTACATGTAGAGAGAAAAGGCAAAAAAAAAATCATGGACGCTGCCATTGGATGCGATTTTGTACCTTTGTTTACATGCTAAGGGCAAAGATTACAGGATTGCAGAATTTCTAAGAGTGTGATCTTTCAATGTCTTTGCTGATCAACGTTTATTTACACTTTTAAAGATTCTTTTAGGCAGTATGGACATTCTTGAGATGCATTATGATTAAAGTTATCGGCATCAGTGACAGTGGCGTAGCTTGCAATTTGGCAACGTTGTTTTGAGTCCATTTAAAGCCATGAAAAAGATCAAACTATTGGGTGTTCAGTGAACACCTTTGCATTGACGACCTTTTACATGGGTTTAAATGGGCACAATACAACGCTGCCAAATTGCACGCAACGCCACTGATCATCGACAATTATCTCTTTTATCCATAAAATACTGCAATACCTCCAGTAAGAATGTAAACAAAAGTGCAAATCGCATCTAATATCTTATAAATAAAAGTAATATTATTATAATTATCTAATGGTGGTGCCCATTGAGCCTAAAACTCATCGGCCAATCCGAAGTTGTCTACCCTCTCATCTTAACTCTACAAATAAGGAATCTAATTGATACGTGAGAGTAAAACTGTGAATCACCAAATTAATGATTGCGCTGATTCGGAGGAGAAAACAAAACTATAGAAAATTTAAGGATAAAGTGATGGGGGAAGTATACTCGCTTGTAGGTGTAGGTGCTGTCGAAGCTTACCTAAAATTCATGCGATTAATACCAACATCAAGCAAACGTTGCCAAGAACTGGACAAACGAACGTGCAAAAGACATGCGAAAGAATAAATAAAAAACGATTAACAAACTTCAGAACTAATGTTTAGAGGAGCCAATAAAACAATCCACAATAGCTGCTCCATTATCCAGGGACGGAAAAAAGATATTTTGAAAGGAATAGAAAATTTGAATTGTTGGTTAGCAAATAAATTCTGTGGTACATAGAAGACGACAAAGCTTTGGAGCACTCAAATACTTTGAATTTAAAACTAGCTTTGAAATGAATTGAATTAAGTGAAAAATAGCAAGTTTGCTTCGGCAGTGCTCCAAGAAAAGGGACCAAAGTATTTCTCATGATACTAGATTCCCCAGCAATTTGTGGGAACAAGAAAACTCAAGCATTGAAAGATTAATTTTGCATTTGACAATCAAAAATCTCACTTAAAATCAAGAACACATACCATGTAAAATATTTTCAACTTTTTATTCCCTTTCTTCAGGACTTGATACCTTTGAAGTACTTCTAAACGCTCGTGTTTCTGAGGATTTAAGTTTGAAATTATTTTTAGAACATCATTTATGCCTGAATCTTAAAAGTCTACTAAAAAAAGAAAAAAAAAACCCTTCTAAAATTGAAAAGCTGTTCAGATGTTTTATACTAAAGCAGCAACACCTGAACCATAGAATTAGAAGAAAACAGAGGCAAAACTCCTGTAAAAGACAATGGGTTGCTCGCATAGGCTCTAGCTGGCAAGTACATGATGGACCGGTTAGAAAAGTGAGTGCGCGCACAAAACTAATGTCTGAGCCGCCATAAACGGCCATTTTGCAATTGCAGCGAAGCTCATTGGATCATAATTTTTGTTTACCTACTGGTAGATCACTATACTAACCAGCCTGTCATGGCCTACAGCACAACCTAAATCAGCCAGAATTTGCGCTTCTGTTACTTTCTTATTCTATGTCTGAATGACTCTAAAATAGAAATAAAACTTTAAAGCTCACAAAAATCTCTTTCTCCTAGAACCCTAAAAAAAGGGGGGGAGAGCCTTTCAAAAGTTACAAACAAGTAACAAAGTGTCTTAAGACATGATTAGACTGTTACAAAGTCCTATACTTTACACTAGCCTAAAAATCACTGGCGGCTCGTGGAGGTGAGACGACGAAAATGAGGTGTGCATAGGAATTTTTTTTTTAACACTCTTCACATAAATTGTCTTAAAGATATTATGATTCATTCACATTTTTTCAACGATTGAAACAAAGAAAGACCAAAAATAATCTTTCAAACCTTTTTACGATATTTTTTTAATTTTTTATCTTTCTCCTCCATCAAAAAATGTGAGGCGGCGTTACCCTGTCGCCTCACTTGCCTCACTTGCCTTACCTGACGAGCTGCCACTGCTACAAATATATATATATAAAAAAAAACCGACAAACAAAAACTAGCAAAACACCCTTTGGTTTCTAACAAAGTTAAAATTGATTTCAATCATGATTTTCGAATGCTATTTTATGCATACCTACACTTAATAACTGACTCATTTAATTTTCAAAATACGATTCAATTAATTATAATAAGCTTAAATAATCTTTGTCTTCAATGATTGAAGAAAAGAAAGAATGAAATAACTTTAACAGCTTTAATTAATCACTCAAGGGGAGCTAACATGAGTTTCTCACAAGTTTCAAGCATATGAACTTTCCAAGTTGAGGAGTTTGATGCTTGAAAATAAATGAATAATTGCTTACATAAAGACAAACATGCACACAGATTTATGATTATCCTCAAGTATTTACATAAAGAATGATTTCGACTTGAATGCATATTAAGAATAGGCTAAGCCTCGATTAAAGAAATTAGCTATGGAACTAATCCGCCAAAGATGATACACTTTCCAATTCTGTTATTTTACACAAACTTTCCGCTAGACTGTTGCTATTGAATTATTAATTGAAGGAGATTTCAACTAGCTTGATTGAAGATTTTGCTCGTAATTTTTTATTAGTATAGCTACTTTACTTCCACCCAGTTCGCAAATAACAGCTTGAAAACATATCCTATCTGTGTATGAGAGACACAGAGCTGCCGTTTTGCGTATAACTAATGACATTATTCGATTCATCGATGATTCCACCAGTTGAGAAAAGATAATAAAGTTCTGTTCAGTGTATGAGTGTAATGCACAAAAATACTCACATCTGTAATCTTTTCTCAACCGGTCGAGTTGTCCATAACTTGGGGGTGTGCGAATCAAGTTTTTTCATTCCGAATCCGAATCTTGAAATCAAATTTTCCCGAATCCGAACCGAATCCGCGCCGTAAAAGTTGGAAAAAAATTGTTTTAAAGTGCGGCGCTTTTATTTTCCTTACGATGTAATGAAAAATGAGAAGAAAATATTTGTTTTCTGATTTATCTTTACTATTCTATTTCGCTGGTCGCGTGCACTTTTGGTGTTGATCGATTACCGCCCGTTATCCCCGTTTAGGTTCATTGATATTCGGAAGACGCGCCACATTTGTACCGAATCGTGATGACAGTAGTTTCCGTCGTTTTAGCAGGCGCTAATGTATAGAGGGGAAGAGGAAGAAAAACATATGGAAGGAAAAGTTAGAAAAACGAAAAAATTATAAATGTACATGAAAAAAAAAAAAAAAAAAAAAAAGATTCGAAAATTTCGAATCCGAAAAAAAATTTCGAATCCCGAATCCGAATCCGACGGGATTCGAAATACGTGGATTCGCACACCCCTACCATAACTTTAAAAAACTTGCGAAAATTTTAATAATTAAACAGCGATTGCGCCGATTAAGAAAAGATTACAAATCAGAGTATTTTCGCGCAGTACAATCATACACTGAACTGAACTGTGTAATCTTTTCTCAGCCGGTGGAATCATCAGTGGATTGACCATTGATTATATGCAAAACAGCGGCTCTGGTGAGACACTGAGTGTCTCATTGAGAAGAATTTGACTCGTTCCTAATCCATAAAATTCTTGGGGGCATTTGCACTGATTTACACCATGAAGCAGTTCAAAGTCTTTCTTCGTTGCCTCCTCAGTTTACACCATTCTCTTGGTACTTCTAGAGCGCAACAATCAAATGAATAGCACCGCCCAAAACAGAAAACAAAGAAGGAAAGCGAAAATAGGATCAAACCCATTTTTTTTTTTTTTAAATCGGACTGTCTAACATACCACACTCAACCAAAATAAATCTCTTCTATGTTGTTCTATCGTGCATAAAAATACTATATTTTACTCAAAACTAGTTTTGCCCTTGATGAAAGATTTTAGAATGGTATTAATTTTCCTGAGAAACTAATCATATGGAGAAAAAACTCGGACTGAAAAATTTGCTATGGAAAGTTTGTTAAAAACAAAGGTTCTCACTTTTTTACATTTGATAAGAAATATTTTCAAATTTTCAAATGGATTTCTCTAGTAAGGCAGTGGCATGGGTCTGACTTAAGTTGCTATTTATTAAAAAAAATGACAGTATGAGCCCAGATTGAGGCTGAGTTAGATTTTTTCTCGACCTTCCAATTCCGAAGACACTTTTGTATTTATAATGTCAGGAAAGAATACTGAAGTTTGTGCATCCAATTTAGAAAAATGTATTTTGGCTCAAAACTGCAACGTTGGAGCTGTGAAAACTACAAAAGCACCATTCCCATTTATTTAAAACAAGAGAAAAATACCAGCATGGCAAAATCTCCTTCAACTCAGCAGATACCGTAAGCGTAACCACTGGAAGCTATTACCTACCCATTTAAAACACAGATAAACAAATTGACACAAATTTGATGGAGTGGAAACTGATGTGTATAAAGCAGTTGAAGAAAATATACCTAATATAAGGCAAATTTCCACTAGTATGAGCGGGCGAGAGTGACTCCTTTGGATTGAAACGAATGGAGTCTGTATCATCGTCTGGCGTTTTGAGAGTTGGGATTTTGAACTGTGTCCTATCGTCAGGCTGCTGGCTGTCGGAGAACTGTTGATTTACCAGCGTATCCGTAGAATCTTGGTGCATTATAGATATTTTATTAAAATCCATTGATTCGTCACCAGGATCTTCACTTGGGCTGGATGAGTGACAGAATAAGTGGATAAATGTAGTGAAAATGAGAAGATTAGAAGGGAAATAGAGAGAGAGAGAGAGAGAGGGGGGGGAGCAGAAAAGAGGTTGATCAGATCTTTCAATACTAATTGCGCGGACTTGGAAAAAAAATAAAATAAACGATAATTAGCAATTGAGCATTCGCTTAAACTCAAGGATCTACAGCAAACAAATTAATAGAATAGATAAAAGAGAAATATAAGAAAATAAACTGTGATAAAAAATAGAAGCTAAGTGTCAGTACAAGATTCATAGTAGTAACTTTTTTATGCTGGCCTGAGATCCCAACTGAGTTAGCACCAAGCTGGCCCAAATGTTATCATGCAATTAGAATGACCCCTAGATAGGAAGAAACATACTTGTTTTTACTAAATGTGTCCATTATTAACTTAATTACAATAAGTAGCAGATGATTAGTAGATTTGTTAATTAGTTATTTTCAGATTAAGTCGACTCATTAAAAAATTAACTGAACTATTGAGTCCAAAGACTCAACTCCAGCCCATGGATACAACAGTGGGCATAAATGTATTGAAAAAGAAAAATAGCGACGACTTGAACAATAAACAAAACAGGAACAGGTAAAATGCTGGAATACAACTTAAATTGGCGAGGACGTTTCGGCTCAAATCGTAGCCATTTTCAACTCAAAAAAATATAAAATAAAATTAAAAAACAAATTTCAAAAGACAGAGAGAGCCACCACTCACAAACCGTCAAAATTCCATCAAAATTTGGCTCTCTCTGCCGTTTGAAATTTGTTTTTTAATTTTATTTTATATTTTTTTGAGTTGAAAATGGCTACGATTTGAGCCGAAACGTCCTCGCCGATTTAGGTTGTATTCCAGCATATTACCCGTTCCTGTTTTATTTACTGTAAATGTATTGATCTAGAGAGAATTTGTTTACAAGTTACAAAAGGCGAATTTTCGCAATCGAATATCATATACAATACCAACCTAACTACATATTCGAGGAAACTCAATTGTGTTTTTAGATGTGTTTTCGGGGCATCGATGGCATCAATTCGATTTCAAATTCACCTCCGAACTTGAATTCAAAATCGAATTGATGCCTTCGGTGACTGAAAACACTGAGAAGGTTCGAAAAACACGATCCAGTTTCGTGTCATTCACTGTTGTCATGTGTAGGTTGGTAATGTTGTTGTCGAATATATTCGTCTCGAAAATTCACCTAAAATCAAATGTACCATTCTTTTCAGTTTAAAATTTCAATGCCCTCTCAAAAGAAACAAAAATTCTATTCAACGATGGGGTTTTATTCAATTTTTAATTGAAATAAAGTTGTTTCAACTCAATCAGGCGCATTATTCAGTGGATGACCTCTATTGTTTAATAAGAATTTTATATGGTCTTCATTGTTGTAATTGTAAAGGCTTTCTTACGAAATATTACCATAGCCTATTTATATGCAGCTCAATGAATGAATTTGAATAAAGGAAGAAAGAAATAAATAAATATGTAAGAATTAGACATCACCAATTGAATGCTAATGATATGCTTTTAAACCTGAGGGGAGAGCATGAAGTTACTTAGGTAGCTGTACTTAGAATTAATTTAAGAAAAAAGCTGATAAGTGCCTACTAGATTCTCAAAAAAATAATCAGAATATCTTAAATTGTTAGAGGCCACTTGTAAAATGTATTCAAAACATATTTTTCACAATACAAAGATCCAATAAATTTCTGCATTGCAACATTGGAAGGTCATTTAAACTGAGCTGAATCAAATTCATAGAAAATTTGAGGAAAAATATGTAAAGGGAAAAAACTGGCTCGATGAGTTCTGTAGAAAGCTGGAGTTTTTTTCATTTCAATGAGGCATAAATTCAAAAAAGAAAGGAGATATTTAAAATCAAAAGGACAGAGTAAATAGTGGAGCCACTAACGTTTCAAAAGTAAAGTTCTAAAGTTGAAAGCTCAAAACAAAATTGTTTGGTGCGAAATACACTCGAGAGAATACCGTGGCAATAATTACTAGAATTGCTGCTGGAAGGAAAAAAATTAGTTCAAAGAGATGTATGTTTAAGACACAGAGAGAGGGACAAAAAGGGTATCAAAGCAATTCTGTAAACAATATGTGTTACCTGAATTCTGGAGTTGTTTGGCTATTCGATGCTTGTTGCGGAGGGAAATTCGATGGTTCATCATCAGGCGTTTGTGGCAATGCGTCAAGGACAAATAACACGTCACTTGCAATATCTGTTAGATAGTGCAGATGCTCTTGAGCTCGATCAACACGGAAGAATCTTTCGGCCGTACAAGCTGTTAAATAGAAAAAGGATAGATTATTTATTTATTTATTTATTTGTTGACAGGTCAAGCCGTTGGACAAAGTGACAGAATAATTATGAAAGAAGTACACAATAGTTTGTGCGCAGTAACTTGAGACCTGAGCGGGCGATAAATGAATTTTGGAAAATGGAGAATGGCAACTTTTCAATAGGTTGTCATAGCTCAAGAGTCGGACAGCAGCCCTGTCACCTCGGCTGACTGACAAGAGTGAGCGCTCCTACGTTGCCACAGAATAGAAATCTACTTGAATCGCCAGGTCTCAAGTTAGAGTGCACAGACTACAGGTATAACAACTAAAAAATAATTGAAAATAAGGAGATAGATAAGAGTAACTTCAAATAAAATACCAAATTACAAGTATTTAAAAACATTTTGCTTTAAGGAGCGGTAGGTAGTAAAATTTAATACAATTGAGATCAATGTGTGATAGAATTAAAAGAATTGGAAAGAGGGTGAGTAACAAATCTGTGTAATTATTCAGAGCTAAGAATAAGAATCATAAAGAAGAGATCACTGGATCGCAAAACACGACCAGAAAGTATAAGGTTGAATTTAGATGACTGGTTAGGGGAATCTACAAAGCCTCTCCGAATTTGAAAAAGATAACACAGATCAAGAAACATTATTGCCGAAAAATATTACTGTAGAAAAAAAAACGGTTTCAAAGAAAAACTGGCTCCAGAGGACATTCAACTCATAGCAAAATCATTGGACATACTTTCTTAAACTTTTTTAGCTCAACACCACAATTACTTGCAAAGGAGGAGACTGAAAATTTACCACCCCACCGAGTAATGTAAGATCAATTTTTGACACTTCTTAATGCACTTTTAATACATTACATGGACAGGTATTTCATTTGTGTTCACTTACAATCAACAAAACACCAATCCGGCGAAAGTTTTGGTATTAGTTCTCCTGACTCCGTTGTCTTCGGCGGCTCTTCTTGAAGCTTATTAATTACTTGTCTGACTTGTTCTAAATCGGCACTAGGATTGGCTTCAATTTCACCGAGACAGATGGCTGAAAACACAGAATAATAATGTAGCCGCTTCAAGCAACCAGAAAGCAAAAGAAAATAAAGACGTTTGAATTTTCTTAGAGGAAAGCTTTAAACAGAACGTTCAGCCCTTCATTATTTTATATTCTGTAATCATTCATACATTCTGTAGGATCTTTTGGAACAGATTGTACCAAAATTCGTAATTGTAAATTTTTTATTTTAAAAGTATGTTTTTCATGCAGAAAAGACGGAAACTGCCCTGAGACGCCTTCACCAACTTCAAATAGGCAGAAATTTACGAAAACAAGCTATTCGGTGAATCATAAGTTACCACCTCTCAAAGGCGAATCCAAGGGAAAAGAATGGTGGCGGTGCCCCCCCTCAAAAGCATTGAAAAACGTCTTTTATCAACAGAATATCAGTCAAAACTGCTTCCTATGAGACTTCACATTTAAAATTTCATGGGTGTGTACCACATTCCTTGGAAAAAGTTTCTTGATCCATTGCTTCCACTTCTTATTATGTTTAGCAGGCGGCTACAGTCACTTTTAAATCTACTTCAATTTTCAGTGCTTGCAAGAGTTTATATCGATTAGTTTGAATGAAATTGTAGGTAAAAATAGTGGGAGCTTTTGGGTTTAAATGGAAACTAGCAAACATGAGTTCAGATCTTGAGTGCAAGAGAACAGATGAGACCAAAGAGTAAACAAGAGTCGCAATTGAATGGAAGGCCTGCGTGGTCAACGCAGATAAGGGATCGGAAACGCGGGATGGCCTCTGATTGGCTGTAAGCCTGGTGCAAAACTGTCTCAGGCCATAGGGAAATTAACTCGGGGTTTTCGTTCGGGACGTTTATCTCGAAACCTGTGCAAAATTGCCTCTAAACAATTAACACGAGTTGATTTAGCAGAATTTCCCGAGCAAATTGATAGGTCATAAAAGCCACTTTATTGCAAAATCGAAAAGACTGTCTCAGTTGAAAAGTACGGACAATAGTGTGTTTACATGCTTGGCGTGTGTTTGAGTAACTCACTATTATGTGTACTTTTCAACTGAGACAGTCTTCTCGAATTTGCGATATACTGGTACTTGTGACCTATCAATTTGTTTGGAAAATTCTGCTAAATCGACTCGTAATAATTGTTTAGAGCCGATTTTGCACAGGTTTCGAGATAAACGTCCCGGAACGAAAACCCCGTGTTAATTTCCATAAGGCCTAAAACAGTTTTGCACCAGGATTTCCTTCCATTTCCAGCCAATCAGAAGCCGACTCTTATCAGCATTGACCACGCTGGCTCTCAATGCAATTACGACTCTTGTTTACTCTTTGGATGAGACGATGCTACAGGTTTCCTATTTTAGCTCCCTAAAATGAGTTGCAGGCTGTAAAATATAAGATTGAGAAAAGACTTAGACTAGTAATAAAATTACCTGTTTGTCTCAGCTTCTCCTTATCATAGTGATGCTGTTCATAGTCCATCATGCTAATTCGTTGGATACTCACTTTCAATTGGTCTAGTGTTGCTTGAGAAACGTTAGCTTTACCACCCTTTCGTTTTGCGAGCATTTGAGCCTTATTGAGCAAATTCATTGTAATGATGGACGGATTGAGTCTGCATGCCTCACCATCGACTTGCATGGGTATTGTTTTACTTGTAACTAACTTTGCGGATTTACATTGACAAATGCTGGTGCCGTGTCCCCCTGCTTGGAGTAATGGCTGAAAAATTAGAAACATAGGTTCAGAGGAAACTTTTGTAGCTAACCAATTAATGTATTCTGAAATTGTGAGATGGTTGTAAACTACTGCTTTTTTTTCTTTTATGGGTTGCTAGGGAAAAGTTAGTGGATGTTTGCGACAGAATGTACCGTTTTGCTGCTAAAAGCGGCAAAAAGGTAATTCAGGGGGTGTGGAGAAATTTTCAAAAGGAAAATTTTAAAAGAAAAAGCCTTGGACAATTTTTTTAGATCTTGGAGTTCAAGCTTGCTTAGTGACATCAGAGAAATACTTCTCACAAATATGAGCTATTCAAAACAAAATATTGGCTCCCTTTATTAGATTTCTAAACCGAAAAAAAATAAAAATAAAAAAAAAGCTGGGACTAAGACATCTAAGTATGTACGCTTTAAAAGAATCTTTATGACATTATAGACATTCTTGAAGAGCATCATAATTAAAGTTGACCGCTTCATCAACAGTTAAATCTTCCATCCGAAAAACCCTGTGGGACCTCTTTACTTGTAAATAAATGATTGAAACAAAAATAAAGGAGCGCATCCTATGGCCGCGCCCGTAGAGCCTGAACCTCATGGACCAATCAGAGGTTGACTACCCTCTGACCTTAACTCTCTACAGATAGGGACTCAAGGAAAAACAAAAAGCTTTCTTGATAATTAGCAGTCTAGACTTACAAGCTGATAAGTAGTAAGACCGACAACCTCCATGAGACCGTCTTCGGTGGATGGCTCGACTCCAGAAGCTCTGTTCCAAGGCCGAGTACCTCCTCCATAACTTGGAATGTTTAAAAAAACTATTGCATGAACTCTATGTTCTTTTAGTTTCACAGTTAGATCCTTCCCATCGCACTCTAAGGTTACTAAGTCTGCCAAGTTCTTCCATTTTCTTCGTACCAAGTCTTTTCCTCCCATTTGACCATAAAACATCTTATTTCTCAGCCTAGAATTGAATCGTTCAGGGTGTGCCTCTGAAAAAAGAAAGACATTCAATTAGGTCATTAATAATTAAACGGTTGGTTTCAATGAAAGGGGCTTTCAGCAGAAAGCTTGAAAAAAAAAAAAAAATTAGGGGTAAGGGGCGGGAAATCACTGAATAAAAGTTTGGTGGTCTCCGTCACACAATTCATCTTGAAACTGCAACTTACTAATCTAATAGCAAGAAGAATGGTTCAATTTTTCACTGGGGTCAATATAGGTAAGTTAAGCCCTGAACCCGGGGTCGGTTGATATACCTACCTAAAAAATGCAGAACGGCAACGGTGTACTGTAGCTACTCCGAAATATTGCTTGAGATTAACTGTCCCTACTAATTAGGTACAGTGGTTGTTAGAATGGAATACATATGTAGAGGGTTAAGCCACCGTATTGAAACATTGCGAAAACTTACCTGGCTCTTGAAGGTTCAACTTACATTGCGCTGACTACTTATAGCAATGGATAAAAAAAATCATACCACTTAAGTAGGTAAGTAAGTACCTACCCGAGGAGTACCTACCTGAGGTGAGTAATACCTCACCTCTGAAGAAATTGACTGATTTTTCTTCAATCAAAGAAGCAAGCGATTTTTCAACGGAGCTGGGAATTAACGTTTTATGTTACTTAGACTTAAGTAATAACTAACTGAGGGACTGATATTCGTCGATGGTAAGCATAAAAGCTTTGCTGTATGGTGGCAGGGTGTGACAGCATTGAGAAATTACACTATTAATGTATTGAAATTGTATCATTCTATGTTACTGATTGTGAGACTGCATGGACTGCATCTTGCAATGAGACTTGAGAGGTTAGAAACTTATTTACAAACAAAGACTCCAAGAATCCAAGCTGTCAAACTTCTTGGACATACTAACAAGTCTGTCTACAATATTTCTCCCTACTTGCTGCAACGCAATAAGTAATATTTGAATTGGATAAAATACTAATAAAGATTAGAAAGAATACCTCAAAGTGAGAGTGCTAAATAATTTTACGAGAGCAGTCCCAATAAATTTATTATTCTACCGTACCCGTACGGCAGTCACGTTCTCACGTTGGCAATGCTTGCTCTTATTAACGAATCGGGAATTCGTGTTCAAGATTGAGAGTGGCGGTCATTTCGAAACGTCGGAGTTAGTGCCGATGACGCGCAAACACGCAACAATCGCAAAAAAAAAAAAAAAAAAAAAACAAAAAAAAAAAAAACAAAAAAACCAACAATTAAGAATTCAAAAAATCTCTACGCTCCAGTATCAACCGTGAATAAATAAAAGTCGGTACAGTCGGAGACAAAAAGAAAGTCAGACTACTCATCATGGAGGTATACCCGCATTACTGATATCAATGACTTTTTACGCGTTGCGGGTGGCCTACATTAGCTACCTAAGCCGGCAACAAAGGAGTCGTCCGTCAATATTTTTATCCCCGACTGTTCCAAGGCCAAAAAAAAAGAAAAAAATATTCGGGACGGACAGTCCCAATAACAGTCGAAAAAAGAAAAATCTTTCAAGCCATTCTAGTAACGCTTACCCCGAGCTTCGTGAAACTCCAAGGCTATGTGAGCATCGACTCCTAAAGAGAAGTAATTATTTACAACGTTCAATGGAAGATTTTCTTTGCCCTCCTCATTCGGCGAGGCCTCGGAATTCTTCTCCACTTTCAACTCCCACCTATCTAACTGGATGACTTCGCTATCTCCTATATTACACAGAATTTTTGATATTGGTTCGTCCGTGTAACCCTGAAACAAGAGCAAAAGTTGAAATCAGCAAAAATTGAGTAGTTAGATAAAAAATCAAAAGGTACACAGAGAGATTCACCGATTAAACATACGATCAAAGGATAGGCGCAATGGGGCTCTTGCAAACTTTTGCTACTCGGGATTAAAGAGTTGATTTTTGCATATTAAACTGTAAAAATGACGATGAGTACACTAATAAATCACGAAATTCACTCTCAGAATCGGGTCTAATGGCGGAGAGACGCAGGCATCAATGGGAGATTCCTATCTAATTTGAGACATATCTCTGTGTTTTCGTAGAGAAAGTGACGTAATAGACAGGAATCTCCCATGATACCTGCGTTGAACCACCATTACGACCTTGTCTTTAAAGCAGTTATGTGAGTTTATTACTAAAATTTGGACTTTCTCACCGTGTTTTTCAGGTTTTTTTTATGGTTTTTACATCAGATTGGGCTATTCATTTGCTCGCAGCAAAAGTTTGCAAGAGCCTCATTGAATAGACACAACCTGGTTGGTCTACTCTGAAAAGAGTGCGTACATGAAATAGGTACTGAATTCACGGCCTCTAATCGGCTGACGAGGCTCTGCGTCCAATTTTGTTCGGACTTTTGGAAATTAATGCGGAAGAAAATATTATTTAAGTTTCGGCATCGTAATGTCGCTAAGGGTCGATAGCACATCTTGTGGGCTGACCAGTTTTTTGTAAATATTTGTGTAAAAAGAAATCATTTTAATAAAACGTTATACCTAAAAAAAAGATGTGGTTTTTGTTCCAGGCCGTTGTTCTCGAAATCTGTGCAAACTTTTACTGTAAAGAAAGTTCTACAAATCGATGCTGCCGCAGATTTTTTTGAGCAAAATTAAACATGTTCAGCGAGGCATTTTGGTTCAAAGGTCGACAAAAGGTTTTGGTATCTATTCTTGTCGACTTTACCGACCAAACAAAAAACAGCAAATTTGCAGAAATTGGCTGTGAGTTGCGATGGGGTTCTTTTTTCTTTTTTCTTTTTTTAAGGATTCAATATCCTCAGGAGGTCTTGCCCTGCCCCAACCATCAGAGTAGCGGACCCGAGGCAAACATCTCCAGTCGCAGTCCCTCGCCATCAGAGGAGTTCTGCACGTTTAATAGGGATTCGTCCTTAGAGCATATACAGGGTGTCAATTAAAAAAGGAGCCAGGCTTAATATCTTGAAAACGGCTCCGAATTTCGAAAAACGCTGAAACACGTGTTCGATTATTTCGAGGGGGACATCTTTTGAGGGGGTCCCCAATTTCGGGGCCCCCCTCTGGGGGGCCCCAGGGGGGTCAAGTCCCATATTTCAAATGGGGACCCCCATTTTTTATTTGATAATCGGAAAGAGGGTAAAATTCTAAGACTTTTGGCGCAAACCGAAAGTCGATATCGTTTTTCATGTTCGATATATCGAAGGTCAAAGTTCGATATGGACCCATCTTCAGAAATTCGTAACTTTTCTTTAAATAGTCCAAATTTCAAAAACTTTGGATCTAAAAAGCTCTACAGAGCAAGCACTTTGCAGAAAAAAATTCAATTTTAACAGAAATTTAGTCAAAATTTGGTTTTAAGGCTCCCAAACATTTTTAACGTTTTTGGCCCCCGCGGGGGGCTATCAGAAAAATTCCGAGAGACGACCCCTATCGAGTGATACATCAATCGAAAAGGCATAACAAACTGAGCATTTTGGCGCAAACCGGAGGTCCATATCGTTTTTCATATTCGAGATATCGCATTCTGTAATTCGACATTTGACATTCGATATCTGGAATATGAAAAACGATATGGACCTCCGGTTTGCGCCAAAATGCTCAGTTTGTTACGCCTTTTCGATTGATGTATCACTCGATAGGGTCGTCTCTCGGAATTTTTCTGATAGCCCCCCGCGGGGCCAAAAACGTTAAAAATGTTTGGGAGCCTTAAAACCAAATTTTGACTAAATTTCTGTTAAAATTGATTTTTTTTCTGCAAAGTGCTTGCTCTGTAGAGCATTTTAGACCCAAAGTTTTTGAAATTTGGACTATTTAAAGAAAAGTTACGAATTTCTGAAGATGGGTCCATATCGAACTTTGACCTTCGATATATCGAACATGAAAAACGATATCGACTTTCGGTTTGCGCCAAAAGTCTTAGAATTTTACCCTCTTTCCGATTATCAAATAAAAAATGGGGGTCCCCATTTGAAATATGGGACTTGACCCCCCTGGGGCCCCCCAGAGGGGGGCTCTGAAATTGGGGACCCCCTCAAAAGATGTCCCCCTGGAAATAATCGAACACGTGTTTCAGCGTTTTTCGAAATTCGGAGCCGTTTTCGAGATATTAAGCCTGGCTCCTTTTTTAATTGACACCCTGTATGCGCGTTAGAGAGAATGTCCTGCTACCTCCGAAGGTTTAATGAAGGCCATAAAGGAGCTAAATGAGAGCGGTTGGAATTTTAAGCGAACATGAAAACGGCGCAATTAATTTTTACAAGCTCTTCAAGCAGCCTCAAGTCACAAGTGGAAATAAAAGCGTAAATTAATCTTCATTAAATACGAATGCGAACGGCACGCACTCGTTGGGATCGCAGAGAATTAAAGGCGCGATGCATAGGCGAAATAGGAATTCGTCTGTCTCTCTCATAGCCCATTTGAACGCACGTGTGTTAGACGAGGACACACATCGGGACGCCAAAGTCACACAGATGTCCTTTCTTTCTTTATCCTTTTTTAACATATCAGTTTAAATGGTTGAAGAGAGAGACATAAACATTCTCCTGGACACGCGTGAGGCGGCAAGGCTTTCAGTAGATCAAAATGCAAACAACTTTGTATATATTTTAGGATATCAAAAAAGGTCAGAACTATCCAAGGCTGGTGTGCATACAAATTAAAATAAAATATGCAGCAAATTGTTAATTCCTTCCAATACACGCACTTAATTGTCACTCGTTTCTTTCTTTGCAAAAAGTACCCTACAATCCTGGAGGCGCTCGTGAGAAACTGTGTATTTCGATCAACTTCTCATTTTGACCAAATGAGCTGAAAAAGGTCTCATTTTATCGGCATTTACATCGTTTACAAGAATCCGTGAACCAAAACTTGCTAGCATTTTTCGTTCGCTCAAAAAGCCGACCGAAGCATTACTTTTTGGACAGCCTTTGTAGGAGCCAAGATATTCTACACCTGTCACCGGTCTTTCTAAACACCCTATATCTCTCGCGCTATTCGCTTCACCTTGCGACTGCGAAGGAAAACTCCAAAAATTTTCATTTCGCGTTCAAAACCTCAAATTTATATTTCAGTCCGCACATACTCTCCCTTGTTTCACAAAAAACGAGTCAAAATTCAAAGCTGTTCTAGGTTAATTATCACGCAGCATGGTACATAACTGTTCCGTTTCGGCCTTTGCATGACACGAGGAAGTGCGCCGGAAACTACGCCACGGTTTCCCTTTTTGATCGGTCTCATATCATTGTATTTCTCTCCCTATGCTGCCATTCCGCGGCTATTTCTAATCGCCTCCTAGCGTGCGTTCCCCATCCGTGCTCCGCGTCCCTCTGTTCCTGTTTTCATTCCCGAAACGGACGACCACAGACCAGTTCCATTCCTACTTTTCAACTCTCGCGTCATTAATCATAATCCCCCCCCCCCCCCCCCCCCCCGAAATATGTCCGTCTTAATCGCGAGGCAACTGGCTTTTAATAATCACAAACGCGCATTCCGTTTTCAGGGAGAGAATAATAAAAATGCCTGACAAATAAACCAAGAGGGATAGTCTAATGGAACGTATATAGGAAAACCCTCTGATTTTTCAATAGTACATTCTTAAATAAAAATAAATGCGTGTTAGAACTCAGGAAAAGGAGAAGAATTTTTGAACGAGGCCATTCTCGAATTTCTATTCGATCCGTCCACGATAAATTTTAGCCCCGCTCATTAAAGAGGGGGTGAATTTTCAAACGGGGTGGTTCTTGAATCTTGAATGGTTCGGTCGAATTTCATTTAGTCCTTGTATACTTTGAGAATTGCGCCTTGTCACGTACTTCTACTTTCAAACAAGTGGTGTAAAAGAGGGTGGGGGTTTTGTTTCCTGCAGAGCGAGTGGTCAAGAGGCAATGAGGTGGACGCCCCATTGAAAAACAAATTGCCAGTTCATAAAATTAAAGTGAAGTCTATGAAAAGCGCTATTTTTGCGGTAAAGTTGAGCAAAAATCAAACAGAGCAATCGTTGAGCCGAAATTCATCTCAAACAATAGATGACCAACTGTTGCCCGTTGAAGCCGAAGATATTCCACCGGTGGAATCGGTTTTTGTCAACAAAAGCTGTTGTTTAACGAACCCAACAAACGAACCCTTCACATAGGGAGCGTTCCAGAATTCTCCGGGGAGCTTCCCCGCTAAACCGGTAAATTACCAAGTCGTTCTTTTACTCTCCGATTTCGTTTCTGATAACCCGGGAAGTTCATCGGAGCGTTCTCGAACTCCGATGAAGTCCATCAGAACTCTTCCCCGGGGTACACCGGATTTATCGGAGAAAGAACTCTGGTAAAGCCGATGTAAACAAACCTCAAAGAAGTAAACAACCTATTTTCATGTGTTCATATGGGTGTTTTGAAGGTTATTGAAATGTAAACAGACATTTTTAGCAATAACACGCTGCGCCTGTGATCATTCTTAAATTCATTGGAGAACTGATGAGCTTCATCAAAACACTATCGGCTTTATCGTAAACACTCCCCGGAAATTCTGATGCACTTTCCCGGTTTACCGGATCGGAGAATTCTAGAACGCTCCCATAACTTCGTCAAACATTAGTTCCATGTGTTCGCGCGTTTAAAACTTCATCCCCCCTTCCCCCGGGAGCCCCATGAAAGGGAATAGGTAAAGAGTGAAAGTATTAAAATTATTAAAAATTGATAAATAGGGTCTTTCCATTTCTTGGCATTCATTTCATGCGTCCTCTGAGCTCAAAAATCATCCTAGAAAATGTCTGTACGTCAGTAGTGTGACCTTCCATATACATGTTTAAATAGACGAAACGCAGCGTTGCCAGATTGCACGTGACGCAACGTTACTGCTGCTAAACTATGCATTCGGTGACGTTACTGTTGACAATTCACTCGATTAACACTGGACGGATCGTATGGTGCAGGAGTGAAATCCATTGTAATTTTATCAGCATTTTACAAATCAACCACCAAATCGGGAACCTGCGGATAATGCAAACTAGTCCACCGTGGGGGAGCCTTCGAAAGCTCAAACTCCCCCCTCCCACTAATTTTGAAAATTGCTCAAACTCAAAGAGAGATGAAAAAAGCTTCTCAAGCCCCTCCACTTCTTCAAAAAGTAGGGCTCAAGAATAGTGAGAAGCCCAAGAAAAAAGAAAAAAAAAGGGCATTGCAATTAATCAAGCGACACCCCCCCCCCGCCAATTTTTGAACCTACGGACCGCCCATGAAACTGGTCCATAATATCCGTGTTAAAAAAATATAATGGAATAGAATAAATTAGGACGCAGGAGTGCTGAATATAAGAGGAGAAATTTGATATAAAGAGGGGGGGATGATCGACACCAGAGCTGCCGATTTGCGTAGATTTAATGGCATTTTGAAATTCACCAAATATTCCACCGGTTGAGAAAAGATTACAGTGTTTAGCTCAGTGCATGACTGTAATGCACGAAAATACTAGCGTATTTTATCTTTTCTCAACCGGTATATTTAAATTAATTAACGGCGTTTACACCGATTGAGAAAAGATTATACAGATCAGGGTATTTTCGTGCATTACAGTCATACACTGAATTGAACTATGTAATCTTTTCTCAACCGGTGGAATCATCGGTGAATTTAAAAATGTCATTAAATCTACGCAAATCGGCAGCTCTGATCGACACTGACGACACTGTTACTCTGTGGCGTCGCGTGCAATTTGGCAACAATATATTCTATCCATTTAAACTCATGTAAAAGATCGAATTTAGGGGGTGCACAGTGCACAAAGAAAATTCGATACATTTAATGAGTTTAAATGGAGCAGTTGCATTGTTGCCAGATGGCACGCGACGCCACTGCTGTTTCTCATAGCCCTCCTTATGGAAAGGACAACTATCACCCGTGGTAAAGACTAAAGTTCATTAAACCCGGAACCGCAAACATCGAAACTAGGCCAGCTTGGAAAGTCGGCCAATGACCACCAGATAGTTTACTCATCGATGCGATGGTTCAAACTATCAATGGACCAAGCTTTGAGGAAAAAGGGACGCAGACTTTTTACACCTAATGCGCCTGAGTTTCCCAAAATGTTAACCCTTTTTCCAATTTATTAGATTACTCCGTGCATCCCTTCAACAATCCTATTTTATGACGCAGATCCTTCACACCTTAGTTTCACACGCCTGCCTACCTTTTTCTTATTTTCATTGCATATCGAATTTCCAACATTTTATCTCCGTACGGTGTATCTCGCAGTAAATGCCATACCCCCCAAGGATTACAAGTTTAGACCAAACTTTTTACATAATGCCCGCAAGACAAGGAAAAACACGAACATACATTTTTCGCACGCTTTTCTCTGGAATGGACGCAGTGGCGAGGCGCAGTTCAAAAGGGAAAGAAAAGTTAAATTAGAAATCATTGCTTCTGAATCTTCAAAGGAAACGCACAAAATCTTGGTGGTGCATCATCTACGAGTATACATATATGTTATCTATACAGGGTCTTCAAAAAGTCCGAGTACACCCCTGTAACTTTTGAACGGCTGATTTTTAAGGAACCAAATTTTGCAGGTGATCGAATATGGCCATGATGCACTTTTGGGTCTTGTTGAAATTTTCGGGGCCCCCGGGAGGGGGGCGCTAGGGGGGGGGTGGCCCCTCCGAAAATCGAATATTTCAAATGGTGACCCTCATTTTTTATTACACAACTAAAAAGTGCATAAAATTCTAAGACTTTTGGCACAAACCGCAGATCGATATCGTTATTCGTTTTCGATATATCGAAGTTTAAAGTTCGATTCAGACCAATTTTCAAAAAATCGTAACTCCCATTTAAAAAGTCAAAATTTAAGGAGTTAGGAGTCGAAAATACTCTAAAAAGCAAGTTCTTTTCAGAAAAAAATACGGTTTTGATATTAGTCTAGTCTTAGAGCCCCCCAAAATTATTTAAAAAAATGACCCCTCAGGGGGGCTATCTCAAAAATTCCGAGCCACGACCCCTATCGAGTGATACATCGCTTGAAAGGACGCACAAAACTGAGCATTTTGGCGCAAACCGCAGGTCGATATCGTTTTTGGTTTTCGATATATCGAAATTTGCCAATGGGTAAAAATCCAACTTTGTTATTCGATATATCGAAAACCAAAAACGATATCGACCTGCGGTTTGCGCCAAAATGCTCAGTTTTGTGCGTCCTTTCAAGCGATGTATCACTCGATAGGGGTCGTGGCTCGGAATTTTTGAGATAGCCCCCCTGAGGGGTCATTTTTTTAAATAATTTTGGGGGGCTCTAAGACTAGACTAATATCAAAACCGTATTTTTTTCTGAAAAGAACTTGCTTTTTAGAGTATTTTCGACTCCCAACTCCTTAAATTTCGACTTTTTAAATGGGAGTTACGATTTTTTGAAAATTGGTCTGAATCGAACTTTAAACTTCGATATATCGAAAACGAATAACGATATCGATCTGCGGTTTGTGCCAAAAGTCTTAGAATTTTATGCACTTTTTAGTTGTGTAATAAAAAATGAGGGTCGCCATTTGAAATATTCGATTTTCGGAGGGGCCACCCCCCCTAGCGTCCCCCTCCCGGGGGCCCCGAAAATTTCAACAAGACCCAAAAGTGCATCATGGCCATATTCGATCACCTGCAAAATTTGGTTCCTTAAAAATCAGCCGTTCAAAAGTTACAGGGGTGTACTCGGACTTTTTGAAGACCCTGTATATCGACCAACATAGGCGCCAAAAAAGAGTGCGTGTTAGGGCAAAATTTTACTCCTCTCGATCTTTGAAAAAGAAAAAGCTATTTAACCTTGTCAGTTACTCTATGACGAATCACTTTTCTCAGCGTAGAGAAAGCTGCAACTGCGCGCCATTCTTAGACATTTTTTATAAAGGATTGATTCAATTTCAAGGTTTATTTGAGTTTTTAAGTCAATTTTGAGACTTTCTGCTCTGGTAAAAATGGTCCATACAGGTCCGTAATCAATTTTCCATACAGTATGGATGTGTATATGGATGTACTATCCACGAATTAAAGATTGCCGCGAGATGTTCACACATTTTAAGTTATGGGTGTGAGTGTGGGACTGATTTGCAACGGCTTCCCCGCCCCACCAGCACTGGCCTCTCACCTGCAAGGTGTAAGAGGAGTAAGAAGAGTGGCCGAACCAGAACCTAGAAGGAAAAACTTAGCTCGTGAAAATCTCGCGACAATCCTTAATTCACCGATAGTACACGTTGATATCCATACAGATCCATACATATCCGCTTGGATCCATACACACACGTCACACATCCAAACTCAGTAAGGGGAATTGGTTACGGACCCGTATGGATCATTTTTATCAGGGATGGTACAGTCAACGTTATATAAATATACGAGATTTTAAATTAGAATTGACTCTCTCTTGCTCTGTAGCTAAAGCTAATCACATACTTATTCAATTATAAACTCACGCCAAAAGGTAATAATACTGTCTATACCTACATAAGTATACCTAATATCTTCACAAAAAACGCAAGATAGGCACTGCATCAGGTTTGACAATATATTGCCCTATGATCAAGCAGAGCAAAAGAGCATGCAACATCGAAATGCAACAGTCTCTGGCAGGGGCGTCATTTCAAGTTCGGCTTGGGGGGGGGGGCAAAAGATTTGATGACCTTTTTTTTTTTTTTTTTTGCTCATCAATATAATTTTAGAGCCATAGAGTCGGCTTGGGGGGGGGCAAAAAATTTGATGATTTTTTTTTTTTTTTTTTTTTTTTTTTTTGCTCGTCAATACAATTTTAGAGCCATAGAGCCGGCTTGGGGGGGGGGCAAAAATCCGATTTTGAGCCTGACTTCAAATCCTTGCCCCCCCCCCCCCCCCCCAATTGACGCGCCTGGTCTCTGGACAGGAAGTGACTCATTATTATAATTGGCGCCACTTTCATCGAGCAATGGAGCGGAGGAGAGAGCGTCCAGTGTCCACGTCGAGCAGAGTCCGCTTTCTGTGTTTGCTCCTGGCCAGGCTCTGCGGCAAAGGCCTCTTCATCTGTATCTCTACTTCGCGCGGCATCAAAGTGCTCACTGACGGATCAGAGACATCCTCCTCCTCTCTCTTCCCCTCTATCTTTCTCTCTGTATCAATTTGAACGTATGCGCTAGAGAAAGACAGGCGAGGGGACGAAAGTCACGTGATTGCTCTTCCACGCTGTCCTTTACAAACACACGCGTTCAAGTGGGAAGAGAGAGAGAGAGAGAGAGAGAGAGAGAGAGAGAGAGAGAGAGAGAGAGAGAGAGAGAGAGAGAGAGAGAGAGAGAGAGAGAGAGAGAGAGAGAGAGAGAGAGAGAGAGAGAGAGAGAGAGAGAGAGAGAGAGAGAGAGAGAGAGAGAGAGAGAGAGAGAGAGAGAGAGAGAGAGAGAGAGAGAGAGAGAGAGAGAGAGAGAGAGAGAGAGAGGTGCAACTTCCTAGATCCTGCGCCTGCGTCAGAGGGCAATGGATCATCCTCTCCGCATTGCTCATTTCGCGCCGAATTTAAAGTACCCTCTGCCTACATGCTTTCCCTACCTCTGCCAGCCACTCTGCGCTTTACTTAATCAAAGAACATTACCAGGAATTCAAAACTTAACGACCTTTATTGCTATTATTAATTCCTCCCCCCCCCGCACCTGTGTACTCTTGTTTAAGGATTTCTTCGGAACTTGACGCCTTTCAGTCTATTTTGTTTCCTTTCTCCCCCTGAATCACCCTCAGCGAAGGGGACGCGTAGACAATATGTTTTGGGATAGAGGAGAGTCCAGAATGAGTCATTTGGTCCCCGCGTCCCTTTGAACACCAAGGTGAAACGAAACGCGAGTAGAAAGATGTATTAGGATTGGGTGATAAAAGGAAACTTCGTGAATTTAGCAATTATTTTCTAGAGAATTTTATCGATTTTCGGCACGGTTCCTAAAGCCCGTTGGAAAAAATAGGGGGGGGGGAAACCGGTCAGACTTCTTACATTATCATCTGAAGTATATATGTTCCAGAACAAACCCGATTTTAGGTCAAACTAGTTTAGTCTAGACCCAATCGGTTTCGCCTGAGTGGAACAGGCAAAACTAGTTTTGCCTAGGACAAACTCGTTTGGCCTAAAATTCTCCAGACCAAACTGATAATGTGCGAGCCGAACTAGTCCGACCTAAAAATGTTCAGGAAAAACTGATTATTAGCAAAACATACAAGTTCAGCTGGAAGTGACCGCGCAGGACAAACTAATTTAGCCTAGGACAAAGTAATTTCGTTTCTTCGAGTTTCGTATAAAAAAATCGCATGTTCTAATGACGAAACAGAAAAACTGAAGATGAAGATTTCACGAATGAAAAGAAAAACAATAGTTTTTTTAATTGCTTGGACCATTTTTTCAAATTTATAACAGATTCAAGGAAACGATAGAGAGCATTTTAACAGAATGAAACAATGCATTTTTGAATGGTCAAACCATTCTGGAGTTTGAAAATAAATCAACCGTCAGTTACTTTTGTTTGAGTTTTAATTTAAAATCACAGATGAACAAAATATATGAGTCCCACGCCTACATGGATGCGTTGATATAGCTTGTAAAGCGGGTTGCATTCTGAAAGCATGCGTGATTAGCGGGTTGCTCCGAAGTGTAAATAATGGGTGCTTAACTTTTTTCATTCATTTTTACTGTTTTTAGCTTATTTTAACTTGAATTTAAAATTAATCTCAAAAAAGTTTCCCCTCCGTTTCATTCAAAGCGACACTTGACTCATCACATGGGCAAAAAGGTATAATGTCACCAAAACCCCGCTTGTGACCCCTCCATCGATTCAGCTTGAAAAATGGAGTCGATCGCCCTCAAGGGTTTTCATATCTTTTGCAGTGAGGCCGTTTCACTCATAGCAACACATGACTCATCACATAGGCAAAAAGGCGATGTCGCCAAAACCCCGCTTGTGACCCCTCTATCGATTCAGCTCGAAAAATGGAGTCGATCGCACTCAAGGGTTTTCATATCTTTTGCAATGAGGCCGTTTCACTCATTACAACACATGACTCAGCACAAGGGCAAAAATGCGATGTCGCCAAAACCCCGCTTGTGACCCCTCTTTCGAGGATGATGATTGAAGTTGGAATCATACTTGGAACTCCTGTGTGTTATTGTTTCACTTTGATAAGTTTTCGCGGGCAAATGTACGCCTCCGTATACCTTTCACAACCTATTGTGAGGAACTAAGGATATTGAGACGTTAGAATTCGAACAGACGCCGTCTGTGTTTACTGTTTATTTGTTTGATGAAGTCAGCTGTGATGATAGTTGGCCCTGATTATTTGAATGTGCCGCGCTAATCCCACGAGATATCGTGCACCTGGTTGAGAGATACAGGGGTGAATAGTGTCTAGTGTTATCGCAATTTGTGAGTTTATCAATGAATTTAGGTGTTTTCTGATGCTGGCAGCGTCATTTTAACGGCTTTTCACGTGAGAAATGATACTTTCAGACGCTCCAGCTGAAGTATGCAACAGACCCTGTCAACATTAAAAAAAAAAAAATAAAAAATAAAAAAAAAAAAATCCATGAAGCGCCTTCAATCCCCAGGATAGACAACATGAACATTGAACACCATGGAGTAGGAATAGTTAACTACCAGTGGCGTAGCGTGCAATTTGGCAACGTTGCATTATATCCATCTAAACCCATATCAAAGGTCGAATTCAAAGGTTTTCACCGAACGCACGCCCGCAGTACTTCGATCTTTTTTCATGTTAAATGGAGATATTGCAACGTTGCCAAATTGCACGCTACGTCACTGTTAACTACCCATCAACGAGCGATTTACAGCTTTGATCTATTCTGTTGACCTGAACCTGCGAACTGATCTAAATAAACGTGACGCGATTAGGTGAGAGATCGATTTGGGGGCGGATGTCTTTCGAAAACCATTGTCCAGGCTCTCGATAAGTAAAGGTTGTACTGGAGACACCTTCACATAATGAACGGCTGAAACAATAGCTCCAGCCCCAAATCAGTCTCCCATGCAATGGGGCAGTTGCAAAGGTCCAAAATGTTGTGTTTCTTATAAAGAAAATGAAAGTACTTGATGAGCTGAAAATAAAGATGCCTTTGGTTTCTAATTAAGTCCCATTGCTCCGGAGATGAGATTTTGGCCCAAAATACATTGTTTTAAATGGGAGTTCCGCGTAGTGACGTCACTACGCACACGATTTTTAACAACTTTACACGTGTGTATCTCCAAAACCGGGACACTAAGGTAAAAACCAAAGGCATTATTTTTATCAGCTCATCAAGTACTATCATTTTCTCTATGGAAAGCACACAATTTTAGACCCTTGCAACTGCCCCATTGTGTCACTTGTGTTTATTTTATTGATCAGTTTAACTATGAAGTGCCCGATCATCAGCTCGCTGCTGGTAGAAGGGTTGAATATAGGCAGAACGGCACACAGCGGATCGAGCCAACGGGAGAGACTGGACATATATAGTGTGGAACTTTAAATATGTATATCTTTGTTAATACGCAACGTAGAAGTTTGAAATAGGTTTCATTGGTTATTTCGTAAAATTTCCTCAAAGAATCACCCCTTAAAATGCATTTTGTGACCCTAAAAACACCTACAATTTGCATTTTTTCGTTATACATTTCATGTCCGATCCCTCCCACTGACTCGCTCCACTGTGAGGCAGCTCTGGTGAGAAGAAGGATTGAGCCAGAGCTGCCGTTTTGCGTATAATCAATGCTATTTTTCTATTCACCGATGATTCCACCGGTTGAGAAAAGATTACACAGTTCAGTTCTGTGTATGACTGTAATGCACAAAAATACTCTGATCTGTAATCTTTATTTAATCGGTGGAAACTCCGCTACTTAATTAAAATATCCGCAAGTTTTTTTAAAGTCATCGACGACTCAACCGGTTGAGAAAAGATTACAGATGCGAGTATTTTAGTTCATTACAGTAATACACTGAACTGGACTGTGTAATCTTTTCTCAACCGGTGAAACCATCGGTGAATAGAAAAATAGCATTGATTATACGCAAAACGGCAGCCCTGGATTGAGCTGTTTGAAACGTACCCCGCCCCATCCAAGAGCGCGCGCCAAGTCGTTTCCGGTGCCAAGAGGTAGAACGCCCACGGCCGGAGGCGGAGAAAACGCCAATTGGTCCAAAATCGAAAGCACCCATCCAACGGTACCATCACCACCACACGCCAGGACTCGAAGATTCGGCACTTTGCGAAATAACTCTAACCTGCAACAAGGAGGAAGGAAAATTTTAATTAGTAAAAGTTTTCGTAAAGTAAACGCACTGAGGTGGGTTTGAGAAATTAAAACGAATCTATTTTAAGCCTATACTCAACGTGAACTAAAACCAACAGAGTGAAAGGAAGTTCGTCTTTGAAGTGAGATTAATAATCGTGGGTTGACGTTGACGGCAGAAGAGGCTCTTGAACAATCGGTTATAGTTTTTCTATCCTTTGAACGTATGCTGAAATATCGATTATTTGGAGGTTCCCTTTAATATCGATACTTTTCTACATGATTAAAAGCTGGAGAAATCAATACAGCACAATTTATACGAGCCATCATTGATGATAGAGTGCTATTGCATAGTTTATAAGGGTTGATTAGGAAAAACTTTTGCAGTGAAGGTGTATCGCATTTTTAAGGATGTGAAAACAGCGCAAAAATACGAAACTAAAAGTTTAGTAAATCCACGATTATTAAAATCAACGGAGGAGAATTCAAAATTGGCTTTTCATGACGGCAATCAAAAACCAAACAACAAAGAATGTACTTTGTTGATCCTACGAATGAGCGAATTTTCCGATATTTCAAGGTCAATACTCTGAGTTCAATGCCGATTTCTACCATCAAAGCGCTATCGATCGATGAAAGTCTAGTAAACGGCCAAAATAGTTTATCCTTAGTAAAATGGAGTGTCAGGAACCAAATCATCATCTCAAAAGTCTAGTAAACGGCCAAAATAGTTTATCCTTAGTAAAATGGAGTGTCAGGTACCAAATCATCATCTCAAAAGTCTAGTAAACGGCCAAAATAGTTTATCCTTAGTAAAATGGAGTGTCACGTACCAAATCATCATCTCAAAAGTCTAGTAAACGGCCAAAATAGTTTATCCTTAGTAAAATGGAGTGTCAGGTACCAAATCATCATCTCAATGATGTCTTTGCGAAATCATACCGTCAATCATTTTGAAGATACGGCTAAACGCAAAAAAAAAAAAAAAAAACGATTATCGTAAATCAGCTCTTGTGTCGAAATTCAATTTTCCTCAATTTCGTTTTCCCAGCCTTACTTTTAAAGTTTTTGACGACATATTTTGCAGACATCCATGATGAGACATTAACCACACAAGCTTCGCACACTCTGTTTCCTTGAAGATAATATTTGACTTTATTACGCTTGTTGTTTGCCATTTAATCGAACGGAATCGTTCTGATGGCAGAAATAGGCCCTAAACGTTGAAAATTCATCTTGGCAATGATGAAAAATTGCATCGCTGTAAGAATAGTCCGAACTGTGAGAGCTAAACATGACAACAACAAAATTTGAGCGCCTCAAAGCTCCTTCAATTTAGGAAGAACGCAAATCCAAGACGCGAGAGCGACGAGATAACTATTCGTACACGTAGGATATGGTATTGCATAACTCGTGAAATGAAGGAGCTCATTTAAAAACGTACTTTTCGCGACACCGTCAACGGTTTAAAAAAAAAAAGTTTATCTACTTGGTTCCACCCTCGTCAATTCTGAGACCATTGGTCCCCCTTAACGAAGACCACAATGGGGACAGTTGTGTCCCACAAGTTCCCCTCCCCCTTCCCTCATCACCACTCTCGCCCCGAATTTCACAATTTTTCAACGGAAAATGTCCCAAAAAATTACTTCTTGCGACGCATCCTTCCAACGGTTCAAATGTCGCAGGCGTGCTCCCCCCCCCCCCCCCCCCCCCCAACTTTCTTTATCGGCTACTGACCAAGTCGCGGATAATTCTATAATGGGGAGGTTTCAGACATTTTAGGAACCGTAATATGAGAAATCTTGAATTTAAAAATCAACTCTGAATCGCACCATATATTTCAGCGGTGGCTCAGCAACCTCATTTTTTGCCATTTGAAGCTATGCAAAAGTATCGACTTCTCAAGGAGTCAGTGAATCCTCTAAGGATCGATTATTTTACGTAGGTTTAAATGGAGAGACTCCGTTGTTGCCACATTGCACGATCCAACACTGCTGTATTTACTTTGTTGGTGTGACTTGCTTACTTTCTAACTTTGACAACAAACAAGCAAAGAAAATAAAAAGGCGTGGACAAAAGGGGAGGGATCAAGGAAACCATTTCATTCGCAGCAATGCCTATTTTTCCTCCTCTTATCAATATCTTTATTTATAATTTTATGATATTTTTTTTTTTCCCAGTTTCAACGGTAATCGATAAAATTGGTTTCAAGAAAAGGGAAATATACAGTAGTTGCAAACTTTCCGTTCCCACACACTTGAAAGGAAAAGAGAGAGAGGCGGTTCAGAAAACACCATTTTTGGATCACTCAACATCACTATTTCCACGCCGAACAATTGGACAGAAAGAGTCAAACGGAATTTCTGATTTGCTGAAAAAGGGGCGCGAATGAATTTTTAATTCATCCGATACAGATAATCTTGCATCGTGAAATACTGGAATCCACTTCCTGCGAGTATTATATTCGGTACAAAGCTAAGCGAACAGTGAGTGCTGTCATTTTCAAAAGGATTTTGTATATACCCTCATTCTACAAAGCACTTGGAGTCGCCCCGGCGCGGTCCGGCGCGGTCCGGCGCGGCGCAGCACGGCGTTCTCCGCAGAGACATTTTCTAACGCATTCCTTCGTCTCCGTGCCCTTTATTACTTATTTATAGGTTCCGTAACTCCATGACGAAAAAGCTTCACCGAGAGTATGAATTATCTTTTGTTACCTATATTTATTAATAAACTACTTTGTCACTGGATATAAAGCTAAAAAGCAGACAAAACTAAAATTTTCCTGCAATACGAAGCGACGTTAATCCACAAGGACTTTATATAATTCATGAATAGGATGAGAGAGATACTACTTAATGGCAGTGAAGAACTTACTTAAATCGCAAATGGCACTCCATTTAGTTGAGAGCGTGTTTTTTCTCTCTCTCTCTCTCTCTCTCTCTCTCTCTCTCTCTCTCTCTCTCTCTCTCTCTCTCTCTCTCTCTCCCCCCCCCGATAAAGTTGAAATTATACCTCTTTGGAATGATCTAACACTTTTTCCCTAATTCCCTTCCTCTCCTTACACCCCAAGAGTAGAACCTACGCCAGATTTCTTAAAACATGAACTAATATCAGTGGCGTAGCGTGCGATTTGGCAACGTTGCAGTTCGTCCATTTAAACCCACGAGAAAGATCGAAGTGTAGGGTGTTCGGTGAACACCTTCGCATTCGACTTTTTACATGTGTTTAAATGGACACAATACACCGTTGCCACATTGCACGCTACGCCACTGACTAGTATGCATCGCGCTTGAGGTTAACATGAATGGAATTAAAGGTAGTGCTACAACTATGTATATAAAGCGCAGCCATTGAGGAACTTCGGTGCTTAAAAGTTTGCCTCAAATCCAAAAGTAATATCGAAGGTTCGGGTCGAGAAGCAAGTGTCTCATTTCCATAAACAATACGTCCGCTCGTTAGCCCGCGGTTTAGAGAACTTATTTTATAAATCGATTGACAACTCCGCCATTTGACAATTAAAGAGCAGATCAGTTTGTTCATGGAAATGAGACGCAAGTTTCTCGACTTTAGGCTATAACTATAGCTATGTTAAAAGCAGCGTTGCCACAAGTCGGGTAAAATTTTTAATTAATCGATGACTCTACTGATAAAAATATATTACAGTTCAGTTCAGCAATATGACTGTGATGCACGAAAATAATCCGATGTGTAACCTTTATTCAACCAATGGAGTCATCGGTGAATATCAAACTTCATTTCATCAAATTTCAAAATCAATGGTTTTTAAATCGGGGGCAAAAATCGGTTTCACGGGATGTAGTGACACTGTTGAACTAAACTGCGTAAATGTGTAATTTTTTTGTCAACCGGTGGAATCATCGGTGAATGAAAAACTTTCCTGTTAAGATGTCCAAAACATCTCATTAAGCAGATGCTGATCTTTGACATCATCATTGGATCAGACTGGTAGACTGGCTGAATGGAGAGGTTTACTTTTGGTTCCTCTATAGTGATTATCGAAATGTATCAAAATGTAGAGCTCTGTAATCACGTATCCCTAAGCTACATTCGATAATCTCAATTCTTGTTCTTAACAGTATTTAGCCTATCGAATGTAGCAGAGGGATATTTGGTTACAGAGCTTTCAGGGGCGCCATTTCAGATTTTCCTAGGGGTAGGGGAGGCCCTCCAAAAATTTTCACTTTTGACGAAAATAGGTTATTAATAAAAAATCCATTTATTTTCTTTTCATTGCATCGTACGCATGGCAACCACTTCAAATTCAACCAAGTTTCAGCATTCATTTAATTTTTTTCCCGAATTATTCTTCTGCCGCTCTCTGACTTGATTTTTCGGCCACATTGAAAATCTTTGGCCCCAAATGGCGCCTCTGAGAGCTTTACTTTCCGACAAACACTATGTGTAAAAGGGACCAACATAGAAACCTTCATTGAGCCTGTCTATCAATGTTATCCGATGATTTCAAAGATCATGGCCCACTGTTTAGAACTTATACATTTTGCTTTGATTCAGATGAAAGATATACTCGTTGTTTTGTATGAATGGTCAAAGTAGCATTTTTGTGCTAACAATGAGTTAAGATGCATTGACATATACACACAGTCTAGCGGCTAGCCATAAGTTCTGTTAAACGCTATTTTGCCGATAGTAGCCAAACAAGTGAAAATAAGTACACAACACTACATACATTCTGAGACTAGACAAAAAATGCTACAAAATCATGCTCCTTTCATGTGACGTAAGCACCTGTGCTTCACGCAACAGGCAGCGATATCTGTCAACGACGGACTACCGTTGGGAGTGTTACACACTCCCAAACCCTTATCCGCTTTCATCCTGGATCCCTCCTGAAGTGCGATCAACCTTGCCCGTGGATCTTTTGGTTCTATAAGAATTCAAAAATGAAACCACCAACCAACTCGGGACCCCCCATGGATCAGCCGGCCAACGACCGACCGAGATCAGAGAAAGAAAGACATTTTAGATAAAGAGAAAATGAATTATGGAAACAAAGCTATATTCATGGATCACTAATAAACATTGATGATTACTGGGAACTGGGGAAAATACATTGATAAAAGTAACTTTACGTGAGATTCTGATTCCTTGAGAACGAAGTGAAGCCTGCTGCTGCGATCGGAGAGGCGGCGAGAGAAGGACTGTGCCGAGCCTAGAGTTGGCTGATTCTACCCCGCTCGCGACCAGTTGACTTCGGCGTTGCCAATTCGTGACGCGATCTCCACGACCTCCAGCGGAGATCGAGGGGACCGCGGCAGGAACTGGTACAGGCGCACTCCGATAACACTCGACTGCCATAAGTTCTTTTATGCGCTATTTTGCCGATGGCAGCCAAACGACTAAAAATAAAACTAGACAAAAAATGCTACAAAACCATGCTACTTTAATGTGACCGATGTGGCTTTCGTAAGCACCTGTGCCTGTGTGTTTATGGCTTTCACACTTTCCGTGATATTTTCTATCTATCCCTTGATTTTGTGGGACCGGGGCCCTTTAGATTCCAGACTTTGGGATTTTTTGGAAGAGATGGCATGTAAAAAACGTCATAGTAATGTTGCAGCCTTGAAACGAAGTATCCTGGAAGCCGCATCTGAAATTCCTCTGGAGACGATCAGGAGAGCCATATCGATGACCGATGCGGCTTCCCTGACCGGCTGAGTCGCTTCATCCAGAAAAAATGTGATCATTTTAAATAAAGTGGTTACTCAGCCTATTGTAAGTCTTGGAAACAACTTAAAAATCCTTTCAACACCTTCCGTAAGTTTTCTTCACTTCCCCCCCCCCCCCCGAAAATCTGATGCCCAAAACTTCATTTTCAACCAGGCATAGCTAGTAATTTTGTCGCGCCCAACAGCAACCCGACCTTGGAATATATCAGTGCTTATTGCGGGAAGTGCAGGGGCTTACGGCACATGCATGTAGCATGGTTTTGTAGCATTTTTTGTCTAGTTTTAGAAAATATATAGTGTTTTGTACTTATTTTCAGTCGTTTGGCTACTATCGACAAAATAGCGATTAACAGAACTTATGGCTAGACTGTGTATATACTAAGTGAAATTCCCCAAACAACCATTACATTATTTCGAGGCCATACACATCTTCGCGATAGGACAGTGCGAACATTCGCAAGCAGAGTGTAGATTCTATTATGTACTCTATGTGCTGAGCCGTTACAAAGGCAGTGTCTTCTATCGGTCCCCCCGTTCGACAGCGTCAATAATTCACCGTTTAATTGTAGGGAATGGAGTCACTTTAGCGCCTCCGCAAGTCGCAATTCTGATGCGGGTGCTCTATGCCTGTGTCCTAGAGTAAATACCCCTCCCTTTAGAGACAGATAGAGCGAGAGAGACAGAGAAAGCGAGAGAGATAGAGGGAGAGTGAGAGAGACAGAAAGAGACAAAGGAAGCGAGAGAAGCAGAGGGGGCGACGAGAGCGACAGAGATAGTAAGAGCGAGAGGGACAGAGAGAGAGGGAGAGCTAGAGCGACAGAAAGCGAGAGAGATAGAAGGAGTGAGAGAGACAGAGAGAGAAAGTGAGAGAGACAGAGAAGGCTAGACAGATAGAGAGGACGAGAGAGATATAGGGATCGGGAGGGATTGGGAGAGCGAGAGAGCGAGAAAGACGCAGAGAGCGAGGGAGATAGAGCGAGCCAAAGAAAGAGATAGGGAGATAGCGAGAAAGAGAGGGGGAGAGGGGGTGGAATAGGGGGGAGGGAGATGCGGAGTTGGAGCCACGGCATCTGCCTCGAGCTGCGGTCGGTGTCTCACTAATTAATTTATAGATTAGCATTTATGAGGGTCTTGTATTTGATCAAAATTTTATGAATGTACTGACGACGCGGCATCGAGTAGTGTACAAAAAGGGGGATGAGGTGGCTGGTGGTGGGGGGTGTCCGGACATTTCCCCCCCGCAATTTCCCCCCCGGACACTTCCCCCCGGTCATTTCCCCGCGGGGACATTTCCCCCCGGTCAATTTACCCCCCGGACACTTCCCCCCCGAGGACATTTCCCCCCCAGACACTTCCCCCCCGGTCATTTCCCCCCCAGTCACTTCCCCCCGAGGTTATTTATAGCTAATCAAATAATCAATCAGTTTTTCCCTCACAATTTTCACAGGTTTGAAGGGCGTGTTTAAAAAGTTGCATTATTTGTTTTTGTTTTTGTTTTACTTTTTGTTTTGTTTTAAAGATTTTTTTCATTGTTAATGTTTCATCAAAATCTTTCAAAAAGGGGGTGTAATCTACTAAACTAAAAAAATCTTTTGGAGATCGACAGAGTCTGAAAGAGAAAACCAAATATTGCATTCAACTCAAATAATTATTTTGTCAAATAATTTTAATAGTATTTATTTTTAAAAGTAATTAATTAACAATAAAACTAGGGGGAACAGACGGGGGGGGGGGGGAATATCCGGGGGGGAAATGATTTTTTAGTTTAGTAGATTACACCCCCTTCTTGAAAGATTTTGATGAAACATTAACAATGAAAAAAGTCTTTAAAACAAAACAAAAAATAAAACAAAAACAAAAACAAATAATGCAACTTTTTAAACACGCCCTTCAAACCTGTGTAAATTGTGAGGGAAAAGTTGATTGATTATTATTTGATTAGCTATAAATAACCTCGGGGGGAAGTAACTGGGGGGGAAATGACCGGGGGGGAAGTGTCCGGGGGGTAAGTGTCCTTGGGGGGAAATGTCCTCGGGGGGGAAGTGTCCGGGGGGGAAATTGACGGGGGGGAAATGTCCTCGAGGGGAAATGACCGGGGGGAAGTGTCCGGGGGGGAAATTGCCGGGGGGAAATGTCCGTAAACCGTGGTGGGGGAGGAGGAGGAGGACAAGGAGGCGTGTTTCACTTTCGACAAAGGAATAGGGGGAGGGGAGGAGAGGGGAGGAGAGGGGAGGAGAGGGGAGGAGAGGGGAGGATGATTGCAAAACTGAAAACTGCTTAACGTAACTTCTGCTCTTACCTACACTTTACCCTCTTGCCGACAAAATTAATACCACCCGCCCGCCGCTTGCTCCTCCCAACAACGAAACGCTATCCGCCACCAAATCAACCGAGTCGCGAATGGTGTGCTATTGATTAGTCCACCTCAATACGTTAATGAATAGTGTGCCCTGGAATTTATTATCGCGCTCGCGAAAATATACGGCGAGGCGAGGCGAGGAGGAAAGAATTAATGCACGAGAGTGGAAATATTGACATTATATTATGTATACCGAACGCGACGAGACATTGAAAATTGATGATAACGATTACGACTTTTCTTCGACGAGAAAAAGTTCAGTTTTATTTACAAGAAAGATGGAGGGCGGCGGGGAGAATGCGCCTGTATATGTATTATGTAATGGTATATATACTTTTAGTATATGTGGGAGGTGAGGGGTGTTTGCTGAGAGCGCGGTCACGGGGTGGCTGTCGGTGATGATGAGGTCACCGCGCGGACACCTGCTTTCTCCTTGCTGTGAAGTTGCGTGGTTGTCCTTGTCATAAAGAAGTAGGAGGCGGAATTTCACGCTTGGATCGGGAGGTCAAATGCCCAGAAAATCGCGTTTGTATTGTCTTCGCAAGTCCAGATCAAGAGTTTTGCGGGGCTCGTCAGAAAATCAAGTTGGTAAACTACGGGCTACCGATAAGGACCTTCCCCATAATCTTCCTGAAGAAATTGAGGGTTTCGGATTGGCAAGTCCTGATGTGTTTGTTGCAAAAAAGTTCAAACAAATAACTAAAAAAAAAAAAAAACTATTTCCAAGAGTGATTTGAAGTACACTTGGGCTCGAGACCATTGTTTCTGGTCCTGTGTGGATGCAGGTTTTTGTCTTTCTCTCTCTCCTTCCAATTGATGAAGTCCGTTAGAAAAGGATAGCAGAGGGGGCCATCACCAGTGGCGTAGCGTGCAATTTGGCAACGTTGTAACGTGTCCATTAAAACCCATGTAAAATATCGAATGCGAAGGTGTTCACCGAACACCCAATAGTTCGATCTTCTGAGTGGATTTAAATGGACACATTACAGCGTTGCCAAATTGCACGCTAAGCCACTGGCCGTCACCCGTCCTTTTCTAACGCACTTATTCAAATGGGAGGAGAGAGAGACCCACAAATTCCTGTTTCTGCCCATGCTCCAGGTGCCTCAAATGCGAAGCCTAGTTTGCTCGAAAAATAGGAGGTCTTTAGCGCGAATGGGTTACTTCAAAAATTGCCTATGTTGCCAGGGGTCTTCAGCGCGATCATAAATGAGAACAAATCAACAGAAAAATAATCACTAGAAATTTGCTTGGCAACAGTGGCGTAACTAGAAATTACCTTTCTCCCACTTTGCCCATTAAAATGTGTAAGTTAGAAAATGATAGGAAAGGGGGATCAATCCCCTCTTCCTATCCTTTTTCTCCCTGTACATTCAAATGAGTGAAAAGAAAGATAGAATGATTTCTAGTTACGCTACTGCTTGGCAATAATATAGAGATGGCGGAAGGAGTGGGATAACAGTGAAATAGACTAAAAGGAAATATATGACTCCGTGGGTTTGGTTGGGAATAGGTTTCCCGCCTACGCTTAAAAATTAAAAAAGTAAAATAAGGGAATTTTTACTCCCCTGCCTTAAAATTGGCAATAAAAAAACGGTCTAGTCATTTATCATTATTTTTTTCAAGACGAATGAATAAATGAGTAGAGAGAGAGAGAAATAAAAAAACAAAACAAATTGTTCGTCAATGGGTCTGTTGCATACTTTTGCTACAACATTATAGAACCTTGATTCTTATGTAAAATTCGGCGAAAATAAGGATGCGCACATTAAAAACGTTCAAAATCCACTCATTAACTCAGGAAATCCCTTCAATTTCAAACAGCCCGCGCTACACTAGACACTATTTGCACCGGTATACTACTGCATAGACGGAACCCCCGAGCATCAGTAATCAACATCGTAACTACAAAATGATGGAATTTCTTTTTTAATACGTGAAATATAAGCTGCATTTGCTGTCTGGTCTTTTCGGTTTATCAAAGATTACAAAATAATATAAGAAGTGTACGCATCTAAACGAAAAATTCCAATGTTTGTAAGTTCTGTTCATGTTTACACAAACGAGATGGTTCCATCTATGTAGTTATAAGTCGGTGATATAGTGTCTAGTGTAGCGCGGGTTTCTTAAAATGGAAGGTATTTTCTGAGTTAATGAGTGGATTTTGAAAGTTTTTACTGCGCGCATCGTTATTTTCGCCGAATTTTACGTTAGAAACAATGAGTTATATTGATAAACCAAAAGTACGCAACAGACCCATTTCGTGTCGCACTTTAAAAAGAATACAGGTTTTGACCACTCGGGGTTGGATAATCAGCAAGGACCAGTTTCTCATTTGAGCCCTAAGGCCTCCGTAAACGTTCAAATAGTTTGATCGAATACAGTGGCGTGGCGTGCAATTTGGCAACAATGTATTCTATCCATTTAAACTCATGTAAAAGATCGAATCAAGGGGGTTCACAATGAACAGGGAAAATTCGATATATACTTAATGAGTTTAAATGGAGCAGTTGCATTGTTGCCAGATGGCACGCGACGCCACTGATCGAATAGAGCCGTCTTTCAGCCAAAATTCACCACAAATAGCAAGTAACCAACTGTTGCGCGTTGAGTCGAAAACATTCCATCGATGTTTGTCAAACAAAAGCTGTTGTTCGACGACCCGTCAAACGAACCCTTCACATAACTTCACCAAACATCAGTTCTATCATCAACAGTCCAGGAACAAAGACTGCCGACATGTTTATTTTCGAATTCTGAAAGTGTTATGTTGCCTTACCGGTCTGTTTGATTAAATTATCTGAGCGAGTACAGAACCCCTCAACTCTAGTGTAGGGCTCAGAGGAACCCCAACGTTTACCACGAACTGAATTGGTCATCATTGAAATGTTCCCGGAGAAACGTCGGTTTGAGTCAAAACAACAAAGAGCAAAGGTAGATAGGGTTATCATGATTGCAACCCCGAAACTACCATTGAAGACTGTAACGGGACCGATTCACAGTGGGTAGAGATAATCGATTATCGTCCGCGAACTATCTACACTAATAACAGCTACAGGGGCGTGCCGTGGGGGGGAGCATGTGGGTACCCTTGCCCCGGGCGGCACTCTCGGGGGGCGGCAAAATCAGGGTGAACAACCAAAAAAAAAAAAAAAAAAGATTATCAAATTTCAAAATGGATTTCGGAGGGCGGCAAAATCAGTGTGTAACAAGCAAAAAAAAAAAAAAAAAAAAAAAAAAAAAAAGGCATCAAAATTTATAATTTTATTCGCGGAGGGCGGCAAGATTGCATTCTTGCCCCCCCTCTCTGGAAACCACGGCACGCCCCTGAACAGCTACGTAAACTGAATTTCTTAGAATTTATTAGTAAGGAGTAGTGCTCAAGTGTGTAAAATAAGTCTCCAAACTATTACTACATGATTTTGAGGTGACTGCAACTGGTCGAATCTTGACCGCCAAATTGGCCAATTTCTCCCACTGTCCGATGTTGGTAAATAGATAAGCGTTAGGCCCGATGTCAATCTACACCCCCCCCCCCCCATAAGAAAAAAAAACAAACAAACAAAAATACAGATGAGCGATACGGATAAAAACTCCCCCCCCCCCATCACTTTCAGATTAAAAAAAAAAAATAGTTCAATTAATCTGCGGAATAAACCATTCGTTGCTTGATTCTCTAGTCCAAAAAAGTAAAAATAATTCACCACATTAATTTGATACTTAGGATTAAAATGAGGTTTTTTCCGTATCCCCATTTAAATTACCCAACCGCTGTGTATCGGCGGTTAATGGCTAACAAGGTGGAAAACTCTGCAACGACGTACACCAATCAACAGGTCAATCAAAAGCTCGGAGCGTATTTCCGCTCCAAGCACGAAAATGGGGCTCTTGCAAACTTTTGCTATAAGCAAATAAATGGTCCAATCTGATGTAACTAGCAAAAATCACGAAAATCATACTGAAAAAGTCTAAAATTCAGTAATAAACTCACAAAAGGCGAATTTTCGCGATCGAATATATTATAAACAATACCAACCTAACTACATATTCGAGGAAACTCAATTGTGTTTTTAGTTGTGTTTCCGGGGCATCGATGGCATCAATTCGATTTCGAAGTCACCTCCGGACTTGAATTCAAAATCTAATTGATGCCATCGATGACTGAAAACACCGAAAAAGTTCGAAAAACACGATCCAGTTTCGTGTCATCCACCGTTGTCATGCGTAGGTTGGCAATGTTGTTGTCGAATATATTCGTCGCGAAAATTCGCCTTGTAACTGCTTTAACGGCAAGATTGTAATGGCGCTTCAACGCAGGCATCATGGGAGATTCCTGT
The DNA here is from genome assembly GCA_011764245.1 of Trialeurodes vaporariorum. NCBI lineage: Eukaryota > Metazoa > Arthropoda > Insecta > Hemiptera > Aleyrodidae > Trialeurodes > Trialeurodes vaporariorum. The sequence continues at coordinate 1,024,366 of VMOF01000111.1, forward strand.
CTAATCCGTCACTTTCTCTACGGAAACACAGAGATATATATCTCATTTTAGATAGGAGTCTCCCATGATACTTGCGGTAAACCACCATTATGCCAGATTCTGAGAGTAAATTTCGCGATTTTTTAGTGTACTCATCGTCATTTTTACAGGTTTTTATGCAAGAATCAACACTTCGATCCCCTATGGCAAAAGTTTGCAAGAGCCCCATTCGCATATGGGACGAACAGAATAACCGGCCGCCGTGGTCTGGTAGTTAGCGCAACTGACCACTAATTTGGAGATTTTCAGTTCAAATCCCGGCCGAGGCGACAGGATTTGATGACCTCAGATCCTGTCGCTTTGGATTTACAGTGATATGATTTATTCGGACAATTTATCCAAATATACAGAAACGAGAGACTGTAAAATGGTTTCCGAAAGATAGTCGTTTCAAACCCAGTCTCTCATCCAATAGCGTCCATTGTGTACATTTTTATCGATCCGTTTAACTAAGAAGTCTTCGATCAGCTTGCTGGTAAATTTCAGGAAACAGGCTGTTTTTTGAAATTATTTATTTTTTACGCATCATAGTTGCGCCGAAATACTGTGAAACTTTAACGGTATTGCATGGTAATTTCACATTTTAAACCATGTATTCTGGCCCAAAATTTCATTTCATGGTCCAAAACAGTAATAAGGGTTAGAATATAACAGAACAGTAGAGGCTCATACAATCGCATTCTTTCTATTTAACCCTTTCTGTCACGAATTATTAAAGAAGTGTCACTGTAATTTGAAACCTATACCATTAAATTGAACGAACTTTTCTCATATGATTTCATGTGTGAGTCAATTTTTCCGAATTTCCATAAGGATCCATGTAAAATGGTCGTCCACTATAATGCACACTGTGACGGAAAGGGTTAAACCTACGTAAAATACTCGATCTTCAAGGGATTGACTGAATCCCTGAGAAATCGATACTTTCGCATTGGTTCAAATGGTAAAAAAAACATGGTTGCCAAATAGCACGAGCCACCACTATAACAGAAAACGTATTTCTCTTTCTCCTCGGAGTTTGCTTCGGAATTTTAGTTTTTAAATAAAACTTGACAAAATTATCATCAGACCCCTCTAATGACCTCAGAACGACGAATTAAAGAGTTCGCTTAAAATTGACAACACTGAGTTTTGTGTCCGGGGCTGATTTAGTTGTTCGGATGGCATTAAATTAAGGTAAATCGGCTACCCTATACCGCATCGGACCGGGGGGCAGGAATAGAAGCTAAACAAGCAAGTGACCTGTTATTTACAGTTTAATGAAGACAATATTATGTATTTGCGCGTGAAAATGTTAATTTTATCGATCCAACGTACCCTGCTTGGGCCGGGCAGTGGAATACGTTGGTTCGTTGGTCCGACCCAGCTTTAATGTTTAAATTACGCTGCCGTTTTACCCGCAGTGTGACACACACCTCATGATCCGGTGACATCAATATGATATTCTCACTTTGCTTCGTTTGAACGATTTTTAAAACCAAGGCACTCTGACACGGTCACCATAGTGACTTAATTATCCTAAAATAAATTTCAGTCACATACTGTTTTTGATTGTTTTAATAAAATAGGCAGTTTCGTTTTAACCGACAAACAAATCGGTGGGCGTTTCTCTACGAGCCACGATAGACGGTTTTAGTGATGAGGTAATCCGGTGAAAAGGATCGTTGAACGTTTCTACCTATCTGTCTCACTCTTGCATAACTAATTCGCCTTTATGCTGCTATCTCACTTTCATCGCTGAGATAAAATTGTATGTGGATACAGTTTTTGTGAAATGTTTTAGCAGAAAGTGGTTCCTTAAGTCATTTCAATGCGAGTATGAGAAGGAAATGCCACGACTAAAGCCTCGACTAAGAAATTCGACACTAGAAAGAGATAGCTAGCTATGCATGAGGACCACGAGAGAGTGGGAGAGAATGAGAGATAGTTTGGAACGCTTCGTCACAGGTAATAGCGACCCGCGAATAGTGCATTTTTGGTTAACCCGCCGTTACTCGCGCAGGGTCAAAAACGACCCCAGGGCCCAGGGGTCAGAAAAATGCAATTTTGTCCATGAAAATGTTAAAGTTTTAGCTCGTCCGTTTCAGTACCTTCCTTCAAGGGTTTGGATTACCCACTCTGTTAGTATGAACTTAATTCAATCATTCGTTTTGAAGCACGGACGCGTCAAAGTTGCTTGGGGTCGTTTTCAACCCCGTGCGACTACTCACGTTCATAAAATGTGACCGAGTGAACATAACGTAAACGTGGATTCTGTGCAGTGTTTACACTTGCTTGATGTGATTGCCGTTGGTTTTTTACTTTTCTATACTTACTACAATACTTTCAGCAAATCTAATGTGTGCTCTCACTGTTTTTTTCTAAATTACTCTTTTATCCCAATTTCTTACGTATCAATTTTTACCGTAACGAGACGTGGAAAATCTTACGTTCGAAAGCACGTTTAAATGTTTTCCTTCCGTGCCGTCAAACGATGGAGTAGGATAGGTACAGGAGCACGGCGCATGGACGGCAATACGTATTACGCACGTGAACCTAAGTATAATCCTCGGCTAATGATGCACAAATAACACGTTTCGCGGCGCGACAGTGTTGCTGGATGTACGAGGGTCTCAGGTCGTATATTCAATACAAAAATCAATGTAAAATATAATACTTTTAATCTTAAATCTGGCAGCGTAGCGGCTTGGTGTAACGTTCCAGCTTGGAGCCGCCTCGCACATCTCCCGTTCCCTTATTAAAACGACTTTAAAACACGGATGAATCATCTATCAAAAATTGCTGCCAAATTTGGCGAAAAATATTAAAACTTATCCGTTTGATTTAATTGTAGAGTAGAGATACCTAATTTTTTGGCAGCATCGCAATCAAGCATGGTTAGCAGTTGAGATATCTTTGAACGTTGCCAAACTATGCAGATTGAGATCACTGAAAAAAAAAATTGATGAAATTTAACATTACTAACTTGTTGTTGATTATGGTTCAGACCACAAGGTATGGTAATTGGTAAACTCTACAAAACGCGTTTATCCACAAACTTCTTGAAGGCCACAAAGAAAAACCCAGAAAAAAACGCTTCGGTAGCGTTTTAACCCTTGGTAGAAAAATTACCCTGCCAAAGACTCTATAGTCGAGTCAATCGTATCCTCGGTTCACGCATCAGCAAAATCTCTTTAGTAAAGAGTACCTGGCTTGGATAGTTCTACTAAAGAGTTTGCTGGGTTCATTTTTCTACCAAAGGTTTTGTCAGCCCTACTAAAGCGTTTTTCCTGTGTAGGTCGAATTGGGAAGTTGCAAGGATCTGAATTTTGGTGTTTTGTGGTATGTTTTTTGTTGTTGTTTTTTTTTAGTAAGGATATAAAAGTACTCGTTGAGCTGAAAACAAAGTATGCCTTTGGTTTCTAACAAGGTTTTATAGCATAGGCGGAGCCAGCAATTTGGCAACTGTGGATTCTTCCCATTTGAATGTATGAGAAACGATCGATTAGAAACTTAGCCATGGCCCCCTCAAGAATCGATAGTTTCTCATACATTGAAATCGGAAGAATCCACAGTTGCCGAATTGCTGGCTCCGCCCATGTTTCATAGTTCCACGGATGCAATTTTGGGCCTAAGTATAGTTGTATTAAATAGATATCCCGCATTGTGACGTCACGTCACCTAAATAAGTTTATTATTAGTGAAATCCACACAATCTAATTTATTGGTTGTACTTGCCAATAAACTTAGTAGTCCGACCGATATATTGGTGCTGGGTACCAATGAAGTGCTAATCTGATTGGGTAAGTACAACGAATTTTATTGGTTGTGCGTACCACCGTATACCCTTTCGCACGAAAGGAGGCCTCTCGCCCCATTAATAGGTTGGAGTACCAAATGTATCGGTAAGTAGAGCTCGTTTCAAAAGTGTAGGCGCACCTAGACCGTAATCTTTGGTGACTTTACAATTTTCATTTCTTCAAAACTAAACAAAACTTGTCTTCGACTTTGAAATTTTATTTTTAACGTGTTCCTCAATGAGAAGCCAACGCTCAAATTCATTTTCATTCATTTTTATTTTAAAACAGGAGAAATAATGTTGAAAAATTCCAAAGATTATCGGTCTAGGTGCGCCTAAGCTTTTGAAACCACCTCTACAACTATTAAATAGGATTGCGCTTTCACACAAAATTAGTCTGGCGTACCAATTTTTTTTTTGGTTTGGGGTGTAAAAAACAGTGTCGCGGTCGAGCCAGCCGCAGTAACAATTTTCAGAAATAAACTTGGCAACCATACATATTATTAAACTTTCATTTTTCAATTTTATTCCACGACCCTCTTTATACCCTCACTTAGTTAATTCTCCTCCAACGCCGTCGTATTTCTCTGTCCACACCCCTTAACGCGAGTATACTTTCTAAGTACACCTGCTTCTAACTATCTGCGGAGTACCCCGAGCAGCTCATTTACAAAATCGTAACTATATCGATACTCCAGTGTTGCAATTTTGCGATTTTGTCTCTTTCATTTTGTGCTATTGGACTCAACTTAAAATTTTCGAGTTTCATGCCAAATTCGGCGACTCATTTGTGGACTCAAATAAAAACAAGGCATTTTCCATTTGTTTCTTTCCACCCGATCACAAAGTATGGTAAACTCTACTATATATAGACGTTTAACAAAACTTCCCAAATGCTTGGGTTGAACTCACTCGTTTCTATGACGTTATTCAGATTTTCAGGGAAATTTGTCATACAGTAGAGTTGAGGCAGAAATCAACTACAAATATGGTAAATTTTATTGATAATTTTTTCCATGCCCTAGAGCTCTGAATCAAAATCACCTGCCTTTGCATTGGAGAAATGGATAATTTGTATTTATCAAAAAAAGTTTCTTCAGTATTCAGAATAAGATGGATCATTATTTTCGAACTGGGATCCGGGGAAAAGAATGTGCATCTTTTTTGGCGGTACAAGTCGAAATGAGCGGCCATGATGCCAGATTTATTTAATCAAACAATTTGTTCCTATGGAGAAGCGAAACTCAATTCAATATTTCAAAATATCCTATGTCCCTGGCAAAACTGGTTACAAAAGTCATACCTGAATCAGGTGTTTTCATCAAGAATGGGTCTGTTGCAAACTTTTGCTACAACGATAAAAAGTTATTACCCCAACGTAAAATCGCCTGAAAAGTCCATTTGGTGGCATCATCAAGTCATGAAATACAATAATAAACTCACAAGAGGCGTTTATTGAAATCCAAGATGGCGGCAAAATATCGAGGAATCTGAATGTATGCACCGTGATCATCCAAGGATTGCCAACGTTTACAACCTCATTGGAGGTAGAGGTTATGTGTTTGTTTACGTTGTGATTGGTTGTGATCGATGTTGTGAGGTTGGCTATCCTTGAATGTTCGTGGTGCATGCATACGGATTTGCTCGATATTTTGCCGCCATCTTGGATTTCATTAAACGCTTCTTGTGAGTTTATTATCTCATTTCGTGACTTTCTGATGCCACCATTGGACTTTTCTGGCGATTTTACATTAGATTAAACACTCTCAATCGTTGTAGCAAAAGTTTGCAACAGACCCATTATAAATGATCCTTGGTGATGACCAGTTTAGCCGGGCACTAACGTTTCTTTTTTCAATAGTGAACTTTTACCAGTCAACCAGTCAACTGGACCAGTCAGATTTTCCACGTTGCACAAAATTTATGGGGTGAAATCAAAAGGATTCAAACTTTTAACAATGAAAGATAAATTAGAAATGAAGGAGTAATGCGAGATTTTCAGAAGTTGTATTGAACAACACTTCTTTGCAAAAACATACTGAAAAAAAGATCAAACGTCCTCCATAAAATAGATAGATAGATAGATAGATAAGGTTCTGTCGCCCTAGCTTTCGGAGGTAGCTCTTATGCCCATATTTCAGAGCGAACGACAGGCCTGAACATGTAAGAAGGGAAAAGGATGCGGAAAGACACACCGGGATACCGCCACAGTGCGGAACACCCTGAATAAGGAAGAGGTCTTCCTGCAGTGCACAAGGTATTGGGAGGTCCACTGCAGTGCTAAGTATTATGGGTGACTCAACTCATTTCTTATCATTGTCCATGATAGAATATACCTCTACCTCTCATCATTTACATCAGCAACGCTCCCTTCCCTTCTTCCACCTGTCTTCTCAGCACAACCCAAATCATGGTCGCCGGCCAATGCTTCTTGGCCTTCCGCCCATCTACGTCTTCCTCACGCCTCGGATCACGGTACTTATCACTTGCAATCACGTATTTTCTATCTTCTGTAACCGGTTTATCCCTGAAACGTCCTTCTGCGACCTCACAATGTTTTACAGCATTTACCCCCTGATTCACACATTCGATCTTTGCTAGTCGGTTTGTTTCGCGTCCGCAAGTCCCAGTGACATTCAAATTTTGCGTTACCATGCAGTTCCCTTTAGGGATTGTGCTATGCGACCCTGGCGATTTAACAGTTGCAAAATTTCTCGGGTGGTAGTTGCCTGTTTTGCTCCCTTTCACACCAACTTTTACAGTGTCTCTGCTTCCCAGGATCACCCTCCTCATGATCCAAGTTCTTCAATGGTTGTGGCCCCGGTTATGTTTGCAAATTTTATTTTCAGATCTAGTTCTATCAGCAAGTGGCGCATTTCCCGCATCTCAGACCAGCTTCCTACAACCACGCTCCATACATGATCATCTTTCCACTGTCCATCATCTCTTAGCTGAGCAACAGAATGCTTCCAGAACACGCTGCCGCTGCATTGATAGCATTGATCATACTGCTCTGTCCTTGCTGAGCAGCACTGCAGAAATCTCCAATATCCAAATATCTGACTTTCAGAAAAGCCCCTAGAAGTATCTTAGAGGGAAGGTCTGCATTCAGTGGAAGGGACAGCCAACATCGTTCTTCGACGTTCACTTTGACGTAAAGCAGACTGCTCGATCTCTGGCTACTAGTTTATCTTGACTCTCCATAAGCAATTCCTTCCGCTGCTGCCCAGATATCACTGCACTCGGTTGAATCTCCTAGCTCCATCCAATGCCCATGTATTCTTGCTTTTACGAATGACTTACTTAGTTTGACTCCCTCCATCAAATGCCTGTGCAACCAACTGAGACTTCTGACTGACAACCTGTCTATGGTTGGACTCAGCTTAAATTCCTCCATGAGCTCCATCATAATTAGAAATCTGCTTGGGGCTTCCTCCATCTATGACTCTTGGATCATTTACTGTCCCTGTAGTTCTGTTTGCATTTGGGGTCATTTGCAGCACACTGTCTTGGTCCGACATGGTCCACCACCTCATCAACTTGGACTGCTGTGCATTTGCCTGTGCACTCCCGTTCTTGAAGCTTAATTTCAATGCAGCTTCTTGAGATGACTCGGAAGATGTAACTGCCTCTTGGACCACATAATATTCTCCTTCATAAATGTAAAAACAATCATAATTTTAATAGTTTTGAGGTATACAAGAATACATAATGTGCCATCATTTCTATGAAGCAATATTTAGACAGTTCCATCATGCTATTCCATTCACATTGCTGCACCTTATTTTTCTTCGCATGACTTGACTCCATTTCAACACTTCGCTTTGCTTCACTTCACTTCACTTCACTTTGCTTCACTTTACTTCACTTTGCTTCACTCTATTTCATTTACTTCACTTCATTTCTTTTCACTTCACTTCACTTCACTTCACTTCACTTCACTTCACTTCACTTCACTTCACTTCACTTCACTTCACTTCATCTCACTTCACTTCACTTCACAACCGACGCGTAGAACCTTGGTCACCATATCAGATGTCACCACTCTGTCCACTGTGAGACCAAAGCAGTACCACAACTGCTTTCTCTCACAGCAGACGATCCATGATGATCAACCTCCTTGGCGTCCGGACGGGACCACGAGGAGGTGCCTAATGCTCATAGTCTCGCGGACGACTAGTGAACACGCCCGTCCAAGATCAAACGTCCTCCATAAAATGACAAAAAAATCGATCATTGATAAATTTTAATGTCCGTGAAGAAAACGTCCATTTGAATTAATTAAAAAAATTAACATTTAAAAACCACCACAACTGAACACTGCACTAACTCAATTAAGCTACAAGGTAAATTGGTTAGTTAAAGCACGACATTTTTTCTTCTTTTCTACCTTTTTAACCTCTCTGTTTCATTTGGATTCCTTTTACTCATTACACTAATACTCTTATATGACAGTACTTCTGCTTTACTCCCGTAGGAATTTCCTTTCAAAAGGTCCTTTATCTAAACTTTAAAGAAGTAACTATTACTTTAACCCGAACTTTCTTTCAATGTACGATTTTGTAGGCCACGTATTTACGATAGACATTTTATCGGCAGTGTTCTTTACAGAGGAAATAATAGACATTGTACTTTTAGACGGGATTGTTCAAAAGACCTCCTGAATGGATGGAAGCCCTCTTGACTTGATATTTTCCCCTTCTTCCTATGTAATTAAATGAACAATTACGTCTGTGCTTTTGCTGGGCCGGAAAAAAATTGAACGAAGAACGAATGACAATTAGCTGAAAGGGAGCTATTAAGAATATTAATATTTTTTTTTTCTCCTTTCAGAGTTGAAGTGTAAGTACTATTTCACATTTTTCCAACAGGGATAAACGTCATGTAGCTCGAGGGAGGAGAAATGAAAAGTACTCGGATGATTTACGCTGTCAGCGGCGTTGCCAAATATACGTATATTTCCCATAAGACTCAAAGTGAAATAAATGGATTTTTAAATGAAACAAGACAACACTGGTTTGTCAGCTCGACGGAGGATCCTAGAAAGGCGCTTTAATCCAACAATATAAATGCCTAGCAGAGAGGGAAATGTAAAAGCATTGTTAACGTGACGTATGCGCCATTTATGACAGATATTTTGCGGATAAAAACCGAGCTGGCTGAAGTGCATTTGAGCTCGGTGTAGTTTTGATTATTCAACATCGGAAAAAAAAGGGCAACCGGAAAAACCCGATCAATCGTACCGTTCTATCATGTTCTATTCTATTCTGTTACCCTATCTAAAGTCCCTGTATATACGTACATACAAGAGTGGCGCTATGCCATTTTATGTTACCCATTTCATATACATTTTAATACATTCGCCAATGAGAGAAGTGATAAACGTGGCGACATTTAGATTTTTTCCCGGATGAAGTACAGTATGAAACCATGTAAATTTCTTTGATAGCTTTTTTTTTTTTTTTTTTTTTTTTTTTTTTTTTTTTTTTTTTTTTTTTTTTTTTTAAATTAGACTTCATTCGCCGCAGAAATTAGAAGTATTTCGTCGCATTGGCAAAAAAGATTACATTTAATCCCAATTACTAAAATAATTTAGAGCGATTTTACTGCCTTCAATTGCTCCACAATGAATATTACCATTTTGCTACAGCAAGTACTGATTTTTTTTTACTCTCGCACGTGGAACGCCTTTAGATACTGTCTTGGGGGGGGGGGGTACCGACACGCTTTTTGAAATTAATTTACTCATTAGAGGGCTGCTGACAAAAAATTTCCAGTCCAATGATAGCCGGAATTCCACTAAGGAAAGTACTAAATAGAACTCTTGTTAAAATAATTGGAATTCCGGTTAATGTAACAGAAATTTTGGTAAATGTATAGCTTTCCGGTTACTTTGACAAGAATTCCGGTTAATTTACCAAAAATTCTGTATAATACTTTCCTGAATGGAATTCCGGTTGAATTAGTACGGGACTTTTTCCCAGTGTGACAGCATGCATAGTCATTTTACTGACAAATAGCTACGATTTTTGCTATGAAACATAAATTTTGAGAAATTACAAATTCGTATTTCGGTATCTTTGATTACCAAACTCACGGAGTTTCACCTGTTGCACATGATATATGTGAGATAGACACTAGACATACGCAACCTGCTTCACCATAAGTTGGTCAACGCTATACCATTGGCTTGGCTCAAGGTACTTATATTTAACAGGTATGCTCGACTAGCTTCCCGCGTCATCTTTAATGGCGCGCAGTTCAAAAAGCATTCCAAGATGGCCGACAAAAGAAGAAAAAATTGTATACTCTTTCCAGAAAACATTGGGCTTCCCTCTCTAGAAAAGCAGAAAATAGCCCGATGTTTTCTGGAAAGGTGTACAGTGTTTTCTTCTTTTGTCGGCCATCTTGGAACGCTTTTTGAACTGCGCGCCACTGAAGATGATGCGGGAAGCGAGTCGAGCATACCTGTTAAATATAAGTACCTTGGGCACAGAATAATACAATCAGAACGGAAACTCTGTCGAATTTTGAAGCGAATTCATTCCGTGTCCGCCATGTTGGGATATAGGATGTTTACATCTGGATTCGCGCGCGAAAAAAAAAAATATAGGACATGATCCGCGAAATTTTCATTCTGAAATGTCATCAGAATAAAAGTGAGGCCGGAAACTTAAGATTTCTTTACAGAATTTACAGAAATAAATCTGGTTTCAACACAAATCACACTTGTCCGCCATATTGGGATGTAGGACCACAGCGTTGCCTATTGGTGCCATTAAATTCCAAACTTGCTTCCATTGGCTCTAATGGGAGTTTCCGTTCTGATTGTATTATTCTGTGCCTTGGGCTTGGCTATCGTTGCCTCCGTAGACGTTCAAACACTTTGAATAAACACTAAACAGGCAGGTGAACCAAAATAACACTCCAGAGTTTCATTTACGGAGACGGAACTGATATTTGATGACGTTGTATTTGAAGGATTTATTTAACGGTCCATCAAATGACAGCAGTTGTCTATTGACAAACGTTCGCTTCGTTGCAATATTTTCGGCCTCAACGCGCAACAGTTGGTTGCTTTCTGGTGCATTTGTCGGGCTCAACGAACAACGATTGCTCCGTTTGTTAAAAATCATTGTACGTGCGAGTGAGGGGCGAAGGCCTCATGGCAGTCACTCTCTGAGATTGGCTCAAATGGTATGTAAACAGAATTGTTTAACTTGTTGAGTACGTCGCAAGGGGCTGCATGGGAAAAAATATGGGGCTGTGTTTGCGAATGCATTTTCTTTGAATCCTCCGCCTCGCACGAAGAGACGCCGCTTTGAGTAAATATTTAATAACATTTTTCAACTCACCAAAGATTCCGCCGATTGACCGAACATTACTCGATTCAGTTCAGTTTATGACAGACAGTAACACACAGCAATACATTTGAACCTATGATGTAATGTCTCAATCGGTGGAACCACATCAAAATATTCGCAATTATTTTTTAAATGCAATGAAGACTTCACCGAGTAAAGATTCCAGATTAGAGTACTAAGCAGTCATACAATGAACTGAACTAGAGTGTGATTATGAAAGATCGTATCGTAATCGTGTTGAGAATGTTGTACGCTTACATTGGCGGATACAGAGGGAGCGAAGGGGGTGATCGCCCCTCTGTTAAGCGGCCATTGGCGGCTCGTGCGATTTGGCAACGATGGATTCTCTCCATTTAAAACTGTGTAAAATTATCGATTCTTTGGTGAGGCGTTGTGCCTTATCTTGTATCGATCTTTTTGCATAGATTTAAATAGCAAACGAGCACAGTTGCCAGATTCCACGAGCCGCCGCGCCGCTGGTTAAGCCAAACATGTTTGAGAAGAGGGGGATGAAGGAAAAAGAAAGAGGAAAAAAGAAAGGGTGGGGGTTATTGGGGGGACAGGGGGGACCAATGTGTGCTTACGTGTAGAGTTTATCTTTCTAGTGGACATTCCAATAGAGTCCCTTCAATTTCAACAATGAGTATAGGATAGCTCAGGAGTCATCGGTAAATTTCCCTAGAGATGTAAGGGTTGTTCCTATTGGGTAGACAGCTCGCCAGAAACCACCCATAACCACCCGCACTCGATAGCAAACCGATATGGTTATGACACGATCCGTCATAATCGGCCGGCTGTGTAATAATTTGCTATACCGGTGGAATCATCGGTGAACTGAAAAGTGCCATAACTTAAATATGAAAAAAAAAAAAAGTTGCAGCTTTGGTCTCTTGTCCGAATTGACAACTCTGAGCTCTTCGTCGAGGACTTAACCGCGAATGAGATGGAATTTTCCTGCTTGTATTTATTGAAGTCGACAACTCATAATGTACTCAAGTACCTCTGCATGGAATACATTGTAAAAAATGTGATCGTCAACAAGTCCACGGGAAAATTAATTATGTTCATCGAGCAATTTGGCCATTACCGTATTGAATTAAGGCAATAAAGGCAATCACTTGAATGACAAGCTGAGTAAAGCGAATAACATATTCTATTGCACTCACATGCAATTTGTCAAATATAATCAACGCGAGTGTTTTTGAGCAAACGTGAAGAATGTAGACAGGGATAAAAATTGGCTGAAGCTGTGGTCGCGACATAGGGGACTGTTGCAAAGTTTGGCTGCTGCGTCAATTCCTGTGAGAGATCGGGTGAAAATCATATTGAAAGCTCTAAAAAGTTTGAAAATCTACTCAACAGCCTGAAAAAGGCGTTTGAAGAGAAATCCAGACGCGTAGCGTGCAATTTGGCAACGTTGTATTATATCCATTTAAAATCCATGAAAAAGATCGAACTATTGGGTGTTCGGCGAATTCGACCTTTTACATTGGTTTAAATGAACACTGTGCTACGTTGCCACATTGCACGGTACGCCACTGGAGAAATCCAAATCGGCGATCAAATGAGGGGTCACAATGGGCTATGGGCGGATCCAGAAATTTGGCAACCATGAACGCGTCCCATTTGAACTATTAGAAACAATCGATTCTTGAGGGGACCATGGCCCTTCTAATAATCGATTGTCTCGCATGCATTCCAATTGGAAGCGTCCACAGTTGCCAGATTGCTGGATCCGTCCATGCGATGGGCGAGCTTCCTCTTTGATTAATCACATTTCTCAGAGTAGAAAATCGCCATCAGATGGTACTCTCCCTATGTGACCCACTCACTTTGGAACCACCATCTTGGAATTTTTTGAAACGGAATTATTGAGATCGTGAGTCAATTTTAGAGCTTCTCAATACTCACAAAGGAGTTATTTTGACTGATTCTACACCAGAATAGACCTTCTTTGCATAGCTACAGCAGAAAGTTTGCAACAGACCCATTATCAATATTGTATGATAATATAGAGTGAGTAAAATCGAAGCAGTAGCTTAAATCATTTGCGGATTAAATCGGCACAGTTTCCAGTTTATTGCACTAAATGAAATTCCAGTGTTTGCTTGGTCAAATGTTTCGATGAACGTAAGCGAAGACGAGAGAAATAAGGAATGTTAAAAAATAACAGTTCTTTTAGTTCACATTAAAGATTTAAGAAATTTTTCTTTAAAAAGCAATCCTAATTTTCGCCCACGCCCCCACTGAACCTACTCCTCCAGCATAAATGAGAGAAAGTCACGTACTGTTTGCGTGCAATTTTTATAATGAAAAGCCTAAAAGTTACTTTTGAATCAATCCAAGGAAAAATTAATTTCACTTCGAAAGTTGAGGTCTGAAAAAATGACTAGAGCAAACCGCACTACGATTGCACCATGTGAAGGCACGGTCTTATACATAAAAATAAGGGGAATTCCACAGCAACTGAACCTTTCGCTGACACCAAATAATATCATAGACATTGACATTGAGCAAAAAAGTCTAAAGCAAACAAATGAACGGATATTTATGGTAAGGACGTTTGTTCCGGCAAAATTTCCAATATCAGACCATATACTGAATGGGTTGTTGAAATTGTACAGCTTTTAAAGCGTCAAGACAGGCAGAATAACTTGGCAGAATGACCATTTGAATCTTCAAAAAGCAGCGTGATTTCAAAGTATCGTTAAATTTACGGTTTGTTTTTGTAAACCTTGCAATAGGGGACACTTTTGACGTAGATATTCACTAAGCTTTCGACGTTTTAATGATTTAATTTATATGACAGTTATCGGCGTCAGCGAAAAGTCCTTTTACCGTGGAATTACTCTATGAAACGCCCGCCTTATCGATTACCAATTACCGGGTAAAATAAAATTAAGTGGAGAAAATTCTAGAAAGCGACCGAGGCAGAAAAAAAGAATGCTTGAAATATGAAATCAATTCCTTCGGCTTTTTGCAACGGACAAAATGTTCGTGAAAGAGTAAAAGTTGTGAAAGGGGTACATACAAGTTTAATGAGCCTCGAGTTCCAACATGACTGTAGCAAATATTTTCTATACGGATGCATGAAATGACGCAGAGAGCGAAAATAACGATTGTGACAGTAAACATCACTAAAATCTATACTAGGTTAAGGTGGATCCTCAGCGTTTAGTTCCGTATTCTGCCACCAGAGAAAGATACGATCTTTAAATGGAAAAAAATAATGGTAAACGCAAAAAAATGAAAAAAAGGGCTTCGATGGAGCCTCGGAAGCAATCTAAGGAACATTTTAGAACAAACCGTACGCTAAAATGTTACGAAATAAGCGAGAAACTATTGAATTTCGTAAACCCCCTAATGGCGTCCAATATAGAACTGGACGCCATTAGGGGGTCTACGAAATTCAATAGTTTCTCGCTTATTTCGTAACATTTTAGCATACGGTTTGAACTAAAATGTTCCTTAGATTGCTTCCGAGGCTCCATCGAAGCCCTTTTTTTCATTTTTTTGCGTTTACCATTATTTTTTTCCATTTAAAGATCGTATCTTTCTCTGGTGGCAGAATACGGAACTAAACGCTGAGGATCCACCTTAACTCGAATTGGCTACAATGGTGACGTAACAAAGATCAAATGGAATTATGGAAACCGTTTCATTTGACTCGTAGAGCCGTGTAATTTCAAATATGTGTTAAATATACGGGCCGATTCTGTAGAACTTGCTTAAAGAAACGTATTTAACAGAAACATTCATTCATTTCGTAGCTTCAGGCGTTTTTATGATGCAATATCTGTGACATTTCCGGCGTCAGCGTATAGTCCTGTTACCAAGGAAAAGGGTCTTGCAAACTTTTGCTGTAAGCAAAGGAGTTTACACCATTACGAAAATGCTGTAATTAAACCGCTAGCTAGTTCAAGCAATGGCCGCTACGGAGCGCTGGTGCGAGACAAACGGCGGGTTCGACGCATATAATTTATTTTTATAGTGAAAGTTTGCACGCATCTCTCCTCGGCAACAAGTTGCATGTCGGATTAGTGCTCGATCTATGGTCATGATAGTGCGGGTTCGATTCGCGCTCGTGCACTCTCTTTTTTTGCCATTCCCCAATTAACAAAAATGTTATATTGGTATCAATTTATAACGATTTATCCGGCACATCGATTCTTATCTCCAGTGTTGTACAAAAAAGGGGACGTTCAATTTTGAACCTTGTTTACGTGTTTTCGACGAACCATTGACGAACTCCGATTTATGATCACCAACAAAACGGAAAAAACTGTAATCCCCCCCCCCCCCCCAAGAAACCCCTTTTCCGAGTGCAGACAACCCCAAGTTAGATTATAAAAAAGACCGGGAGCGAGCGAAGCGAGCGGGAGGTGAACGCAGCGCAGAGCGCGCGTAGTCGCCCGAAGGGTGGAACAATTCCCCTAAAAAGAAATTTTCAAAAGAGAAGACAAGAGCAGAAGACAGAAAAAGGGAATAAATAGGGAAAGAAAAGAGGGAAATTACTCATTTGATACATCAAAAAGACCGCGGTCATCGCTTACCGTACGCTAACCTAGCGCAAAAGCACCTCATAGCAGTCATCTTGTGAACTAGCTAGTAGCTAGCCTTTCAAACACAGCATTTTCGCAAGATCAGCTCGCTAATAAGCAAATGAATAGTTAAATCTGATGAGGAAATCAGCGAAAATCAGCGAAAATCCCATTAAAAGTCCAAAATTTGGTAATGATCTCAGAAAACAGCTGTAAAGGCAAGATCTGGTAGTGCTAATCAGGTACCAAGGGAGGTTTCTATCTGATTTCTCCCATCCTCTACAGAAACATAGATTTTTCAAATTAAATAGGAATCTCCCATGATACCTACCAGTGGCGTAGTGTGTAATTTGGTAATGTTGTGCTGTGTCCATTCAAATCCATATAAAAGATCGAACACGAAGGTGTTCACCGAAGACCCAATAGTCCGATCTTTTTCATGGGTTTTAATGGAAAAATCGCAACGTTGCCAAATGCACGCTACGCCACTGATACCTATGTAGCTTCGCTATGAAGCCCGATTCTGAGAGTGAATTTGTTTATTTTTTATTTTTATTATTTGAATACACTCATCGTCATTTTTACAGGGTTTTTGTGCAAGAATCAACACTTCAATGGGTCTGTTGCATACTTTTGTTACAACATTACTTGATTTTCATGGAAAATTCGGCGAAAATAACGATGCGCACATTAAGAACGTACAAAATCCACTCATTAACTCAGAAAATCATCTTCAATTTCAAGCAGCCCGCGCTACACTAGACACTATTCGCACCGGTATACTACTACATAGACGGAACCACCGTGCATAAGTAAACAACATCGTAACTACAAAATTATGGAATTTCTTTTTTAATACGTGAAATATAAGCTGCATTTGCTGTCTGGTCTTTTCGGTTTATGAAATATTACAAAATAATATAAGAAGTGTACGCATCTAAACGAAACATTCCAATGTTTGTAAGTTCTGTTCGTGTTTACATAAACGAGATAGTTCCATCTATGTAGTTATAAGTCGGTGACATAGTGTCTAGTGTAGCGCGGGTTGTTTGAAATGGAAGGTATTTTCTGAGTTAATGAGTGGATTTTGAAAGTTTTTAATATGCACATCGTTATTTTCGCAGAATTTTACGTTAGAAACAATGAGTTAAATTGATGTAGAAAAAGTATGCAACAGACCCATTCCACGCTGAAAACGTTTGAAACAGCCCCATTTCCGAAAACATACATAATAGGGCTACACAGGACACTATACAAGATTCAAGGACGGAAATGAGATGATCTTGGAAAGAAGATGGGGAGGATCACAGAAACAGACGGTACGTTTAAAACAGAGACAGTGCTGGAGGTAATAAGTACAGAAACAGAAACCTGGGGGCACAGAGGGAGTATAACTTTAAAATCGTTTTCCGTTTCCCGTTCCGCTTTCGAGGAAATCCCGAAAGTCAAGAGTAGTGCCGATGCAGCAATCACGAGAGCATTAATTATTCAATGATCGCTCGCACAGCGCCATCGCCGCGAGCAAGGTTGCAATTTCTACGAAAAAAAAAAAAAAAATACAAATTCGATCCACCTTCCCGGTTTACCAGTCACAGAAGGACAATTTTAAGGGGGGAAAAATTCGATGATGATGGCAACGCTGCGTCGCGTCGTCTCGCCGACTTCAGTTTTCAGCACGGCACTCGCAAATGAAGCATATTGAAAATGCAGCTCCGTGCGCCATCCCAGACTCCTCTCCCCCTCCAACCCAACTCTACCCATAGCGTGTACTACGCGCAAACTTCGTGGTATATAGCGTTGCCTAATGTGAGATGGGAGTATCTTTTGCTTGTTGGTAGTAAAAATTGTTTGACGGTTCTCTAACATTTAAAACTGGTCTAGAGGATTCAAAGAACAACTGAGCTGAATTTCTGGAGCAATGTTTTGTAGAATTTGGATATTAGATTAAAGACGCAATTAGTTGCAATTGAGCTCCGGCAAGGTTTTGCTGCAGGCAAATGGACTATCAATTCTGATGTCAAATTCTGTGAACATAATAATGAGCTCATTAAAAAACGTCTGAAATTCACTCATCGCAGAGAAAACTTAGCTCAACGTTCAAATGGACCACTCGAGGATTTATGCACTGCGTACCTTCTGCACCCTAGACAAACAAACATTACCTACTGATTGGAACAATGAGATTGAGCATTTTTTATTCAAACAGTAAATTTGATGGTTGATTCTTACAGATTTTGTCACGAGGAATATGGTGATACTAAAAGAAAAGTTCTAAATTGCGCGATGAGCGAGAAATGTGGCACTGAATTTAATGTACTGTTCTTTAGTATGAGGGTGCAGAACGCATGAAGTTCAAACAAACACTGGTGGTCCATCGGAACTTTACGGTCAAAGTTTCTCTGCAAAGAGTGAGTCTCAGACGTCTCTCATTTTTTATAATTTCACAGCAGAATTGATGGTCCATTTGCCGACAGCAAAACCTTGCAAGAGCTCTATTGAATTTAATTAGTCTAGAAGCCACTTTTGATGGATCTTTGAACCATACCAGTGTGCTAAATTGGTTGTACGTCTATAATGATTGAAAAGAATAAAGAGGTTTCTGAAATGTTTGCATCTCAATTCAGACGATCATAATTCAATCTCTTCAATGGAGCTGTTGCAAACTTTTGCTACAGGCTTATTGATAGTTGATTATGGGGTAAAATCCTGTAAAAATAACGATTAGTGCACTGAAAAATCAAGAAATCCACTCCCAAACTCATAAAATTCTTTCAAACGCGAGACTGTGATGGCGGCCGTTGCCGCAGATTACAATGGGTTTCCCTATCTTCGATCAGCTTCATCTACCGGAGGTGTTCTCACAACATCACACAAGAAGAAGAAGAAGATATATACAATTGCCGTAAGATTTGGGCGGCAACGGCCGCCATTACGGTCTCGCGGTTGAAAGCATCTTATGAGTTTGAGAATGAACTTCGTGATCTTTTAGTGAGCTAATCGTTATTTTTACAGGGTTTTACCCCATATTATACTGTTAACCCATTCGCTTAGTATTTTTTTTTTACCCCGCCGCACCCGTTGGTAAATCATGAAAATTTTGTGTATAAGTTGGTCACACTGCATGCTATAACATATGGAATGACAGCAGTGGCGCTATCTATCGGAGAGACCAGGAACTACGTGCTGAAAGAAGGCGGAGTTTAATGAAGCCTGTAGCAAAAGTTTGCAACATCTCTATTAGGGCTCAGTTTCATTCGCGGATAACACGAGTTTTGAGTGTTTTCCATTCAATCAGTCATTTTCTGAGAGCTTCTAGTGACTTCTAGGAATGGAGCTGTTGCAAACTTTTGCTACAGGCTCATTAACAGTTGATTATGGGGTAATACCCAGTAAAAATAACGATTAGCGCACTAAAAAATCACGAAATCCACTCCTAAAATCACAAAATGCTTTTAAATGCGAGACTGTAATGGCGGCCGAGGCCGCGGTTTTCTTATGGCAATTGTATGCTTCTTCTTGTGTGGTGTTGCGAGAACACCTCGTGTGGTTCTTCTTGTGTGGTGTTGCGAGAACACCTCGTATAGATAAATTAAAAGGCATAGTATCAAGTTCTATGTTCGTTAGAATTGGCAACACTGCCATAGACTTGGTCCTCTTTTTCCGCGTCTTTTCCTTTTCGACCTAGCAATACCCGGTACGGTGGATGACGATGTTTGATGTTCCTTCGTCAAAGCAATCTCGACCATTGATAGAACGAGAAACGGCTGAAAGTTGTTCTTTATAAATTCAAAGTTTGATACCTAAAACATTCTATAACTGGCCATTCGCTTGCACTTGATAGTTGAAATACGATGTTGATGGTTATATTTACGATTAGATTCATACGTGGTGATTCAAACGTCTGAGGCGAAAAAAAAAAGAGAAAGAGTTACGTGTCCTCTATTCTCACTCGCACTCATGGATTACACACTGAAAGAATGGGTCGGTTGCTTACTTTTGCTACAGCAAAACAGAACCTTGATTCTCTTGTAAAATTCTGCGAAAATAACGATGCGCACATTAAAAACGTTCAAAATCCACTCATTAACTCGGGAAATCACTTCAATTTCAAACATCCCGCGCTACACTAGACACTATTTGCACCGGTATACTACTACATAGACGGAACCACCGTGCATAAGTAAACTACATCGTAACTCCAAAATGATAAAATTTCCGTTCTAAAATACATTAACTATTGGCTGCATTTTTGCTGTCTGGTCTTTTCGGTTTATCAAAGATTACAAAATAATATAAGAAATATACGCATCTAAACGAAACATTCCAATGTTTGTAAGCTCTGTTCATGTTTACATAAACAAGATGGTTCCATCTATGTAGTTGTAAGTCGGTGATATAGAGTCTAGTGTAGCGCGGGTGGTTTTGAAATGGAAGGTATTTTCTGAGTTAATGAGTGGATTTTGAAAGTTTTTAATGTGCGCACCATTATTTTCGCCGAATTTTACGTTAAAAACAATGTGTCATATTGATGTAGCAAAAGTACGCAACAGACCCATTCTTCTTTTAATCCAAGATGTATTTCGTTTGTGTTTATGAAACTGCACAGTGAAATATTGACTATAAGGGGGAATTCTTTTAACCCAAGGAAAATGTCTGCTGCTACAAGTAAAAGATTCCTTGCTGTGGCAGTGATTCTCCTTCATGCAATCAGAACTTTACTTCGCGCTAGGAAAACTGTCACAAGTAAACTTTAGCTCGGAATACTGCTGATCTAGCTTTAGTTATGGCTAGTTTCGCGAGACATAGTGCTAGTTTAGCAATATAAATTGCTAGTGAAGCAAAAAATATTCCTAAGTCAGTATTTTTTGGGCATTAGCATTTCATGAAATACAATTTTTGCAAAGTGTAAAGCGTGCTGCTCTCGGTAAATAGATTTTGTTTTTGTTGTTGCAATTTTATCAATAATATTTTTACTCTGTGTAATTGACGGCTCAAAATATCTGTAGAAAATTATTGAGCAACCGATGCAGAGCTGACCTATACAAAACTCCGCCGCGTCGGTAGTTCTGCAAATTAGTATCTTTTTTCGCCGATAAAGTCAGGAGGTTGAGAGGTTTTACTGCATTGATGAGTGAATTTTAGAGTTTTTCAGCGCCACCATAGTTTCATCTACTGATATTCATCCCATAAATGATAGTTTATCTGTCTATTATTGAAGCTTGCGACATCCTCATTTTAAGGAGAACCGCGAACTTTTGATACCGGACTGATATCGAACTTTAACCTTCGATGAGTCGTGAATAAAAACGCTATCGACCTGCGGTTTGAACAAGCTTGGAGATAAAAGCACACTGTTTCCTTAACTTTAAAATGATAGATATATTTCATTTGTAAATAAGAACCAACTATTGGTTATTTTCCCTTAATCAATAATATAGCAGTGTTAATGTTTTTACCACCAGCCTACGGAACAAGAAAACCAAAAGCGGCTACACTTTTTGGCTGAAAATTGCTTAGCTCTGTTGGTAAATACTATTTTTTCAAGAACTAAGCTAATCCAGAAACGAATGATGCAAACGGTTAAATAAAAAAGTTGATATTAATATCCAAATCCAGTTTTTTGTGAACGTAAATAAGTAAAATAGTTCACAGTGCCTTTTGAGTTCATTTTTCACTCAGGTTATAAAATTGAAACACTAGATTTGATTTGAACGAAGATTACATTTAATGCATTTGGCTTTGGAAGAGAGAGGGGGACTTGAATGCTGAATAATACCAGTTCAAAAGGAGCGTGAGATGTCAAATCTTTGGCACGCTACCAAATAGCTTCGAACGAAAGGGCATTAAGGTGAAAAGGGCGGTTAAGATTGTACCGGGGAAAAACACGTCTTGGGATTTTAAAGTTTGTAGGTTTTCTGAATGCGTTACATGACTTTGTCCATCGATGTCGCCAAAAGTTGGCGACCATATCTGATAAATGTTTAAGCTTTAGCCAAAAAATACACTTGTTGTGGCTCCAACTCAATCCGGGCCAGAAATAAGAAGCATTCCAATTATTCTAGAGAATGTTGGTGTGTGTTTGGCAGCATAATTTTGCTGCAGTTGGTGACCCTTCCGATTACAGTCTCATTGAATCAATCGATGTCTTCTTTGAACCAATCGGATGGATAGACTTCGGAAATATTGTGTCAGGAGTTGCATAAGATAAAGGAACGAGATATGTACGAGCTAAACTCTCAAAAAATAAAGGGAACAGGGATAACAATGGGACACTCAAACTATTGGTTCGTGAATGACCCGTTTTTTGCTCGCTATGCTTGGTCAGTTGGTCACGAAAACACGAGAAATATGAGATCACAGAGAAGCACTAAAATGATGATATTGCAAATTGCAACAAATTTTTACTTTTGCTGACGTACAGTTAATCAGTTAATGAACAAAGAAAGAGTAAGCGAATTTCTAATGACGCCAATGCTATGGTTGATGAGAGGCTAATCCACGAGAGGGTGAGGGTAAACTTTCAATTATAACAAATATTAAAGCTCAACTAAAAATAGAAAAAATAGCGAGCAAGATTGAATCAGTTTTGTGAAAATGAAAAAGGGAACTTAAAGAGGTACATATAAAAGTGAATTGCATAACTTACCCCATTTTCGGCCCCCCTTGCGTCAAATCGAACACCTGCCTAGGATTTAACAGCCATTGAAATTTTTGTAAAAGTTTAGCACCTTGATTGCCTCCAGATTTGGGATTAATAAACACTATCACCGGCCGAACACTAAGTGTTGGAATTGGTTTTATTGCGAAGGTCCTAGAGTCTTTATCAGTCTGGAAAATAAAAGCGGAAAATCGAAATGAAACAGTGAGAATGATAAGAATTTAAAGAAACAAGTATTTGGATAACAATATGGGTTTGAACACGCTGCCGTAAAGTATCGTCATTGCTCTTTTATTTCGAGCTTTAAACGTTGATGCAGGGATTGAACATGTAAAGAATAATTTGGATTGAAAGAGAAATATTCTAATTTCAAAGCAGCTTCTAGATTTGAAAATTTAGAGAATTTGAAGCATTTCAGAATATTAAAGAGCTTTAAAAGCATAACAAGAATACTATTTTAACGTCTTGAAAATAAAGGGTAGTGCCAACGTAAAACCTCATAAAAAAGGTAGAATAAACAAATCAAGATCAAAGGAAACAAAAACGCATATGAACGTTTTCTTGGATTAATCGACTTTTTCATACCGTGGTCGTAGATAATTGTTCAAGTTAAAAGATTTGCAGAAATTCGTAGGTGTAATTGAATCCTGATGTAAGGCATGACACAATTTGCATTCAATGGAGATATTTTTTTTTTTGGATTCATGTAGCTTGAATAATTTTTTGTTAGGTGATTTTAGGCATTCCAATGTATCTAATTAGGTTTAAAATTGTTTTCATCCATAAAATTGCACAGAAAAGTTTTTACATTTTATGTTTTGCTTTCTGTGAAAGTCTCACACATGCGCCTAACTAATGTTCGTGACAGAGCATTCTTGTTCTTCAAAGTAGGTGGAGTCTGAGCCAGTGGCGTCGCGTGCAGTTTGGCAACAATGTATTATATCCATTTAAACTCATTTAAAAGATTGATTTCAGGGGGTGCACAGTGCACAAGGAGAATTCGATATATTTAACGAGTTTAAAGGGAGCTGTTGCATTGTTGTCAGATGGCACGCGACGCCACTGGTCTGAACCAACCAAAAGTGAGGATTCGCAACTTGAGATTGATAACAGGGAACAACAATACGAACAATTTTTCAGGCGTTGACTACTCTTATCAATTCATCTTATCATCTTATTCACTAAATGTAAAAGGCTTTCGGTTTGGTTATACACTAAATGTGTCGCAGGTATATTGGTTTTGAGTTGTAACAGTATTACTGTTTAGTAATGGCTGATGGATAGGACAGAATTATTCTTTCAGCTTCAAGGAACACCATATTCTGGACGAATATTTCAGGCCTTGACTAATCTTATCAATGCATCTTATCATCTTATTCACTAAATGTAAAAGGCTTTCGGTTTGGTTATACACTAAATGTGTCGCAGGTATATTGGTTTTGAGTTAAGTATAGCAGTATTACTGTTAAGTGATGGCTGATGGATAAGACAGAACTATTCTCTAAGCTTCAAGGAACACCATATTCTGGATGAATAAAAGCTAGCAAATCGAAAATTGAGTTTTTCTGATGTGATGCTCGAGGAGAACGGAAAGATAGCTACCGGATCTAAAATAAGTCACGGGATTTTTTATTGCTCCAACCGACAGTGCTACCAGACTTGGTGGAAAAGACACACACTTTACACTAAATTATAGGGAAAATTTGTATATTTTACGCCAAATTTGGCAGCACTGCCAACCGAAAGGATCAGATAAAATATCCTCGGAAGCGCAGCAGAGCAACCAATGATCGGATTTGCAAGCCAAAAGAGAGGAATATATCGCGATTGAAATTTCATTCACGCTCGTGTAAGTTAAACCATCGGATTTCAATTTATTTATAAAATGTCGAAGTAGAAAATGAGATGGGCAATGTGACGCCACTATTTTTATTTATTTTTATTTATTTTTTTTAAATCGTACTCCTTAGCTATCAGTATAGATTCTACCCTGTCAATTTTTTCACGTCTCTTTAACTTTTGACTAGGACCCACAAGAAATTAATATTTTGTATAAGAATAATTTCAAAATTAGCAGCATTAATGACTGTCACAATAAATAACGCATGCATATTTTAAGTAAAATAATGTTGCTGGTAAAACTGCTCCAGTATTTTTTTTTAAATTTTTTACCTACCAATAGACTCTGCCTGGTCAATTTTTAAACGTCCTTTTGACATTCGACTAAAGTCCATCAAAAATTTAATTTTTTTTTTTTAAAGAATTTTAAATTTGGCGAGATTGATGATCATTACAGTAATGCATGTATACTTTAAGTATTATAATGTTGCTAGTGAAACTGCTCAAATAAATTAAATAAAGTGAAAAAAAAGCCACCAATAAGCACACTGTACAATTTATTTCTTCTATTTTTATCGGGTTCGTTAATGTTTTTAATTACGTGAAACTTCACACACTCACGCTTAAGACAATAATGAGGGTGAAAGAGTGATGAACCTCAGGCGAGGAGTAGTGACACCTTTCGACAGACAGTATTAGATTAGGATTTGAGTCTTAACGCTTCAAATTTTTTCCATTTAAATGTTAGTAATAAAAAAAAAAAAAAAAAAGAAGAAAAAAAAATAGAAACTTACCTTTTCTTTGCTCCTTTTTTTACTAGATGGCTTCTTTTTGGGTGATTTCCTAAGACTAGATTTAAAGCTTCCTTTCCTAGGCAACTTAACGATCCAAGAAGGCGGAACTATAATGCTACTATGAGTACCTACAACAAAAAGAAGATCAAGTGTGTTATTAAATAGATTATAAAAAATACACTAAAATTGCAAAGAAAACATTCAATGAACTAACGAAGAAAGAACCAGAAGAAAAGGCTGTAGGTTAGACAAAATTATGTAGGTACCAAACATGGCGGCTCTATAGATCCTGATAATGCCTCAGTCAATCAGAGGCTTTTACCTACATTCACTCTTGTGTAGTATAAAATACACGCAATAGCCCAAAAGAGGAGTAAAAATGGAAATAAATTTTGAATGGTGGATAAAGAAAAAAATCTCAAGGTTTGCGCATTCTTAAAATTTTTTAAGGACTAATTCGCTGTGAATAATTCAAAAATATTTTGTGCGTAGAGGGACAAAGAAAGAGGGCGGATTTCTTAAAAATTTTACTCAGGAACTTTAGTGTTGCGATACATTGTTGAAAGTTATAAAAAAAATTGGCATTTCGAATGTTATTTATAAAAATTTAGAATAAGCCTAACTGGAGACCTTAGTAGATTAATACAGGTACACACATTAGCCTCTTTTGAGCGTCTGGAGAGGAACACTTCTTTTGGGAGCTTAAATAGGTTAGCAATAATAGTAGGTTCACCAAAGCTGGTTCGCCAATCAGCGATCGTGAACCGAAAACCATCATCCATCAAATGGAGTCCCTGCGTCTATCGAACTTGTAAATTTACCAGTCACAGCTCACTTCGTACTGCAAGTCGCTTTAGGTTGAATACTTATATTTTTCCGTTCAAAAGTTAATGCCCTCTCCCATAGTTATTTTCGGGTCACCCTGAATTTATATGTAAGGATGGTGAGTAAATAGTGAAGAGATTATGGTTTCCAAGAAAGAGTGAGAGAACGCTTATGTATAATGACCCTGCTGCAGGTTTTGGCATTAGTTGTGAGCCTCATCAAATAAATATGAGCAAAACTGGGTAAACAAACCTCTAATAACACTCATGAAATAAGCTCTTTCCTCTGTTCCGATGGATCTTCTAGACGTCATTAATAAGGAAGCGAGTCACTGCACGGCGGATCCAGAAACTGTTAACTTCTCTTTCTTTGTCCATTTAAAGGCGTGCGTTAGACAAGAACAGCTTAGGAGCAGAGTGCTTTTTACCCCATTATCTATCCTTATTCAACAAATCAGTGGCGGCTCGTGCATTATGGCAACAATGTCATCCCTCCATTTGATTGTATGTAAAACAATCGATTCGGAAGTGAAGCAGCGCTTCACCAGCAATCGATTGTTAAGCATAGATTCAAATGGAGCGAATACATTGTTGCCAGATGACACGAGCCGCCACTGCAACAAATGCGTTTAAATGGGTGGGAGAGGGAGAAATAAAGACCATTTCCCGGACCAGCTGGTGAAGGGAGGTGTGAGACTGCGCGCGGGGCGTTTTGAGCAGCAGAGTCAATTTTCCTGGAGAGGAAAAGCTCTATTCCATCCGCAAAATGGTCTTCAACGGGGGTGTTCAGTTGATTTTAATGAGGACAAAAGGACAGGGCAGCCGTTTCACATACAATTAAACGCATTTCTCCGTTTTACTCGATATCAAGTTTTTGAATTGTGACTCCAAATTGGACAACACTGTAAGAAGGAGGAGGGGAAGGGAGGGGGCTGCGTTTTTTCTGCGCGTAACCCGAAACGAAACGAAACGAAGATCGTAAAAAGGGCCACCGGCGACTCAACGGCGCTGCACGCTCCGCGAGCGAAGGCTTTTCATAGAGGAGTAGGTACTACTTTGTTGCATTCGTCCGCAAAACGGCGCGGCGCGGCATTTTACGGCCGGAGAACGAACGAGATGCCGACTGCATTTCCGACGTTTTATTTGCTTTTGCTTAATTAAATGCAACGCCTTGGCGTCGAGCGGCGCAGAAACGGAGGGTAACACGCCTTTTTTTTTTTTTTTTTTTTGCATTTTTAAGACTCTCGTTGCACTAACACACTCTCTCGCACAAACACAAAATACACACACGCGTCCCACGACGCACGAAGAAGGGCACTTGACATAATTACTTTTCATAGCGATTTATTTCACTGCGGAAAAAGTGCCACGAGCAAAGTTTGCGCTAATAAACACTGATAACAGGCTTGCAAACTGACCCATGAAAGAATAAAGGCAATCGTTGAACAGACTAATTGACTATTCATGAGCAGTTTTTTTTTTTTTTTTTTTTATAAATTTAATCATGTTTGAAAAGAGAATGCAGCATTAGACTCAAGACTCGTTCTGTCGACGCAATGGGCTCTTTGAGTTCTGAGAACCTCATTTAGAAACGTGGTTCTGACGGACCTCACGTTCCACCTACTTTACTGTACCTTTTGCATCTTTTAATCGAGGGCGTCCTATTTTTACATCGTTCTCTCTCCCCTTCGTAACAATGTGTCATTAGATATGCGGCAAGAGATAACACTGCAGCTGAGATGGTGCGGTTATTTCAGTGTAATCTAAATTTACCTTTGCTTCGCAGTTTTTTATTTTATTTTCTGACCATTGGCCAATCCGTCTGTTCATTTATTCAGTTACTATTCCTCCCTTTATTTACTACAATAGAGAGAATGAAAGACTAACCGCGCCCTTGGGGCGCCGAAGGTATTTGACCGAGGTATGGTGCGGGGGGGGTGTCGGAAAAGACTCCCAACGGGTTTCCACCGTAAAAGCCTTTGTTTATTGTTCTTATGAATACGTTTAAATTAGATTCCAAGATGGCTGTTGTAAAATGAATCACTAGTGGGGAGTCCCATACAATCGGGCTCTTGCAAACTTTTTCTATAAGCAAATAAATAGTATAATCTTAAGTAAGAACCAGCGAAAATCACAAAAATCACACTAAGAAAGTCTAAAATTCCGTAGTAAACTCACATAACTGCTATAACGGCAAGTTCGTAATGGCAGTTCGACGCAGGTATCAGGAGATTCCTGTGTATTATGTCACTTTCTCTACGGAAACACAGAGATAGGAATCTATCATGACACCTGCGTCTCTCCGCCATTAAGCCCAATTACGAGAGTGAATTTGGTGATTTTTTAATGTACTCATCTTCATTTGTACCGGATTTTAAGCAAGGGTCAACTATTCAATCCCCTGTAGCAAAAGTTTGCAAGAGCCCCATTGCAGCTTTCTCTGCGACCTGGACTCTCATAGAAAGTTAATTAATTTCATTGATTCATTTTTATGGCCGCTTATTTCACTGTTGAAATTTACAGATACCAATGATTCTTAGCACAGTATTCATCGGTTTGGTAGCTTCAATTATTCCAATTGTTCCATTATCAATACCCTGCGTCGCGCGACGGAAAAAATTCGTGTTACCTTAAAATTATCCATCGCGTGATGTCGCTGAGCTAGGAAAACTCTGATTGGTGGGTCATCACCAAAGATTAAACGAGAGTCGCAAACTTGCATGAACAACTGGTGTGGTCAAATCTGATAAGAGCGGAAAAGAAAGGCGGCCTCTAATTGGCTAACGAGACCATGTTCAAACTTTTTCGGCCGTACGGATATTAAAATGGAATTTTTATTCCGGGCTTTTTTCTTCAAAATCTGTGCAAAATTTCACTGCCTAAAAAGTGTCCAGGTGCTTTAGTTCTATGACTCGATTCCGCAGAATTTTATGAATAAAATGATTAGTTGAACGTCAAATTTTTGTTGAGAGTTGATGCAGTAATTTGTAAAGTGAAAAGTGCTATTTTCAATGAAACCGAAAACAAAAGACGATCCCTGACTCGCCATAAGTCTGTGCCCAGATTAATTTTGGCCTTATGGAAATGGACATGAAGTAATTTTTTCGGATTTTTTTTTTTTTTTTTTTTTCAAAACTGGTACAACATATTGCTCTATCTGAATGCTTTAAATAAATTGTTCGAATTATGATAAACAAATTGATTTATTAGAAAGAATAATTCGATTCAAAATAAATGCTTTTATTGTTGGATGAAACAATGAAAGTCTCTAATTCACTGAAGTTGCCACGCAAGTTTAATTTGGTAATGGGTCTGTTGCACACTTCGGCCAGAGCGTTTTATAGTATCAATTCTTATAAAAAAAGCCGTAAAAATTACAATGGCAGCATCAGAAAACACCAAAATTCATTAATAAACTCACAAATTGCGAAAAACACTAGACACTATTCACCCCTGTATCTTTCCACCACGTGCACGATATTTCGCGAAATTAGCGCGGCACATTCAAATAATCACGGCCGAGCGACTGTCATCACAGCTGACTTCATAAACAAATAAACAGTAAACACTGACGGCGTCTGTTTGAATTCTTACGTCTCAATATCCTCAATTCCTCACAAAAGATGATTCCAACTTCAATCATCATCTTTGGAACTCCTGTGTGTTATTGTTTCATTTTGATGAGTTGTCTTTGAAAAGTCGGTTTCCGTACCTTTACTTAATCTTTTGTGAGGAATTGAGGATATTGAGACGTAAGAATTCAAACAGACGCCGTCAGTGTTTACTGTTTATTTGTTTATGAAGTCAGCTGTGATGACAGTCGGCCGTGATTATTTGAATGTGCCGCGCTAATTTCGCGAAATATCGTGCACGTGGTCGAAAGATACAGAGGTGAATAGTGTCTAGTGTTTCTCGCAATTTGTGAGTTTATTAATGAATTTTGGTTTTTTCTGATGCTGCTATTGTTATTTTCACGGCTTTTCACATAAGAATGGGGCAGTTGCAAGGGTCTGAAAAGTTGCGTTTTTTATAAAGAAAATGAAAGTACTTGATGAGCTGAGAACAAAGATGCCTTTGGTTTCTAATGAAGTTCCATTGTTCCGGAGATGAGATTTTGGCCTAAAATGCATTGTTTTAAATGGGAATTCCGCGTAGTGACGTCACTACACCCACGATTTTTTGCAATTTCACACGAGTGTTACTCCAAAACCAGGGCACTAGGGAAAAAACCAAAGGCACCATTGTTCTTAGGTCATCAAGTACTATTATTTTCCTTATAAAAAACACAACATTTCAGACCCATGCAACTGCCCTATTGATACTATAAAACGCTCTGGCCGAAGTGTGCAACAGACCCATTGCTGAACCAGCTTTCAACTGGCGCAAGGAAACAGAGGTCTAAAAATGTTCAACGAATTCTGGGTCTATTGAAGCAGGTACAGAAATTTGCTCTAAACAAAAGGCAAGAGTTGTAGGTATATTGTTATACACCCATATGTCTACCTCAAATATTAGAAGAATCGATCATGACATCAATTTCAAGTTAAGTTTACAGCGCGGGATATTTAGACCGAAGAATCTGAGTACAGACACAGGCACACATTGGCAAGAGCAAAAATATGCGAAGAAGGAAGAATGGGAACATTAGAGTAGGGAAACGGGCAAATGCTCGACCCCTAAGCGACTGTCGAACATCGGCGATTTCCGCGCCAAACGGTTAAATTGACGCGTTGACTAATATACATATGCTGGTGCACACAACTACTTCAGTCACGCACATATCAGTATCGAGCCGGGGTAAGATCTAGAGAGAGGGAGAGGGAGAGAGAGAGAGAGTGAGAGGGAGAGAGAGAGAGAGAGAGAGAGAGAGAGAGAGAGAGAGTGAGAGAGAGACAGAGAGAGAGAGAGAGAGAGAGAGAGAGAGAGAGAGAGAGAGAGAGAGAGAGAGAGAGAGAGAGAGAGAGTGAGGGTGAGAGAAAGGGAGAAAGAAAGGGAGTGAGAGAGAGACTGAACACGCTCGCGCCGCACATTGAATCCAAAAGTATAATTCTCTGGGAATCGCATCAGAAACCAAATTAAAAAAAAAAAAAACTAGAAACATCATATGAGAATAAGGGATCGATTATCTGAGACCCTTCAATACCTCAGCTGTTAAAAGTGCGGTTAAAAATCCATACAATATCCACACATATCCATTCTATGGGTCTACACACATCCATACAATCCATGCAAATCCATACTGTATGGGGCATCGGACACGGACTTGTATACGGACCGTTTTTACCAGAATTCTTTCCAAACTCCAAAATAGTTTCCAAAAATTATTTCGGTTCACAACCCTATCTTTTGACCATTCAAATCGCGCAAGATAAGAAAAAAAGAAAATCACCAAGGAGAAAACTTACAGACCCACATTTTTTTTTTTTTTTTTTTTTCAGTGCAGGTGAATGAAAAAAAAGGGTGAAAAATCTTGTCCAAGAAAATCTAAACACGAACCCACTGTGTTCCGCGCCCGTGCTCGCGGCGCGGCGCCACAACCGCCACCGCCGGTACCATTTCTCAGGCCGCAAGCCTCATTTGAATATTATCAAGACGTCTTGCTCGCATGTGTATGTGTATTGAGTATAAGTCGACGAGGAATGAGAGAAGGAGGGGAAGAGCACGGAGGGTTTTAGAGGAGAAAGAGAGGAGGGCAGGGACAGGGTGGGTAAGAAGGGTAGGAAGGGAAATGGGATGGAAAGGGATGGGAAGGGATGGGAAAGGGGGGAGGGAAACGTGTCATATTAGGAAGCTGGAAGTTAAGGTAAGATGTGCGCTCCTTCGCGCTATTTGGTGTATGTATACAGACACACATGGGCTCGCGGGAGAGGTTGTCTAAGCGCGTAAACGACCGTGACACCAGAAAAAATGCTTATTATTTTAATAAACTCTGCCGGGATGTGAGAGTGAGACTGTGAGAGCTCGCAGGGTAGCCAAATAGAGCTCTTGCAAGGTTTCGTTGTCGGCAAATAGAGCCAGTGGCGTCATTTGAGGGAGGGCAGGGGGGGGCGATTCGAAGTCAGGCTCAAAAAAACGGGAACGAAGTATATTGATGAGCAAAAAAGAAAAGAAAAAAGTCATCAGATATTTGCCCTCCAAGCCGGCTCTATGGCTCTGAAAAAATTATATTGGTAAAAAAAAAAAAAAAAAAAAAAAATCATCAGATTTTTGCCCCCCCCCAGCCGAAACCGAAATGACGCCTCTGAATATAGAGCTCTTGCAAGATTTTGTTCTTGGCAAATAGAGCTCGTGCAAGGTTTTTCTGTCAACAAATGGGCGCTCTTACAAGGTTTAGCTGTAGGCAAATAGAGCTCTTGAAAGGTTCCGCTGTCGGCAAATGAAGCTCACTCAAGGTTTTGTTGTAGGCACACGGTGCTCTTGCAAGGTTTTTCTGTTGGCAAATAGAGCTCTTGAAAGGTTTTGCTGTCGGCAAATGGAGCTCTTGCAAGGTTTTGATGTTATAAAATGGTGCTCTCGCAAGGTTTTGCTGAGCAATGCTCCGAAAATAACAATAATACCAAAAGAAAGGTCCGAAACTAACTCTTAGCAGAGAAAACTTTGCTCAAAGTTCAGATGGACAACTCGTGTAGAGGTCGTTTCAGAGGAATTTGTCGTTTAAAGGTGCTTATACAAGTGCGCAAAGGAAGCTTGTTTCGCCTTCTGCGCAGGTTGTTATGTAACCAAAATCCACACACATAAAGTAAATTCAATGTTTCTACTGGTTCCGGTGTTGACGGAAACTTGCGCAAAGGACGGAAAACACCATGCTGCGCATGTGTTGAAATACCCGTCAAAGTGTGAACGGCAAGCTCTGCTGAAAAGACTTCTACGCTACGTATGCACTCCAAACAAAAAACAGTACATTAAAATGAGGTGCCGTTTTTCTCTCTTAATATGCAACGTAGAACTTTTCTGCTGATTTCACTATGTTCCTCGCAACAAAATCTGTAAGAATCAATCTTCAAACTGATTGTTTGAAAACCAAGTGCAACAATCTTACTGTCAGAATGGGTCTGTTGCAAACTTTTGCTACAGCGCTATAGAGTGTTCAATCTGAAGTAAAATCGCGTGAAAAGTCCATTGGTGGCATCAGTCAGTCATAAAATGCAGTATGAAACTCACGAGAGACGTTTAATGAAATCCAAATGGCGGTAAAATATCGAGCAACCTGTATGCATGCACCACGAACATCCAAGGATAGCCAACCCCACAATATTGATCACACTCAATCACAACGTAAATAAACACATAACCTCTGAAGCTGTGAGGTTGTCAACGTTGACAATCCTTGGATGTTGAAGGTGCATGCATACAGATTGCTCGATATTTTACCGCCATCTTGGATTTCATTAAACGTCTCTTGTCAATTTATTATCGCATTTCATGACTTTCTGATACCACCAATGGACTTTTCAGGCGATTTTAAATACGATGAAACACTCTTTATCGTTGTAGCAAAAGTGTGCAACAGACCCGTTTGTAGGTTTATTTGTTCTTTTGTTTGGGGGTGGAAAACGTAGGATCGTAAGTAAAGCATACATATTCGGGTGGTCCACCTGAACATTTGAGCTAAATTAGGAGCTAGTTTTGGACTTTTTAAACGGTTTCATAGTTATTTTTTGTAGCATTTTACATAAGTATAAGTATTGTTATGCCATTTAACCCATAGCAAAACCTTGCAAAAGCTACATTGAGAAAACAGGATCTTTTATGAATGACATTTGACAACGCTGCAGACCAAGGGGCTTGAGTACGAGTCTTGATCCCGAAATGAGCTCATATTGTAGAAGCGCAAGAGCGTGCGCGGCTACAGGGTGTCCCAGAAGTCTTCACTAGCATTGAGAAAAAAAGACAGGATGTCCCAAAAGTCTTTACTAGCATTGAGAAAAAAAAGGATATGTTGATTTTAGAGGCTAGGGACAATGGGATGTTCAAAAAGTGTGTGGCGCACAAAAACGTTGCATCAACAAACTTTAGCAGTGAAATTAACATCCATTTTTGTCACACGGAAAAAATACTACCAATATAAAATTGCAAAAAAAAATGTTAGACTGTAAAATCAATGGATCCTTTCTTTTTTCTTTGAGGTTCAAGAAGCTTCAAGAAGGTTCAAGGAGAAGGTTCAAGGTTCAAGATAAACTCGCACCTTATTTCGATAAACAGTTTTAATGGTTCTGTTTTTTAACTCTTGGGCAGAATATCTCATATTTAAGAATAATGCCTGAGTTTTCAGAAGATGAGTTTCTGCGATTTCATGCCTTCATCGCATTTCACGAGCCGCCACTGGATCCACTGCGTACTGTCATATTCTGAGGAAATCTACCCACACCATAAGTTGGGGAATATTTGGAAGAAAACCTTATTTTTTGTTGGATATTCTTCGACTTTTGGAAACATTTCCCCCAAGTCCCCCCCCCCCCCAAATAGATTCCTGATTCGCGTACCACTCGCGTTGAATACCAAACGACGGGAAGAGGCATGGGCGGAGCTAGCAATTTGGCAACTGTGGATTCTCCTCATTTGAATGTATGAAAAACAATCGATTAGAAATCGGGCCATGGCCCCCTCAAGAATCGATTATTTATCATACATTCAAATGGGAAGAATCCACTGTTGCCAAATTGCTTGCTCCGCCCATGGGAAGAGGCAACAGCAAAATTACCAACTTATCCGAAGACGTTAGCTGCCCTCGCGGGAACCGAAACCAAAATGAGGAGAGCGATATAAGCGGTAGCGAGATTGTGAAGTGTGAAAAGTGCCGACAAGACAGTTTTAATACAAACACACAAGAGCGCGCCGCAGTGCACTTCACATGAATCGTTGATTTCCAGAAGGGCACATCAGTTTAGGAAAACGCGTGCCGATGCGCCCTTTTTAAAATCGAGCGTTCATATACTTATGAAGAACGGACGGCATATTTTTATCACCCCCCCTCCTGAAAAAAACAAAAAACAAAAAAAACAAAAAAAAACAAAAAAAAAATAAAAAAACGCGGTAAATGCAGTACCAATAAAGTTCATACGTATCACGTAATATTCCTCGATTACGGTTTCCTAGGGGCGGGAAAGTAATTTTTCATTTTGAAAATTGAGGAGCGGCCGAAAACTTCACCCAAACCCTTCTTAGTCCAAGGGGGTAAGGCCGCCCTGAAACGACTTCAAGCAGTCCCCCCCACCTTAAAACTCTAATTTTTGTAAATTGAATTTTGGGGCTTCATAACATATACAAGGTAGGCACTGATAAAGCCGACATTCATGTCAATTTTCACGTTTGTTGGACAAACATTGTAGATGATGTTATTCGGCTTTTTGGGCTTATTGAACATTTATAGGTTATGGCTAAAAACAGGCTCAGTTAACGCTTTTCAGGAATTTTATTCTTCTATATTTTTCGGATCAGTGGTTCAATTCTTCATATTTTAATAGTAAATTACAGAAAAAAACTAAAAATATCTGTGAAAGTTTTTGCGGTTTTTTTTTTTTTTTTTTTTTTTTTTTTTTTTTTTTTGGAACTGTAATTTTTCCGACAAATATCCAAAAATAGCCAACAATGTGTGATAATTTATGGAAAATGGCCTTGAAACATTCCGTCGGATGTCGTCAATAATTACTATAAGTACTTTAAAGTAGTTTGAAAAAAGAAACTGGGCCTCAACAGTGAAAAAACGTTTGGGGTCTTTCCAGATCCCTCGTTGGTACCATACGAAGATCGAATACCTTGAGCTTACAAATGCAAATCTGAGCTCTTTCGAATTATTTCGAAGTGGTTATTTGAACCCTTCTTCCGTCACATCGTTCTCGAATAGAACTTATTACTGCTTAAAGAATGAAATAAAAAACACAAAGTGATTTCGAAGTTTCACCAAGTTTTTTTTTTAAAAAAAAAAAAAAAAAAAAAAAAAAAAAAACAGGATACTCGATGTTGAAATTGCAACATGTAAATCAAAACATTACGAGATTCTACTATATCACTAAGTATATCATAGCAACATGTTCAGAAGAAAGTACCTGAAACTGGCACCGGACTGGCTCCCCCCGAGGTAGGCTACTTTCCACAATAAAAATTAACCCTTGTGAGCCTAAGGTATTTCGGTAACACAAAGGCTAAGGGGGGGGGGTTTTTTTGTACCCCAAGGATTTTTCATGCAGCACGTCAGTTCAATAATTTTTAAATTTTAATGGGTGGTTTACTACTTAGTACCCAAAAGAGTTTTTTGTGAAATTTGAGTAAATTTTGCTATGTTCCCAAAATTTTACACCTACTTTTAAAAAAAATGTCAAAAAAAAAAAAGGAAAAAAAATGAAATGAGGTACCATCATTTATTCATTTTGAAAAATTTTCCCAAATTTTTTTTTTTCAATGATCTGACTAATATTCTTAATCACATAAAATTTCCGTAAAATTCACTGTAATAGATGGTTCCAAACTTAAAACTGGCGGACGAAGGGGGGGTATATTTGCCCCCCAAAAACATTTTAAATTTAAAATATCGAAAAAAATTCATAAAAATAATGAAATTTGGGGAGGGTTTTCTAAGTACCCTAATTTAAAAATGTCATGAAGCCCCAAAAAATTTTTTGAGCAGTTTTGACAAAATGGCGTAAAAAAAACTGGCCTGGGGTACAAATCTCCCCCCCCCCCCTTAGGCTCACAAGGGTTAAATTTAAGCATAATTTAATTTAAACATACTGTATACAAGTGAACTGTGGGTACTATTGAGTCTGGGTAGGTGAAAAACATGATTTAGTTAAACAGCAAAAGTTTTCGTATAAAAGAAATGTGCGAAGATCACTTTGCCTCCTCACGCTGTAATGGCCGGCTTTGATATGAAAAACAAATCCTCCCATTTTTCTCCCTCTCCTCGAAAAACTTTCCTCCCTATTCAACTTACAGTTTCCTTAGATATTCTCAAGAACGGCAATAATGATGCCAAATTTTGGTGAAAAATCACCAGTTGCTTCATTTCAGCTCATAAAAACTCCAGCGATATACATTTGTTTTTACAAATCCGGCAACAATGCTTGATTCAGCTATGCTGGTGCGGGTATCGGAAAAGTTATTTTAATCTCAGGAGAGGATAACTCGGAACAGAAAAAAAAAAAAAAAAAATATACGAAAATGAAAAGTTCATAATGGAGCTTTTGCACTTTCGGAGGCTAGGTTGGGAGAGGCGTGTCAGTCGGGGGTTGTTCCGACAAAGTTCAAAGTTTTTCCCTTTCTGATGAATATTATCATAGTTTTGAAAACAACATAAACACATCGCCCGCAACATCAAAACGCACCAACTCTTGCTTTAATCCCATTATCTCTAGTTTTTTTTTTCAAGTTACTAAAGCGAATATCCGGCTGCGCCGCGCCACGGCCGAGGGCAAAACACGGTATAGGAACTGTAATACTTCTGAATTAAATTAGATAACTCCTATTTTTGGTAGGAGAGCTGTCAAAAGAGGATAACTAAGTACCGCCAACAATTCCTTTTGGATGAAAGTGTTGAAAACCCAGGATTTGACACCAGTTGGTTTTTAGATTTTTACACGCGAACGATGAAAAACGGAAAAGTTATGAATACAGAGAATCGAGGCCAGTTTATTTGGGGCGGATACAGCTTGGTTATGGGTCATTCTATACAGTAAAGTGGACATGATATGCAAAAATTGAAATTTAAAAAGTAGTGCCTAGCAGTCTTGTTTTGCATTAAAATGCAACCAGAGACGAAAATATTATCTAAAATATCTACAAGGTTAAACGCGTTGATGTTACAGCAGGTTTGATATGTATTTTCAATGAACAAATCACACGCGTCCCACCCATTACAAAACCTAGCTGTCCCACCCGTTACGCTACTTTTTAATTTTTTTAGAGAAAAATAATTTAGTATATTAAAAAGAACTTTATGTAGGATCAAAGCTTATACCCTCACCCTTTAACATTTATTTTTTCCAAATTTTTATCTCTTCAAAACTTACAGAGTTTCAACTTTTCTGAAGTGATTCAAAAACCTTTTACATTTTCTGTCCCACCGTTACACCCTTATTTTGCTCTTTTCTCAGCTTTTGATAGACTTTTTTTAAATTTTCAAAATCCTATCACTATCCTGAAGTTAAGACCTTTTTGTTGGTGGAATAGTCTTATCATTTAAATGACATTTCTTTTTACTTTCTCACTACTGACAAAGTTAGAAACAGAAAAAGCATTGCAATGGCGCAGAGATTTTCTAGGTATTTTGTTTCGATATTTGGCCCATCTACGACTAAGTAGATAAATCATGATAATTACAAATTCATTTGTTCTCATTATGCCTCGTACTATTCTAAAGAATATTCGTCCATGAAGTATCGATATTATTTAACCATTCGTGGCTTTTTTTTAATTTCAATTTTTAGGTTATGTATGGATGAAAAATGGTTTCCATTCATGGAGAAATGGGTCAAAAAAAAGGACAAATTTAAATATTTCAAAAATGAATCTTTAGATCTGGATGAAAATATCATGGGGGGGGGGGTAGGAGTCTCCCCCAGGATATTATAGGGGGGTCTCCCCCAGATTAAATTTGATGTGAGAAAGTGTTCGTAAAGGGTATCCCCTACAGTTTATTTTCAAGAACACTTTATAACCAATCAATGTTGACGTCCGAATCGACTGTGCGCAGAAACCTGGTAGCACGGTCGAAGGATACGTTCCGTCTAGTCGCGTAGCACCGCCGAGTAATTATTCTAATTCAAAATTAATGCCTCCCAAATTTAATCTTCACTCATGAATGAATGGGTGTGGGGTGTTGATGGGGGAGGGGGGGAGAGGGCTTCCACGAGTCCTTGCACTGAACGCTGTTGCTCCCGCTCCCACCGTAGCGCAGTTTTTCGTCTCATGCAATGTTGCCAAATTGCAGAAAATATTCCTACTTTGTTTTTTTTTTCCATTTAACTGGATGTAAAATGTAGGGATTTTCAGCACCAGTTGACAATGCTGTTCCTCGTCTCACTCACTCTGTTTTACTCCATCGCTCTCTCACACCCTTTCCATCTCTCTCTCTTCTCTCTCTCTCTCTCTCTCTCTCTCTCTCTCTCTCTCTCTCTCTCTCTCTCTCTCTCTCTCTCTCTCGACTCTATCGTCGCACGTCGGTCGCTCGGCGCAATAACCATCAAAATTCATTTCCCTAAACTAATTTGCACTCTAAATGAATATTGTGCGGATATTGCACGGCATCAACATCATATGTGCAGCAACGCTGCCAAACGCTTAGGGTAAACAGTAAACAGTAAACAGTAAACACTGGCCAAACGCTCAGGAAAACTCTCATCAAAGCGAAGCCTCGGTGTTTTTTATGACTCTGTCCAAGAGGATCCATTTAACGACATTTTGTACTCAATTTAAAAGGTATACAACTTGGAAAGTTGTAGTCACAAACCACTGTAGAGCTCGTTTCAACAGCATAGGCGGATCCAGCAATCTGACAACAGTGTATTCGTCCCATTTGATTCCATGGCAAACAATCGATTAGTCACGAGGCCATGGCCCCTTCAAGAATCGATTGTTTATCATACATTTAAATGGGAATAATGCGCAGTTGTCAGATTGCTGGATCCGCCTACGTTCAAAAGTGAAGGCGCTCATCAATGATCTTTAGAATTTTTCGAACGTCATCTCTCGGGTTCACGCGGACAAAAAGGGACCAGTTACTTGCCTCGTTGCGATTTTTACTAATTATAGTTATTAATTAACTTTAACTAATTTGGAAACTATTTCAACATTTTAGTGTTACAGAAAACTTGGACAGAATAGGAAGTTTTCATTGAAGAATTGTTGACAATGGCGCGGGGAGTTTTTACGATGAATAATTAAGTTATGTGTTCTCCTACCATTCGTTTTTAACAGTAAAAACTGGCAATTTAAAGCAACATGGCAAGTCACTTATCCTGTTTTTCCCCCCGTGGAAATATACAGGGGAATATTTCGTCATGGAATACACATACTTTTAGAATGAATCTGAATGGGTCCGTTGCAAACTTTTGCTGCAACTATTAAGAGTGTTTCCTCTAATGTAAAATCGCCTGAAGAGTCCATTGGTGACATTAGAAAGTCATTAAATGCAATAATAAACTCAAAAGAGGCGTTTAATGAAATCCAAGATGGCGGATAAATATCGAACAATATGTATGCATGCACCGTGAACATCCAAGGATGGCCAACTTTGACAACCTCACTGTAGGTAGAGGTTATGTGTTTGTTTACGTTGTGATTGGTTGTGATCGATATTGTGAGGTTGGCTATCCTTGGATGTTCGTGGTGCATGCATACAAATTGCTCGATATTTCGCTGCCATCTTGAATTCCATCAAACGCCTCATGTGAGTTTATTATTGCATTTTATGACTTTCTGATGCCACCAATGGATTTTTCAGGCGATTTTACATACGATTACACACTCTTAATTGTTGTAGCAAAAGTTTGCAACAGACCCATTTGAAAGCGTTGGCTTTTCATTAGAGTAAGCTTTAATATCACAAAGTCAAAACCCCGCTTATCGTGTACGAATTGGTTTGCAGTAATGGGACTCTTGCAAACTATTGCTATCATCCAGCGGCGGCTCGTGCAATGTGGCAACAATGGATTTCCTCCATTTAAAACTGTGTAAAATAATCGATTACTTGGTGAGGCGTAGCGCCTCACCTAGTATCGATCTTTTTGCATACGTTTAAATGGCAAAAGTGCACTGTTGCCAGATTGCACGAGCCGCCACTGCTATGATCAAATAAATAGTCCAATCTAATGTACATACCAGAGAAAATCACGAATATCACTCAGAAAAAGTCTAAAACTCAGTAAGGTAGGTGACCCAAAGGTGGCGCGGCTCTTAAGGTGGCCCATCCCAGCTTATTTCAATTAATTACACTAATTGACGATAGATGACTATAGTGCTAAGTAGCTGGATGCTATCGCTTGCCCCACTCCAAAAATCAAGAGCATCGGGCGATTCAGTCAGCGCGGAACAGTGAAACGTCCATTTTCGCAGGTCTTCAGCTAATTTTCACGGAAGTAATCAATCGTAAAAGCGAAGCCCTTAAATTAATTCCACCTTTGACTTTCAATTCATCTTAATCATTATAATTTCTGGTGTAACTAGGGTCTAGATTCCGTTTTTGAACGATAAAAAAACTTTTGAATACTTATTAATGAAATTTAAAAGGGGGTGTCCCCACCTTTAGGTACATCAAATATATTACAGGTGGCCACCTACGTTGCATGTTTTGCGCGATGTCAAAACTCTACTTTTTTTCAAACGCAAAAAAAAAAAAAAAAAAAACTCATAAACAAGCAAATTTTAAAAAAACTGAAATTAACAAATGATAGCCAACTGTCTGAATAGTGAATTGACATATTTAGTTTTTTTTATCTCTCATGATTTATACGTGCATATTGGCTCCAAGCATAGGTATGGCCACCTTTGGGTCACTTACCTTAATTAACTCACAAAAGTGCTATAACGGCAAGATCGTAATATTGGTTCAATGCAGGTATCATGGGAGATTATTTGTCACTTTCTCTACAAAAACACAGAGATATTTCTCAAATTAGATAGGAATCTTCCATGGTACCTACATCGCTTTGCCATTAAGCCCGATTTATAGAGTGAATTTTGTGAATTTTTAGTGTACTCATCGTCATTTTTTCAGGTTTTTATGGAAGAATCAAATCTTCAATCACCTGTAGCAAAAGTTTGCAAGAGCTCCATTGAGTGGTGCTGATTCTTCAGAAAACTGTTCACGTGATGAGATGGAACCATCACTAGCAAAGAAAGACCGTTGAAAAAAAAGTCCGGTTTTAGCCAAATGAATGGACGTTATCTTAACGATAAAGATTTTGTATCACAGGACGAGGACGCCTTGGTAAATTAACAGGCCGTCGCGTCGTGTGATCGGACTTTTCGTGTTGATTACACAGTTTTTTTTGTTTTTTTTTCTGAATGAACAAACGCTCGCTGTAAACCACTTTGAACACAAAAGAAACGAATTCAATGGCTACTAATTTGTCGAATAAATACATAGCTATAGAAGCTATTTAAGTCATAAACATTTCAATTAGAAACGGATTGTATATATACGCTTTGTATGTGTGACACGAGCTAAAGTCTTAGGTACGTTGTTTCTTTGTTTTTGTTTTGTTTTTTTTTCGAGATTCATTTAACTTATTTTCACATTTAATTAAGAACTTACAGCTACCTGTAGACAAATTGGGTTAAATACGAGTAATTTTTTAGTTTATTTTCAGAAGACACCGGAGAGTTTAGACACTCATGCTCCAAGCAACCAGATTTCCATTGTAATCTTTGTCGTGGACCCACTTTTAAGGAGTCCGAGCGACAAAGTTTTGTTCTGATTTGAAAGCGTAAAAATTGAAAATTCGCCATATAGATTGTCGTTTCGAACTCAGCCTCCGCCTTTGAAAAGAACCAATTTCATCATTTAGGGGTTATAGGAGGAGGCCCCGGCCGGAGGCGTCTCCCCCTCCCTCCTCTTTTCTGGGATTCTAGTCCAAATATGACGTGTTTTAATCCACGAATTTCTGTTCAGTAGTTGCATGGCAACACTGTGGGGACCGAACACCTCTCGTTTGATGAGCGTCAGCACGAGAGCTATCGCTTTACTGCATCGCCGGTCATCAACCGAATAATGATCATTCGAGCGGTGAAAAACACTCTCAAGATTAGAGCAACCTGCAGGCCTCAGAATGCTTCCTGAATCGATACCTATACGTACAACATCAACGATCCCAACAACTCAACAAAAAATCGGTGGATATCAATGCTTTCCATTTTTTTAACAAAAATTGCCTTCGGAAGGTCAGCAAAACTTCTGTTAAATTCGAAGTCTTCCGCCAGTGAAAAAACCACAATAATTGATGAATCCGTTGAGCTATATTCACATTTAAAACAGAAGGTACCTCAAAAGTTCAGAATTCAAACCGTTACTAAGCTCCAATCAGTGGCGGCTCAAGCATTCAGGCAACGTAAGCATTTCGTCCATTTAGACCCATGTAAAATATCGATTCCAAGGATTGCACTTTGCGACCCTAATATTCCGACCATTTGCATGACTATAAATGGATGGACAATAGACATACTACTTTGCCACATTGCCACATCGCACACATAGCCACTGACTGGCTCCAATTATTTGCAGGTAACCTAGGTAATAAATAACAACCAGTTCGAATCATGAGAAATATTAGTGGTGAGCCGGGGGGGGGGGGGTACCTTTGTCCGGGGCGGCAAAATTAGGGTGAACAAGCCCCCCCAAAAAAAAAAAAAAAAAAAATAATAAATTTCAAAATGCATCACCGAAGGTAGCAAAATCAATATGTACTAGCCAAGAAAAAAAAAGAGAAAAAAAAGGGAAGAAAGCAAAAAAGAAAAAGGTAATCAAATTCACTAGTTGGCGGGGCGGCACAATTGGAATCTTGCCCCCTATCTTCAAAAACCTCGGCAGGCCCCTGAGAAACATAAGCAAAAACGCTTTGAATACAAGTATACTCTTTGTTTTATTCTTATTATTAGTTATTCTAAAGAACTCGTCAATTTATACTCATGATTTAGCGATGAAATTACTAATGCTTATTTTCGAATGAGCCGTGAGGCAGCCGTTTTC
This sequence comes from Trialeurodes vaporariorum, assembly GCA_011764245.1. NCBI lineage: Eukaryota > Metazoa > Arthropoda > Insecta > Hemiptera > Aleyrodidae > Trialeurodes > Trialeurodes vaporariorum. The sequence continues at coordinate 1,067,883 of VMOF01000111.1, forward strand.
TGTTTTCGATTTTTGTCATTATATTAAATGGAGGATACATCACACTGAAAGCTTCGAAATGCGCAGGTGATGCAACTCATTTTTTATTAGGTAAGTCAGATGGTTTATGTATATAATATAGTATGAGCGGGAATGGGTCTGTTGCATACTTTTGCTACAACAATATAAAGCCTCGATTCTTATGTAAAATTCGGGGAAAATAACGATGCGCTCATTAAAAACGTTCAAAATCCACTCATTAACTCAGGAAATCACTTCAATGGGGTTGTTGTAAAGGTCGGAATTTTATGTTTTTGATTACAGATTCTGAAAACGTTCGCCGAGTAGAGCATTTTCGTTTTTTTGTTTTTTTCCGACGACCAATAGAAGCCGAGATAATCGACTTTGAAGCATCGCCAATTATTGCATCATATATACTAATTATTGCGCAATCCAGTGCACTACGGTTCTCATATCTCTTAAACTTCCAAAAATAACCCTATCGACCTGTTCCTCATTTTGAAGCAGAAGTCAAACGGAATCGGTCTGTGCAAATTTTAGGTCACTAACTGCTGTCGTTCCAAAATGGCGCCGATCCAAATATTAAGATGGCGCCAGAATATAAAAATAAAAAAACCCGCCATTTTGGAACGACAGCAGTTAGAGACCTGAGATTTGCACAGAACGATTCCGTTTGACTTCTGCTTCAAAATGAGGTATAGGTCGATAGGGTTATTTTTGGAAGTTTAAGAGATATGAGAACCGCAGTGCACTGGATTGCGCAATAATTAGTATATATGATGCAATAATTGGCGATGCTTCAAAGTCGATTATCTCGGCTTCTATTGGTCGTAGGAAAAAAACAAAAAAACGAAAATGCTCTACTCGGCGAACGTTTTCAGAATCTGTAATCAAAAACATAAAATTCCGACCTCTACAACAACCCCATTTCAAGCAGCCCGCATTACACTAGACACTATTTGCACCGGTATACCACTACATAGACGGAACCACCGTGCATAAATAAACAACATCGTAACTACAAAATTACGGAATTTCTTTTTTAATACGTGAAATATAAGCTGCATTTGCTGATGTCTGGTCTTTTCGGTTTATCAAAGATTACAAAATGATATAAGAAATGTACGCATCTAAACGAAACATTCCAATGTTTGTAAGTTCAGTTCATGTTTACATAAACGAGATGGTTCCATCAATGTAGTTATAAGTCGGTGACATAGTGTCTAGTGTAGCGCGGGTTGTTTGAAATGGAAGGTATTTTCTGAGTTAATGAGTGGCTTTTGAAAGTTTTTAATGTGCGCATCGTTATTTTCGCCGAATTTTACATAAGAATCAAGGTTCTATTTCGTTGTAGCAAAAGTATGCGACAGACCCATTGCGTTTCAAATACGTGGGCCGTTGCGGGTTGAGTGAGGCGCTTGATCTACACATGTTTGAACAGACGAGTCCAATATATTATACTGAGATTCGGTATTATAGTCCATCAAACTAGATTATGGGGCTTACGGCTGTCCGTCTTATCGCAGGGAGACAGCTGACCTCCACCCACTTCATTCCACCCTTGTCATTTACCGCATCCGCACACCCCCCCCCCCCCCGAAACAGCGTATTATAAGTACGTCTGCATATTCGTCTTTAAGCCTGTTTTGACAATTTAACGTGAAGTTCCCGGAAAATGTTTTTGTGCTGATCAAAACTAAACAGCGTGGCCACCATTTTAGAGGCAAAGGGCTGTGGAGTGTATGGGGTGGGTTGAGAAGAGTCTTCAATGGGGCTCTTGCAAACTTTTGCTATAAGCAAATAAATGGTCCAATCTGATGTAACGACCAGCAAAAATCACGAAAATTACGCCAAAAGAGTCTAAAATTCATGAGTAATAAACGCACATAACTGCTTCAACGGCAAGATCGTAATGGCGCTTCAACGCAGGTATCAAGGGAGATCCCTGTCTAATCTGTCACTTTCTCTACACGGAAACACAGAGATATGTCTCATTTTAGATAGGAATCTCCCATGGTACCTGCGTCTCTCCACCACTAAGCCCGATTCTGAGAGTGAATTTCGTGATTTTTAAATTCAGTGCACTCATTGTCCTTTTTACAGGTTTTTATGCAAGAATCAACTCTTTATTCGCCCGTAGCAAAAGTTTGCATATTAAAAGTTTATAAATTTTTCTAAGATTTTGGCAGAAGGTTAAGCTATGTAGAGGCATTTTATCATAACGATGAAACGGCCCTGATTTGTAGCCTAATAACTTTGCAAGAATTTCCGTGCTTGATATCTCAGTCAATCTAAACCAATACTGTTGGACAGTGGCGGACGGGGGCAAAAAAGCCCGGGGTGCTGGGGCCCGGGATTTGGGGGAAGGGGCCCGAACTATGTACTGTTCCAGAGAGGAGGGGAGCGGACATGGAGGGGCCCGGGGTGCTATGCAGCATCCCGGCACCCCGGCCCAGTCCTCCCCTGCAGTGTTGGAATCTGCACCAAACATTGAGTAAAAAAGTATGCAGTTCCGCGGTGAAAACGCCCATTTCAATACAGGATTTCAGGAAAAACAGAGAAAAGCAGTAAGCTTTAAAATTCAATTATTTTTTTTTTTTTTCTTAAAAAAAGTGATTTATGGCGCTATCTATAGAGCGAGAATTTCAATTCAGGCAGGTGAGGAATCACCTTAGGCGAATTTTCGCGATCGAATATTACAAACAATATCAACCTTACTACATATTCGAAGAAACTCAACTGTGTTTTTAGATGTGTTTTCGGGGCATCGATGGCATCAATTCGATTTCGAATTCACCTCCGGACTAGAATTCAAAATCTAATTGATGCCATCGATGACTGAAAACAGCGAATAAGTTCGAAAAATACGATCCAGTTTCGTGTCATTCACTGTCGTCATGCGTAGGTTGGCAATGTTGTTGTCGAATATATGCGTCGCGAAAATTCACCTCTTAAGAGTATCAGGATAGTTTGGAGGTAGAAGCAAATATAGAGACCCAGCACAAAGCTTGCGCAGGTGTCCACTTATCTGGATTAATTTTCGTCGGAACTCATCGAAACAACAGCCAACAGTCGCCTATTACTGACTAATGAGCGCGTGCGTGGTTTGCATTCGCCAAGCAAAACCTGTTTCCGTTTCCGGAACCGCGGACCTAATCACAGCCTTTTGTTGAGCTCACCACTCAACAGTAGGCGACAGTTTATCGTAGCAGCCGGTGACTCCCGAACAAAACTGTGACCGCTAAACTTGCTCCACTTTTCTAACACGGTAAGCATACGGTGTGCAGGGTCTCTACTTGTCTCTGTTTGGAGGTCATGTTCTTTTGCCGAGTAAAGTCTGCACTCCGCTCGTAACCTGAAATGACACAAAACCCCTCTGGGTTTTTGCCAACTAACCACTTGTTGAAGGAAGAAGAGTCGCTTGTTTATGTTTGATGTAAAAGAGGTTGATCCAGCTCCCATAAGGAATGGGCTATCGGCAAAAAAATTTCATATTTTCAGAATCGATAGAACTCGTCAAGACGCGTTCAACGATGGCCAGTTTTTTAATTTTGGTCAACTGGTAAGGGGGGGAGGGGGGTCCAAAGTCAAAACCTTCGAAGTCCCATAACTTTCGCCCAAATCAATATTTTGACTTGTACTTTGCGCCAAAAGATTTGTCTTAAAAAGAGCTTTCGATTGATGTGTATGAAAATTAAATTATACAAATTTTAAACCAATTTTTTTCAATTTTTACAATTTTTCCAACTTGAAATTTTTGGTTTTTTGAGCCTGAAAAATACGCACAACGGGTTGAGGAGAATAAAAAACTATGGGAATAAAAGTCAAAGCTATGCTCTTTTGAATGGCACAAACCGCGATCCGGGGAAATGCTCCGTTCAAAAGTTATAAGCGCCTAAAGTTGCGCACCTCCAAAATCACGGTGCGTTCAGTGCATGTTTTCAATGGCGCGTACCGATCTCGGGTGAGCGAGGGTGACGCGCGCCATTGAAAACATGCACTGAACGCACCGTGATTTCGGAGGTGCGCAACTTTAGGCGCTTATAACTTTTGAACGGAGCATTTCCCCGGATCGCGGTTTGTGCCATTCAAAAGAGCATAGCTTTGACTTTTATTCCCATAGTTTTTTATTCTCCTCAACCCGTTGCGCGTATTTTTCAGGCTCAAAAAACCAAAAATTTCAAGTTGGAAAAATTGTAAAAATTGAAAAAAATTGGTTTAAAATTTGTATAATTTAATTTTCATACACATCAATCGAAAGCTCTTTTTAAGACAAATCTTTTGGCGTAAAGTACAAGTCAAAATATTGATTTGGGCGAAAGTTATGGGACTTCGAAGGTTTTGACTTTGGACCCCCCTCCCCCCTTACCAGTTGACCAAAATTAAAAAACTGGCCATCGTTGAACGCGTCTTGACGAGTTCTATTGACTCTGAAAATATGAAATTTTTTTGCCGATAGCCCATTCCTTATGGGAGCTGGATCAACCTCTTTAGCTTGATTTATACACGGACAATTATTTGTCACGTCGGGTTTTGTGGAGAGGTAGAGGGTGTTTATTTGATTAATTAATTTTAAAATGGTCGAGGGAGGCTCGTAGGTTAGAGGTGTATGGTATGCTCCATTTGTGCCTGCGCTTTTTGTGCCTGACTCCTCCTTCGTTTAATTTGTTAATTGCCTAAAATTCTATAGCAACAAGGTTGATGCCGGATACGGCCCTCTTCTCGAGAGGAAAGGGACTTGGGGGAGAAGGTGAAACTAAAATGGGGGAGGGGGGGGAAGAGTAAAAGGCGAAAAGATATAATCCCTCACTGACATGAGAACTGAGAAGTCCCTTGAGGGTCGTCGTCATAAGATCGCGGGGAGTCAAGGAATAAATGAGAGCCAGCCTCTTCCGTCTTCTCCCCCCTCCCCTCCCCTCCCCCTCCCCTCCCCCTCCCCTCCCCCACCCTCCCCCTCCTTTCCCACTGGTATTTCGTTCCCCCATCTCATCGCATCGCGGCCTTAACTTTCACTTTGCAGCAGCCAGCTCCGCGCGCTCTTTCGGAAAGAATTAATATCCACAATTTGTACGAGAATACATTATTTGGCGCGCGAAAGTCGAAAGTACCCGCCGCGCCGCGCCGCCGAGGGAAAGGTTACTGGAAAATTATTTGTTCGCGAGGTCGTGAAATAATATTAAGTAAATTTTCATCAATATATTATGATTACCATCCTCAGAAAAGTTTTCTTCTTTTTATTTCCTTCTCCTTCCTCTGTTTGCCTTTGTGTGTCTTCATTTTTTTTTTTTTTTTTTAATGATGAACTTTCCTCTCCTCTCTTCTTTTTTTTTCGTCTCCACTTTCGCTTTGTATTTCCCGCGTGTATTGTAAGTTGCGAGAGATTTTTCCTTTTTCAAACCTGACACGCTTTTCATACCTGAGAACGCACCAGCGCAGCCGTTTTGTATACAGGGTGTAACAAAACTATATACATTAATTTTCAGGGCGTGTTTTTTTTGTAAAAATAAGACTTTTTTCCCTATAAACATGGGTCCGAAATTGGAGTCTTTTCTACTTACAGTGTTGCAAAGTTTCCGAAAAACAAATTGAAAAAGTGTCATAATTTCCTTGTGAATTTTTCTGAATGCTCGTAAAAAGGTACTCTGATGTAATTTTAGGCATTCTTACCGATTTTCGCCGTAAAAATGCTGTACGCAAAAATTTGAGGGGGGTTTTGGGATTTTTCTAGATTTTTCTCACTTTTTTTGGCCAAATTATGTGAAAACATGCTTTCGGATTCATTAACCCCAAAAACAATTAGCATTACTCAAAAGTTCGTAAAAAATATGCATTTTTGGTCTTTCCAAGTTTTTCCCATTCGCAAACCATTTCCGAGAAAATCGTCCCTGAAGTTGCAGAGGTCGGCTAATAATCGCCTTTTCTTTGCGGTTTTGTCAATTCTTGGCCGACTTTTCTAACTTCACGGACGATTTTCTCGGAAATGGTTTGCGAAAAGGAAAAACTTGTAAGGACCAAAAATGCATATTGGTTTATAACTTTTGAGTACCTAATGGTAATTGTTTTTGGGTTTCATGAATCCGAAAGCATATTATCACATAATTTGGCCAAAAAAAGTGAGAAAAATCAAGAAAGACCCCCAAAACCCCCTCAAATTTTTGCATACAGCATTTTCACGGCGAAAGCAGGAAAGAGCGCCTAAAATTACACCAGAGTCCCTATTTACGAGCATTAAGAAAAATTCACGAGGGAGTTATGACAGTTTTTCAATCTGTTTTTCGGAAACGTTGCACTGTAACTCAAAACGGCTACAATTTCGGACTCATGTTTATGGGGGAAAAAGTCATATTTTTACCTCTAAAACACGCCCTGAAAATTAATGTTCATATAGTTTTGTTACACCCTGTATAAAATATACTAAATGACATCTTAAAAGTCACAGATGCGATGATTTCATCGGTGGACCAAAAGATTACACAGTTCACTTTAAAGTATGACCGTAATGAAAAATTATACTCTGATCTAAAATTTGTCTCATCTCGGTGTCTTTAAAATAAATTGCGGATTTTTTGATTGATTAACGATTATTCTGCCGGTTGAAAACAGATTACGAATGTGAGTATTTTCGTGCGTTACGCTCAGTTCATACACATTGAATTGACCTGTGTAATCTTTCAGTCAACCGGTGGAATCATAAGTGCATTAAAAAATGCTATTAAATATACATGCACAGAAAGGCAGCTCTAGATTGCGGTCGGGCGCGATACACCTCTCCAAAGAAAAGAGGAAACCAAAAGATGCAAGTATCCTTGGTGAGTCATCATTTTGAATTTAAGACCAAGAAAGAAAAAAAAGAAAAAATACAAAATTCGTCCATTTGAAAATGTTTGTGTTCATAAGGGACGTTTTTCCAAAACGTAGAGCAATAAAGAAGAATAATTCCTTAAATCTCTGAGCGTCCAGAAACTATGTGTTTCTCTCCCTTTGTCCACAAGAATGAGTGTGTTGGAAAAGATAGAATTCGGGTAAATCACGTGACTATAGCCTCTCCCTCTATCCTTTTCTAACACTTGCACTTTAAATTGACAAAAAGAGAGAACGACTGCAAGTTCCTAGAAGTGCACCTGGCTCTAAGCTCAGTTTTTCCATGCTAAGTAATCTCCCTAGATGAAAATACATTTATTCATACAGAAAGTTTCATTCGTCACCTTTAGCTTTGTTGGGAATTTTGTTCCGAATGGAGAGGGCTCGGCCCTTTTGTTTGAAATTATGTCCGCAAGTATACACGTGTGTTCTTAGGACGGAATCCGATGCCAACGCATTATAAAGTACTTCGGAGAAAAATATGAAAATATTGCAGCTCTCCAAAAGCAAAACACCGAGTCTAAGGTCGCTCAAAATGGAACGAGAACTTGCAAACTCGTGACTCGTAACTTTTGTTCTAGGAAAGCTAATATTATTGCAACAAAATAATTGCAACTGTCGTATTTTTCCCGAATCCCCTCACTCCTTCCCCCTCAGACCCTGGAGGCACTTGGGGATTGGTAAGTTTTGCAGAAAATGGCCTGATGGAAGACATGTACAGTAGTCACTAACCTGCGCGTGTAATCTGGCAACTTTGCCTTTCTTCCATTCAAAGTCATGTAAATTATCGATTCGATGGAGTGCACTGTGCACCCCAAATATTTCGACATTTTTCATTACTTTTAACGGGCTATATAGGAAAAGTTGCCAGATTGCACAGCGCGTTGAAAATGTCACTAACCCACTATCACGATCACTGATAGTGAGCATTCGTAGATGACTATTCGTACTCCGCGGTATTGGTTTTGCCTATCGCGGTAATTGAAGGCGCTCGACGATACATTATCAATTAGCAGTAGCTAGCTATTACTGACAGTGAAAGAACGAGTTACCATAACGAATAACTCGACCTGTTGTATTGAAAGGGTTAATTTGTCCCTTCAAAAATATCCGTGGGGAGTCGGTGTCCTATTCTTTGCAACCATGAATATATCGAAGGATCAAAGGGGGGGGGGGGGAATTACAACGGATTAAAACTCAAAACAATGTGACTGGAGATCTGTTCTTTGCAATTCACGAGGACCACACGATAAGGGCATGTTGGTTGGATTGTTCTCGTGAGGTATATGTATACGATAGCTCAAGATGGGATATGGGCCTGACGGCGGCAGAATTATGTGATTGGACGAGAGATAGGAAAAAATAAAAGTGCTCGCCAATCAAATTACAGCGTCAAACTCGCTACCTAATGGGTCGTGTCGCGTGTATTGATTGATGTCGCGATACTCAAAATTGCATTCAAAGTGTTATTCCCCCCTCCCCCGCACATGGCCAAGCGCACGTCTCCCTCTCGGCAGCCCACCCCCACCTTTGCAAACCCCCCCCCACCCCCAACCAAGCCCCTCTCTTATTCGCTCCCTGCATAACTTGACCTCATAAATATTTACGCTTGGAGGAGTGTTGTCGCAAACTCCCACTTCAGAACGTCATCATCTATTGACAACATATGTAGGAGGAGGGTGAGAGGGTGTTCGAGGCGAAATATAGTTGCACCCAAAGAGTGGAACCGAGGGCTTGTTTTCCCTTGTATTCACGTTTCCTTGCCATCCGCGATTAGGTACCTCGTATTTTTTTTTTTTTTTTTTTTTAGATCTACAGCTATCAATATAGTTCTTCACGAATAGAAAACGTTTGAAGCGATAGGTGGTATATGGCGGCGCGCAGCGGTAATCAATGAACGCTTGAAATAGGATGTTTTTTATTCAGTGGCGTCGGCGTCGCATACATAATCTGGCAACTCTGCATTTTAACAGTTTAAACTCGTGTAAACTATCGATTTGAGGGAAAGCACTGAGCGGTGTACATCTTCAATAGCTCGACTTTTTTCACCTGTTGAATTGCACAAAAACGTTGTTGCCAAATTGCACGCGACCGCGACGCGTTCGCTCTTATTTGCAGGGTTTTAAATTGCAAAAGGGTGACAGTTCTTCTTCTTCTTTGTGCAGCCTTTATTCTGTCCGACGCTGTTGAGCACAGCCGGAAGATAATAGATTCCGTAAATTTCAAGGTATAAATTGGTGATAAAGAAGTTCAAAATTTTGCGAAATTCGAAAATTAAATCCAACCGAGGTGTAGCGTGCAATTTGGCATCCTTGTATTTTACCGTTTCAAACAAAGAGAAAATACTAATTTAACGGCCACCAGGTGAACATTTGTCTCAGAATGGCAAGAAGAATCGAATCGATCTTAAGGTGATTCCAGGCGAAGCTTGTCCAGATTTCAATCTATAGCGCAACTAGCGCTACTCAAAAAGTCTCAAAACATATTTTGGCTGAAATTGGTGAATTTACGCAAAAAGTTAAAAAAAAAAAAAAAAAAAAAAATTGAAAGTCAACAACTGCAAACATACCTCAAGCAGATATCCTGTAAGTTTCTAGCTAAAATACTCAAAAATAAAGCCGAAAATTATGAAATAAGAAAATTCCCATAAGCCTCAATGAGTGCGAGTGAGGCAGATAGACGTACCATCACTTGCGCGCTCACTCTCTCTCACTCTCTCTCTCACTAAGCTTATGGCGAAACGGATTTCATAATTTACGGCTTTAATTCTTAACCAATTTTGCTCGTTTTGGGCTCAAAAAATCCATAAACAAATTTTGCAGGAGTTGACGTTCTTGGATTTTACGATTTTTCTTTGCTTTCATTTTCAATTTAAAATGCCAAAAACACGACAATTCCCAAAAGCGACTGGTGGCGCTATCCATCGGATTGAAATCTGGAAAAGTTTCGCCTGGAATCACCCTGAGAGAAGTATATGTAATGTCTTGTTAGTTCATCTCCCAAGAATGAGTTTGGGTCCTACCCTCTTTGCAGCAGAGGTAACTCCTGCAATGGAGCTCTTGCTATAACTTTTGCTACATGTGATAGAATATTTAATTCTTGAGTAAAATCTTGCTAATATTACGATGAGCACTTTAGAAAATTACGAAATTCACTCACAAACTTACAAAATGACTTTAAAAATGAAGGCGTACTGCGCAGGTACTCTGGGAGATTCCCATCTAATTTGAAGCTTTCCATTGTGTATGTCAATAGAGAAAGAGGCAAATTAGACAGGAATGCCTCAGTGACAATCAGTGACATCTGCGACACCTGCGTAGCTCCAACAATATTTTAAAGCAATATAGCAACCTTGGGCATTGCGCCCTACCCCTACAATTTTCTGACGCAAGACGGGGAATCAAAGAAGAACTTTCCTTTGTACAATCAAGGATACCAGTTTGCTTGAGTGATTTCCAGTAATGCCAAAAGGAACTCCTGACGATGCCGCAGGAAGCATTGTTTTGTTTTTGTTTTTGTTCGCGACCTACCATAAAACGTTTTGGGATTAGATGGATGCTATCAGCCATCCCTGAGAAGTTACAAGTGGTAATACCAGGGCTGCCGTTTTGCGTAGAATCAATGCTATTTTTCAATTCACCGATGATTCCACCGGTTGAGAAAAGATTACACAGTTCAGTTCAGTGCATGACTATGATAAACTGAAGTACTCGCATCTGTAATCTTTTCTCAACCGGTGGAGTCGTCGATGACTTTAAAAAACTTGCGGATATTTTAATTAATGAACGGAGTCTCCACCGATTAAGGAAAGATTACAGATCAGAGTATTTTCGTGCATTACAGTCATATACTGAACTGAGCTGTGTAATCTTTTCTCAACCGGTGAAATCATCGGTGACTAGAAAAATAGCATTGATTCTAGGCAAAACGGCAGCCCTGGGTAATACCGCAGCGTCGAATATCAACGAACGGTGCCGTACTCTTTTTTGTCAGTACCAGAGTCCTTTGCAGGGCTGCCGTTTTGCGTATAATCAATGCTATTTTTCTATTCACCGATGATTCCACCGGTTGAGAAAAGATTACACAGTCCAGTTCAGTGTATGACTGTAATGCACGAAAATACTCTGATCTGTAATCTTTCCTTAATCGGTGGAAACTCCGTTGATTAATTAAAATATCCGCAAGTTTTATAAAGTCATCGACGACTCCACCGGTTGAGAAAAGATTACAGATGCGAGTATTTTAGTTTATTACAGTCATGCATTAAACTGAATTGTGTAATCTTTTCTCAACCGGTGGAATCATCGGTGAATTAAAAAATAGCATCGATTATACGAAAAACGGCAGCCCTGGTCATTCCCGTCGCGTCATAGCCGTAGCCAGGAGTTGCCGTAGCCAGGAGTTGGAGTGCCTTTATCTCTCTCTCTCTCTCTCTCTCTCTTTGCCCATTTGATTGAATGTGTTAGAGAAAGACAACAACAGAGGAGAGGCTGAAATCACGTGACAGCGGGACATCCCACATCTCTATCCTTCTCTCACACATCCGTTCAGGGCAAAGAGTGAGAGAGAAAAGGGAAGGTAGTTAACTATTCGTACTCGAGGGAGTCGAAATTGCCTATACGATACATTGAAGGCGCCCGAAGAAATTTCATCTTCTAACAATAAGTGTTTTTATCGAAAATCGTATTCATCCGGAATGAAGACTGAAACAATGTGTAATAGACTAAAGGAGTAAAACGAGTATACTCGGCCTTGTTCCATAAAGGGTTAACCCTTTCACGGGCAGTGGTACACTTGTGTACCTTTTTTTGAAACATGGAATTTAATGGAATTTAAAAAGACGTTTTGCAAACAGTCGTGTGACCCATCAAAGTTCTCAGAAAATTTTCCTCTTTTGAACGGTCTAAAAAAATTCCAATATGCGTGTATGAAAGGATTAAAAGTTTGTGGTGATGTCCGACGGCTTTTCGACAATCGATTACCTATTTTCTCCCATTTAAACCTACGGAAAAGTATCAACTTCTTAGGAGTTCAATCAATCGATTCTTATCCATCGATTTATACGGAGAAGGTATCGATATACCTAACGATGGGTCTGTTGCGAACTTTTACTACAGCATTATCAGAAGGGTCGATTCCTACGTAAAATTGCAAAAAAAAAAAATCACATTGAAGTTAATAAATAGGTTTTTAAAGTTTTAAATTTATACACATCAATATTTTCCCAGAGTTTTATATTAGAACCAATGCTGTGGCAAAAATACATAACCATTATACCGTTAGAAGTTTGAGTTCTTGAAATTTGTCGTCAAGGGTTTGAATATTAATACCTGGCAGGACCAAGCGGGAACGGTCAGGGCAGCGAAACGTGAAAATGTGGAGAGCAGTAAGATGGAAAATATTTCCATTGCAATTTTTGCAACTCGACCGAACGCATCTGAATTCTCGCGTATTCCTTCAAACCGATTGTGAGTTATACAAGGCAGAGCACGTTACTGAACAGCAATGTTATAATTTTCGAAATGAATACCGAAAAAAAAAAGAAGAAAAAAAACCAGATGCACTCTAACTCAAAAGACCCTAAAGATTAGTCGAGGATACAAGATTAGTTTTCAGTTTCGCTTTTCACCTACCTATAGACCCAGAATTGGTTTTTGTCATTACGCTTTCTTAAAATCTCCTATATACATTCTTTTTTCCGCTCCAAAAAATACAACAAAGGGGGAAAAAAAAAATCCATGACAAAACTCTCGGTTCAGTGAGTGTGGCATTTTGAGCACACATCGCGTCGCGTCGTTCGTGATGAAAGAGAAGGGGGCGAGAGAGAGAGAGGCATGAAAGGGGGGAAGGGGGGCGGGGCTGGAGAAATAATGTCTCGAGGAAAGTTTACTCTCTGTCATGGCACTCGGTGACTTTTTAACCCGCAAAGGAACATCCAAGTTCCCTCCCTTTTACCTCCATAACGAGTACACAAAACAGGAGTCCTGTCCCCTCCCCCTCCCCCCTTCCCCTTCCCCTCCCCCTCCCCCCTCCAACTACCCATCCTCACCTCAAGACCTGGCCTTTTTCACTCTCCCTTTCTTCATCTTCCGGCTCCCCTCTCCTCACTCACCCTGATCTATCTTTTTCACGAGTAAATTTGATTCCTGACTAAAATAGCCCCTTACGCACTTGAAAAATTCAAAATTTAAAATTGGATACACACAGAACACGACAAACACACTGAAATTCGCGAAACCGATTGCAAAAACCAAACCCACCGAGACAAAAAAGCGAGGTGACGAAGGTCGATGAACCAATCGACAATCTACAATAGACATAGAGATATACAGAGGAGACTCCATGAGATAACAACGAACACAATAACTAGAATGTGAGCCACTCAAGGCCACTCGCAATCTACAGCCACCCACGTAAATACACAGGGTAAGCAACACGCAATGCAGAAAGAAAGCCTCAATCTTCACGAAGCATATAGACCCTCTAGTGCTCAAATTTATATTCGGAAGCACAGAATAATTGAAGTCACAAATGCTAGACATATCTCGAAAGTCGAAACCCCTTAAACCTTTGGGAATCGAAAAATAGCAATCGAACGTGCGATTTTCAGGGAAATTCGTTTCGATTATTCGATACAAACAACAGACTTAAATGGGGCAAAATGGCGGCTGGGTGGCCGACCCACTACAATAAACGTACCTAGAATTAGATATACGTTTAAAAGGCTGTAGCTTAGCACAAAAAATAGAATAAAAGAAAATACACCACTCGCCCTCTTTCAGTTGCGGCTCGTGCAATTTGACAACCATGCTAATTTTCCATTTAAACCTATGCAAAAGTATCGATATCTTGGGGGTGCAATTGGACCTCCTGAAGATCGATTGTTTTACATAGGTTTGAATGGCGAGAATACGTTGTTGCCAGATTGCACGCGCCGCCACTGCCCTCTTTAACCGCGGATGTGCGGAATTGACAGTGCACAGTGCACACTTTTAGAGGCTCTAAATACCACAATAGTTGCGCCATGTTGGATTCCATCTCTGATTGGCTCTTACAATTGGATTTAGGCTCTTATGGAAACACCGCAACAGCAGAACGAAAATGAAGGAAAGTTCTGCGTTTACTTTTTGCACTCGCTCATCTTACTTATTTATTGTACCGTGATCGCGGTAGTAAAAAAATTGCAAAAATTGGAAAATTTTGCTGTTAGCAAATAAATAGTCCAATCTGAGATGTAAAAAACCGACGCAAATCAGGAAAACCACACTCAAAAAGTCTAACTAGGGGAGGCTCAGAAGTCGCCGCCTCCGATTTTGAAAACAATTGCACGAAAATGTAGCTAAAGTAAAACTATTAGCCCGTGTTTCTCACTTTTTGCCAATGGGCCTTCCTAAAGCGTCAGGAATTTTTTGAAAGTTGCCGAAATTCACGTAAAAAACCCGAGCGGAGAGCGTTCCGAATATTTACGTGAATTTCGGCAACTTTCAAAAAATTCCTGACGCTTTAGGAAGGCCCATTGGCAAAAAGTGAGAAACACGGGCTAATAGTTTTACTTTAGCTACATTTTCGTGCAATTGTTTTCAAAATCGGAGGCGGCGACTTCTGAGCCTCCCTTTGTAAAATCCAGTGAGAAATTTACATTTACAACTACTATGACGACAAGATCGTAATGGCCGGTCCAACGCAGGTAATCAGGTATCATGGAAGATTCCTGTCAAAGTCACTTTCTCTACGGAAACACTGAGACATGTCTCAATTCATATAGGAGTTTCCTAGGACCCCTGCGTCTCCACACGATTAAGCCCAATTCTGAGAGTGAATTTCGTAATTTTTAAGAGCACTCACTGTCATTTTTACAGGTTTTTATGCAAGAATCAACTCTTCAATCCGCTGTAGCAAAATTTTGCGAGAGCCCCATTATTTTTGAGTCGTCATTCCAGAAGACGTTATCTCTTACAGTACAATGACGACAGCGATTCTTTAGAATCAGAACCTAACCTATTAGAAATATCAGAAAAAGCTCCATCCGCCATTCACATTTTGCCTCTTGAGCGCGCCATGGTCCGCTTCTTCTCCCTCTTCTCCTTCATCTTCATTTTTGACGAAGAAGAATAAGACACGGCACCACGCTCACAGTACGTATATATAGGGACTCTAAACCTAACTAGCGCTTTCAAAAAAATTTTGTCATCCCTCTCTCTGGCCATTAAAATGCATTTGATTGAAAATGATAGAAGAGAGAGCATAAATCACGTGACAGCCCCTGATCTGTCCTTTTCTAACACACGGATTCTAATGGGCAAAAGAGTGAGAAGGACAAATTCTTGGATCTGCCAGTGGCGCACACTCGGCATGGCTACATATACTAACCGCATCTGAACAACTGAACATATGAATATCTGAACATCTTCAAAAGTTGTACCGCTCATTTTTCGACTTTCACAGTTGCTCGATGAGTTATGCCCGGATGGCGGTTGCTGTCCTCCGACAAACTTTTGATCTTGGACTTTTTTGACTCGACCAACTTTTTGCACTCCTCCGATTTATCAACCTGGAAAAGTTGAAAGTTTCTCCACTTTCCAGAAATACGCCACCGTTCCAACTTCGTATGATGAATGAATTTGGCTCGTTCTGCAAGAGAATGTATACGTTATAGGACAAACCTGATTTTCGGCCAAACTAGTTTAGCTTAAGCCCAACCGGTTTGGCCTGAGCGGAACAGGCAAAACCAGTTTTGCCTAGGACAAACTCGTTTGGCCTGAAATTCTCTAGGCAAATCCGGTTGAGCCTAGAGCAAACTCGCTTGGCTTGAAATTCTCTAGGCCAATCCGGTTGGGCCTAGGACAAACTTGTTCGGCCTAAAATTCTCCAGGCCAAACTAGTTCGGCCTAAAAATGTTCAGGACTTACTGGATATTAGCATGACAAACTAGTTCAGCCGGAGGTGAACGCGCAGGACGAACTAGTTGGGCTTAGGACAAAGTAATTTCGTATAAAAATTGCATGCTCTTATGACAAAAAAGAAAAATATCCATACTAACTGAGATGAAGAATTAACGGATGAAAAGAAAAACAACAATTTTTTTTCATTGCTTGGACCATTTTTTCAAATTTAAATATGAGAACAGAATTAAGGAAACAAGGAGGATCATTTTAATAAAGTCAACCCGTTCTGGAGTTTGAAAATCAACTGTCATGCAGTTACTTCTAATTATGTTTTAATTAAAATCACAAAAAAACGAAATATTAGAAACTCACGCCTACATGGATGCGTTGATATAACTTGTTGCTTGTATAGCGGGTCGCATTTTGGAAGCATGCGTGATTAGCAGGTCGCGTCGCAATGCATATAATGTATGCTTAACTTTTTTCATTCATTTTTACTGTTTTTAGCTTATTCTAACTTGAATTTAAAATTTATCTCAAATAAAGTTTCCCCTCCGTTTCACTCAAAGCAACACATGACTCACTCATCACATGGGCTGAAAGGCGATGTCGCCGTGACCCGGCTTGTGACCCCTCTAACGATTCAGCTTGGAAAATGGAGTCGATCACCCTCAAGGGTTTTCATATATTTTGCAATTAGGCCGTTTCATTCATAACCAGTTCAATCAATCGTCTTTTTATTCACCTGCTGCAGTAAAATATAATCCAATTGGGTAGCCTAACGATTTGGCTAAAACAGGTGGTCCTTGGCCCAACCAGTTCGGCGTAAAGAAGTTTATGCTAATGTGGTTATGTGCAGGCCAAACTAGTTTGGCCTAAAAATGTCCAGGCCAAACTGATGATGTGCAGGACAAACTTGTTTGGCCTGAAATTCTCCAAGTCAAACTGGTTGGGCCTAACTGGCCAAACTGAATCTTCTTAAGAAAAAACAGTTCGGCCTAGGCTCAACTAGTTTGGCCAAAACTCGGGTTTGTCCTCTAGTTTGGCCAAAAATCGGGTTTGTCCTAGCTGTAACATATGTTTAGTGCCGGATTTGAGGGGGTGACTATTAGCGTGTATTCTTTTTGAAAGTTTTGGGTGAAATTCATAAGATTCTTTTGATTTCTTCTCTGGTTCAAAGAGGATTCATACGTATTTAATGTAACTCGCAATTGTTTTAAAATTGATTAGCTTTTTGATCTGGTGGATTTTTGGTCATTTTACAGTGGCGGCGTGTTTAATCAGGGAACATTGGATCTGGTCCTTGCAAAGTCATATTTTTTTTTTTTTTTTTTTTTTTTTTTTTTTTTTTTTTTTTTTTTTTTTAATGTTCACAATTAAATGGAATCTTGCGAACGATTGTAAACGGGTTTGAGTGGTTGTGCGTGATTCAACTATCGCAATCAATTGCAAACAATCGCAAACAATCGCAAAAAATCGCAAACAATCGCAATCAATCGCAACCTATCGCTAATGTGCTGCTGATCAGACCATGAGGGCAGGTAACTCTAATTTTAACGTAAAGATTGTTTTCGAAAATACTTTTCTCGACTATTCATTGACTAACCCGAATTGTTTTTTTTGTTTTTGCCTCCATGCAAAGTCACTCATAATCCATTCTGAACTGTCCACAAGATTCCACGAAAAAAAAAAAAAAAAAAAAAAACCTGTTTTCTGTGAACATAAAAAAATACGGCTCCCACGTCTTTTAATCGCAACAGTATGATGCTGCAGGCTCGAAAGTGAAACAAAACGATACCAAAATTAATAAGGTACAACCTTTTCTACTCCAGAATTATTTAAAAAAAAATATGGGTCTCCTCATCCTTGGGGGTGGAGTAATAATTCTATTAATCTCTGAGAACACAAAAAGAATCTTCAAACGACGCTGAACTCATTCCAGACTCGAAAGCAATTCCAGGGGAGCAAATTCTGTAACTTTCAAAATTATTGTCACATGTCGAAAGTTCCTCGCAAAGGTCTGGTATAGTCTCGTTTCGGCGTCATTGGTAGACAAGAAAATATGCAAACCTAAGCCCTCCTCTGAAGCCCCTCTCTGAACGGTGAACGCGTCACTTATGACTCTTTAATGATACCTTTCGGCGACTCTCTCTAAAGCTGGATAAAGAGATTAGAAGAACAGATATGTAAAAGTAATAATACGACAGGAAACCTCTGTTACTCCGACGCTCAGTAATTCAAATTCTAGAATATCCCGGACATTATTTGATGAACAAAATTCAAAATTGTGAGCACTAATATAGCTTTCACGAGAATTTGTTGTAAGGAAATGAAGAATCGATTCCGATGTAAAAAAAAAAAAAAAAAGAACTGCTATAACAACATTGAGATCATTAAAAAAGTCTGAGCATCACTCCTCGCAGAGAGAATTAAGTTCAAAGTACAACTGTATGCAATTTTAGTACGTTTTGCACCCTGAAAAAAAGGAACATAACTTACGAATCGGAATAATCAGATTGTTGTATTTGGTTTTCTGAGAGTAAATTTGAAGGTTGGTTCTGACAGATTTCGTCACGAGAAACACAATGACACCGACAGAGAAGTTCTACATTGCATAGTAAGCGAGAAAGACGGCACAAGTCAATGCATTGTAATTTTGTTTGTGGTGCAAAACGTACGCATGGCATATTATACATGGGTGGTCCATCTAAACTTGAGGCTAACTTCTCTGTGAGTGGGAGTTTTGCACATTATCAATGGTTTCATCGTTACTTTTGCAACATTTTTTTGCTGCAGAATTGATAGTCCGTTTGCCTATAGCAAAACCTAAATTACAAGAGCTCCATTGGCAAGATAACTGAAATAATAATAATAATAAAAAAAAAACCTGGTGATATTATTAATTTTACATCTTTCAATGAGGTGGGCTGCCTAGTTTTTGAAAGATAATATCAACAAATGGAACGTTTTTACCCCTTCCAGTGCTGAATTATGAAAGAGTAGTTTCACAAATCTGGGATCTTTACAAGTAAATCGAATGACTTTCGATCATATAATTTCACATGGACGTCAGTATTTTTACTTTTTCACTATACTAACAAAGTTAGAAATAGAGAAAGTATTGCAATGGCGCAAAGATTTTCAAGGTATTTTGTTTCGATTGGCCCACTACGACTGTAAGTAAATCATGATTATTAGACAATAATTTGCTCTCATTATGCCTAGTACTATCCTAAAGAATATTCATCCACGAAGTATCAATATTATTTCACCATATGTGGCTTGGAGGTGTAAATGCACAAACTTTCTGTGGCGTCTATGGCTGTCCGTCCATCTGTCTGTCCGTCCTTCCGTAGCCATAAAACGTGAAACCCAACATAAATTTTGAATATTGATCCATATGCATCCATATTTTGCAGAGATGTTGCTTTTAACATTCCCCAGAGAGGTTTTTTTTTGGTTTTTTGTTTTTTGTTGTTTTTTTTTTTTTTGAAATTTTAATTTTGAGGTTAATTATGGATGAAAAATGGTTTCCATTGAAATCAATAGGAAATAAGGTCGAAAGAAGGAAAATATAAACATTTCAAAAATGGATCTTTAGAATCTGGATACAAATATCAAAGGGGGGTCCGGGGGTCTCCACCAGAATGTCAAAGGGGGGTCTAGGGGTTTCCCCCAAAATATTAAAGGGGGTCTGGCTGGAGGTCTCCCGCAGATTAAAGTGGATGTGAGAAAGTGTTCGTAGGGTATATTCCCTACAGTTTATTTTTAAATTTCGTAAGAATCAATGATAAAAGAACGTCCTCTACATGGGTCGACGGAACCAATAGTTACAGCAAAAATAAACAACGGTTTCTTGTCCGGAAATATCCACTTTCCAATCCACTGAGCGACGCTGGGTTTCCACGAACCCAAACAAAGTTCGAACACGACTCGCGAGCTAACGAATAATTATCTAGCTCGAAGGCACGGACACGAACGAATTAAACGATCTCGCATTCCGGAACGGAGTTTGACGCAAAATATATATAAAAAAAAAAAAAAAAAAAAAAAAAAAAAAATAAGAGAAGGTTTACAAAACCGAACGAAGCAGAAAGCACCGGAGAGATATAGTACTGTGAACCAAGGCATTATTCAATTTACAACTCCTTCCCGTTCACAAGCCGGCAACTCGTAAAAATGCTAGACTGGAGGTATTCATTCGTTCGCAGGCGGTCTCTAGTTTGCTCCGTGTCCCAAAGTTGGAACCGCATAGCTATAGATCGAGTCTTCAAAGTTAATCCACCTTGTGCAAGGCTTACTACCGTTTGTTTTCAAAGCTTCCGCGGGAGATGGATACTATGTGGGAGGTAAAGAAAGAGAAAATTGAGTAAGAGAGAGATGCAGAGAGAGAGAAAGAGAGAGAGAGAGAAGAGAAAAGGAGAGAGAGAGAGAAGGAGGGAGAAAGAGAAAGAGAGAGAGAAAGAGAGAAAGACAGAGCGGGGAAGAGAGGGAGCTGGAAAACGAGGGGTGAGAGAGAAAGGAAGAGGGAGGAAGGGAGAGAGAGAGGGAAGAGAGAGGGAGAGAGAGAGGAAGAGAGTGAGAGAGAGAGAGAGGAAGAGAGATGGAGAGATGGAGTGAAAGAGAGATAGAGAGCGGGAGAGAGAGGGAGAGGGGGGAGAAAGAGGGAGAGGGGGAGAGAAAAAGGGAGAGAGAGGGGGAGAAAGAGCGAGAGAGAGAGGGAGCTGGAGAACGAGAGGGTGATATAGGAAGGAGTGGGGAGGAAGAGAGAGAGAGAGAGAGAGAAAGAGAAAGAGAGAGAGAGAGAGAGAGAGAGAGAGAGAGAGAGAGAGAGAGAGAGAGAGAGAGCGAGAGAGAGAGAGGTAACAACTTTGAATCCTTTCACCTCCCTCTCCCAACCGGTACCCCCGCCTTGCGAATCGAAGAATCTATGGAAATCTCGCTGCCGCGAGGTACATCGGCTCCATCAGATAACGAGAAACAACTGTTCCTTTGTAACGGTTGAAGAGCTCCACAGTTGAGTGGGGCAAACGTAAGAGAGCAAAACTATATTTGAATTAACTAAAATGAGCTGTAATAAGACCTCAAGGCTGGAGATGGTTATGCGGGACGGTCGAATCTGACTATTTCTACATCCTACACAGAACACGGGCAACCGCTGGCGGCGATTGAAAACCAAGATATAAGGGAAACAACGTTATTAATAAGATAAACATGGATTGAGAAACAGATCGATCAAGAATGGAAGAAACCTCGAATGTAAGAAATTGGAAAAGCGAGTATAAGTATTTCAGACGATTTCGTGCGTTGGACTCGTATGTTTGACTTTCGGCTCCTGTTCCGTTGAATCGGAAAATATCTTGATATAAGTAATAAGACAAAGTAAACAACGCACTGCGAGAAATGTGTGCACAGGAAGATCAATTATTTATTGACAGCGATGAAGTATGCGATATGGCAACGTTGCAGTTTGTCCATTTAACCCTGCTTTTACTACCAGGTACGGGGCTGCCGTTTTGCGTATAATTAATGAAATTTTTCTATTCACCGATGATTCCACCGGTTGAGAAAAGATTACACAGTTCAGTTCAGTGTCTGACTGGAATGCACGAAAATACTCTGATCTGTATAATCTTTCCTTAATCGGCATGATACCTTGATAAGAAGACCGGGTGTATAGTACATAATTCAGACGTTAACATTCAATTCCTATATGAGCTGCCGAATTGGAGGACAAAACCTAAAAACCCACATTTATTTGCGAGTAGAGCCTCCAATTCTCATTGGATCTAGTCTAAATTGCTCGAATACCTTTCTAAAATTCTCCCAAAACACATATTAGTCGGACCGAATGAGTCCGCATCCCAAAATTCACGCTGGAAGCGGATCTGTCGGACGAAACCCCTTATTTTGCCGATTTCGAGCTTTTCGGCGCTGTATGGATAAATGACGCTGGCGGAACCTGAAGATAGGGTCCGATGGAGCCCAAATTTTTCTTGTGCCTTCTTTATGTATCTAAGTAATGTATTTTGGCTGCGCCATGTCATTAAGACGTGGTATAAGAGCGCACGTTGCCAAATTGCACGAAAAAACACGATTTTTCTTAAAAATCGCGATTTTTGACCGCTCGGCGGAACCTGAAGACATCAATATTATGGCTCCAAATTTCACGTAGGTTCATTACTAGCGTGTGGTAACGATATCCATCGTGCGCCATGTCGCTCCGCGAAAAAAGTGGGTTTTCGGCCCACCCTAGTCTGGAGGTCTCCCGCAGATTAAAGTGGATGTGAGAAAGTGTTCGTAGGGTATATTCCCTACAGTTTATTTTTAAATTTCGTAAGAATCAATGATAAAAGAACGTCCTCTACATGGGTCGACGGAACCAATAGTTACAGCAAAAATAAACAACGGTTTCTTGTCCGGAAATATCCACTTTCCAATCCACTGAGCGACGCTGGGTTTCCACGAACCCAAACAAAGTTCGAACACGACTCGCGAGCTAACGAATAATTATCTAGCTCGAAGGCACGGACACGAACGAATTAAACGATCTCGCATTCCGGAACGGAGTTTGACGCAAAATATATATAAAAAAAAAAAAAAAAAAAAAAAAAAAATAAGAGAAGGTTTACAAAACCGAACGAAGCAGAAAGCACCGGAGAGATATAGTACTGTGAACCAAGGCATTATTCAATTTACAACTCCTTCCCGTTCACAAGCCGGCAACTCGTAAAAATGCTAGACTGGAGGTATTCATTCGTTCGCAGGCGGTCTCTAGTTTGCTCCGTGTCCCAAAGTTGGAACCGCATAGCTATAGATCGAGTCTTCAAAGTTAATCCACCTTGTGCAAGGCTTACTACCGTTTGTTTTCAAAGCTTCCGCGGGAGATGGATACTATGTGGGAGGTAAAGAAAGAGAAAATTGAGTAAGAGAGAGATGCAGAGAGAGAGAAAGAGAGAGAGAGAGAAGAGAAAAGGAGAGAGAGAGAGAAGGAGGGAGAAAGAGAAAGAGAGAGAGAAAGAGAGAAAGACAGAGCGGGGAAGAGAGGGAGCTGGAAAACGAGGGGTGAGAGAGAAAGGAAGAGGGAGGAAGGGAGAGAGAGAGGGAAGAGAGAGGGAGAGAGAGAGGAAGAGAGTGAGAGAGAGAGAGAGGAAGAGAGATGGAGAGATGGAGTGAAAGAGAGATAGAGAGCGGGAGAGAGAGGGAGAGGGGGGAGAAAGAGGGAGAGGGGGAGAGAAAAAGGGAGGAGAGGGGGAGAAAGAGCGAGAGAGAGAGGGAGCTGGAGAACGAGAGGGTGATATAGGAAGGAGTGGGGAGGAGAGAGAGAGAGAGAGAGAGAAAGAGAAAGAGAGAGAGAGAGAGAGAGAGAGAGAGAGAGAGAGAGAGAGAGAGAGAGAGAGCGAGAGAGAGAGAGGTAACAACTTTGAATCTTTTCACCTCCCTCTCCCAACCGGTACCCCCGCCTTGCGAATCGAAGAATCTATGGAAATCTCGCTGCCGCGAGGTACATCGGCTCCATCAGATAACGAGAACAACTGTTCCTTTGTAACGGTTGAAGAGCTCCACAGTTGAGTGGGGCAAACGTAAGAGAGCAAAACTATATTTGAATTAACTAAAATGAGCTGTAATAAGACCTCAAGGCTGGAGATGGTTATGCGGGACGGTCGAATCTGACTATTTCTACATCCTACACAGAACACGGGCACCGCTGGCGGCGATTGAAAACCAAGATATAAGGGAAACACGTTATTAATAAGATAAACATGGATTGAGAAACAGATCGATCAAGAATGGAAGAAACCTCGAATGTAAGAAATTGGAAAGCGAGTATAAGTATTCAGACGATTTCGTGCGTTGGACTCGTATGTTTTGACTTTCGGCTCCTGTTCCGTTGAATCGGAAAATATCTTGATATAAGTAATAAGACAAAGTAAACAACGCACTGCGAGAAATGTGTGCACAGGAAGATCAATTATTTATTGACAGCGATGAAGTATGCGATATGGCAACGTTGCAGTTTGTCCATTTAACCCTGCTTTTACTACCAGGTACGGGGCTGCCGTTTTGCGTATAATTAATGAAATTTTTCTATTCACCGATGATTCCACCGGTTGAGAAAAGATTACACAGTTCAGTTCAGTGTCTGACTGGAATGCACGAAAATACTCTGATCTGTATAATCTTTCCTTAATCGGTGGAAACTCCGTTTTTTAATTGAAATATCCGCAAGTTTTTAAAGTCATCGACGACTCCACCGGTTGAGAAAAGATTATAGATGGGAGTATTTTCGTGCATTACAGTCATACACTGAACTGAACTGTGTTATCTTTTCTCAACCGGTGGAATCATCGGTGAATGCAGGGGCAGTTGCAAGGGTCTGAAATTGTGTGTTTTTTATTAAGAAAATAATAGTTTTTGATGAGCTGAGAACAAAGGTGCCTTTGGTTTTTTTCTAAGTGTCCTGGTTTTGGAGATACACACGTGTACAGTTTGAAAAAATGGTGGGCGTACTGACGTAACTACGCGGAATCCCCATTTAACACAATGTATTTTGGGTCAAAACTGCATCTTCGGAACAATGGGACGTAATTAGAAACCAAAGGCATCTTTGTACTCAGCTCATCAAGTAATTTCATTTTCTTTATAAAAAATGCAACATTTCAGATCCTTGCAACTGCCCCATTGAAAAATAGCATTGATTATACGCAAAACGGCAGCCCCCAGGTAACTTCGACAGAATCACTGCTTCTTCGCTCAAATTAAGAGAGTAGTTAAATATGTCTACTCAGCTGTGCTGGTTTTGCACACGCTGTGGATTGAAGACGCTCTAAGGAACATTATTTTGGAAACACCAATACTTTCTATTTACCTACTTAAACAACTATAACGATGAATTAAAACTGTGTTCATTGAACTTGGCAACTATATAAAATATTTGACTCGGGCGTGGTGACGAGAGGGTTAAGTGCATGAAAAATATTAAACCATCGATGGCGTGTAATGAAGGTATTCGATCTCTTGCATGATGGGTTTAAGTTAATATAAAACGCAACTTTTTCAGATTGCACGCTAAGTTATAGCGTATCCAGAGATTTTTCGCGGGGAAGAAAACTAATTTTTCGAAAAATGGCCTTCTTCAAGGGAAAATTTCGACGCCATAGATAGAGCCCCCCCCCCCCCGATGTCATGTATCAGACTAACATCATCTATTTGATTTTCTTTTCATATTACATAGAAATTCATCAATTAAAGTGGTGCCACAACTGTCCCGTGGCGATAGTTTTTTCCGTGTTTGGTTTAATGTTTCCCGTACCAATTACATTCCGACGAACCGATTTACCTTTCGGGGATTTCTATAACGTCAATATAAAATATAAATTACTCAATTTCTCGCAACTGCGCCTTTTCCACCACAGAATTAAAAGCTCAATCACGTCAAAGTTAGAGGGTGTGATGTCGTCTCACTGACTAATGAATTTGGTGGGTATAATATATATATATATATTATTTTATATATATATATATATATATATATATATATATAATATATATATATATATATATATATATATATATATAATATATATATATATATATATATTTTATATATATATAGAAGCGAAACAACATATTTTGGGGCCACAGGTATAAACAATGCTTTTGAGTTGGGCAAACTCATCAGCTGAGGTAATAAAGCCAAGAAAAAAGAAAAAAATCATATTAAAAATATGAAAGTAATAGTTAAAAAAACTAAAGGGGGGAGAGAGTTCAACTCAGGCAGTGCAACAGAAAGCATGAGCGAGGACAGCGTTCGAGAGCACACGACCGGTTTCGTCCTTATTAGGACTCATCAGGTGAGCTTACTCGAGCTGTCTCTAACTCAATGCAATCGGCACTCCAGCAAGTCGTCAAAACGACATCGCTGACGTGACGCGAGAACGCAAAAAAATGCGCGCGCGCCATCTACCGTAAATGTTGAACAACTCTCAGATGAAAAAAAGGAAAGCCCCAAAAAAGATTAACGAAACAGCTGGGGATGCGAACGCAGTGCTTTTGCACTGCCTGAGTTGAACTCTCTCCCCCCTTTAGTTTTTTTAACTATTACTTTCATATTTTTAATATGATTTTTTTCTTTTTTCTTGGCTTTATTACCTCAGCTGATGAGTTTGCCCAACTCAAAAGCATTGTTTATACCATGTGGCCAAAGTATGTTGTTTCGCTTATTATAAGCACGTTGAGGTTCTCGTGCTTTTTTTTTTTCCCCCGTTTGGGAGCGGGCGGCTGTGTTTGGATTGCGTTCGCATCCCCAGCTGTTTCGTTAATCTTTTTTTGGGCTTTCCTTTTTTTCATCTGAGAGTTGTTCAACATTTACGGTAGATGGCGCGCGCGCATTTTTTTGCGTTCTCGCGTCACGTCAGCGATGTCGTTTTGACGACTTGCTGGAGTGCCGATTGCATTGAGTTAGAGACAGCTCGAGTAAGCTCACCTGATGAGTCCTAATAAGGACGAAACCCGGGCGTGTGCTCTCGAACGCTGTCCTCGCTCATGCTTTTTGTTGCACTGCCTGAGTTGAACTCTCTCCCCCCTTTAGTTTTTTTAACTATTACTTTCATATTTTTAATATGATTTTTTTTTTTTCTTGGCTTTATTACCTCAGCTGATGAGTTTGCCCAACTCAAAAGCATTTTATATATATATATATATATAATATATATATATATATTAAATATATATATATATTATATATATATATATATATATATATATATATATATATTTTATATATATATATATACACACACACATTTACATTTGGATCTAGTTTCAACTCGAGTCAATTTAATGAGAAACTTTCGAGTTTCGCACTAAACGAGCAGCCACGTACGCACTATGCCAGTAGCGCACCGAGGGTTTCTTCATCTCTCTCTTTTCTCTATTAAAAAGCGTATGTTAGACAAGGATGGACAAGGGGATAAGACCCCCTTTTTCTGTCCTTTTCTTACTTATGCATTCAAATAGGAAATGAGAGAGATGCAAGAGATCCTGTTGCACCAGTGCACTATGCGCTTAAGTTCCGCGAGTAAAAACAGCATTGTTAATATGAAACTCATCCCAGCGTCATCAAACATATTACGAGTAATTTCGTTTTAAATGGAAACGCCGCCGCCGCGCCGGAACGCCCTCTATTGGTAGCTTCTACACTTGTTAAATTAATTAATTTTTACTAAAAGAACTCTCCCTCAAATCTATAGTTTCTACAAGGTTAAATGGGAAAATCGACTAATCGAGACGTTGTCAGATTGTAAGCGACGATACAGATTCACTTCTAATTCCGATCTTTTAAAGTCAATAACTTTCTTTAATTCATCGTACTGCACGGAAAAAAAACTACGGACAAAATAACCATACGGAAACCTGATTTTGGCACCTGCTAGATGTTATGGTAATGCTAACCAGAAGTATACTGTGTTTTGACTAGGCACTAGGTGATTTTACCTGATTGCATGTCGAATTTACTCAAAGTATCGGTAAATGTACCATACTTCTGGTCAAGTTTACCATAACATCTAGGTGCCAAAATCAGGTATCCGTATGGTTATTTTCACTAATCTTTTTTTTTTCCGTGATGAAGCTTAAATTTCGCGGTGAAATTCGTTAACTATTAATATCCATTAAATATATACCTACATCAACCTTTAAACTTCAATATCGTTATATTCTTACGTAACAGATCCAAAGTATTAAGCACGCGCTCTGTAAAGGGTAAACTAAAGTTTAAACGAACTCCTTTTGAAAACGAGGAAATTTTGAATTCAGTAAATCGGTAACGAACCAACACGAGGATATCAAAGGAGGCATCAGCTATGCGTTGTGATAAACAGTCGTTAAAATAAAGCAGCTTGTTAGTTTAATAATATTATTATCAAATTTGGTTGGGAAAATTCCGAGTTCACTCTGGAGTAGGTAAGTAAGTTGAGAGCTACCTGCTGCTGCTATTGATTTCACGAGCTGAAGAGTCTAGGTCTTTTGAAAATCAATTTGAGTATTAGTTGATAACGCTGTTCAACTACTTTGATAACGAGGCAATGATACAGCGTTTAATCGAAACACACCTATTAAATGAAATTATTAATTTATTACACTTTATCCGCTCGTAATTAGAAAGTACAAAAGCACGGGCAAGGGCAGGCGAAGCGGAATGGTGTGCAAATGTGTGCAATAAATGGCATTAAAATCCTTGCTCACTCATGTGCTCTAACAGAGGCGGAACCTTCTCTCTCTCTCTCTTTCTCTCCCTGTCTCTATCTCTCTCCCTCTCCCCCTCCCTCTCTCCCTCTCCCCCCTCTCTCTCTCTCACTCACTCTTTGCCCGTTTAAACGCATGCGTTAGAAGCGGATGAAGGAGGGGGCCAAATTCACGTGTCCACCCCTAATCTATCTTTTTCTAACGCATCTGTTTGAACGCGCAAAGAGAGAGAAGGGCAGATAGCGAAATACCTGAAATTGCTGGCGTAAGCTCTAACTTTGAAATTGTTTGAACCAGAGAATAAAAGGATGGAGTGGCAATGCCATGCCGAGTTTCAAATACATAGATACACTTCAATTCAGCTTTAGTTTTAAATTTTTCGCGACCATCCTCTCAAAAAAAAAAAAAAAAAAAAACCTCCAAAAGCAACAAATTATTTTGTGCTTCGAGTAAGTTATTTCGACAGAGATAAATTAGCGATCAAACGGTTTTAAAAATATTGGATCATCTCATACAAAAAAGACTATGCGGACCCGGCGGACGTCAGACTTTACTTAACAACGCCATTTGAAACGGTTCTTTGAAGGCGCGGGTATGGGTACTTTTCAAAGTAGCATTTGATAGATTAAATCACTCGAGCCCCCCCCCCCCCAAAAAAATTACAGAGAGGCAAATAAATAATCCTGAGAGCCGCTTGTGAGCCATCCTATCCAGGAATATTTCCTTTTCTCTCTTTGCCCTTTTGGAAAGGTGGAGGAAGGGGTTATCAATGCCTCTAGAACGGGTACTAGTTTATCCTAAATTAATACGGGTCTACTGCGGGCCGATCCTTGAAATTCACGACTTTTGGGTAGACTGGATAAGAATGGAAAACGGTGATTGGTGGAGACGAGTCACGTGGTTGCCCAGTCTAATCAAAATACGGAGTGGATTAGATAATTTATCGGGCAGTCTTGGAGTACCCGATAACTTATCTAATCCATTCCGTATTTTGATTAGACTGGGCAACCACGTGACTCGTCTCCACCAATCACCGTTTTCCATTCTTATCCAGTCTACCCAAAAGTCGTGAATTCCAAGGATCGGCCCGCTGATGTTGCCTATGTACATGCAATTTTTTAAAGCTGGTCATCGTCGCAACTCTGCCACAAACGACTCTTGTTAGCAGTTTTTGCAGCTTTTTTGAGGTTTGCATTGATCCCCCCCCCACAACTTTTAGTTTATAAAAAAAAGAGAAAAAAAAATTGTAAAAACGAAACACTATGTTTGAACTGTGGCCCTTTTTGGCTTAAGAAAACTGAAATGCCTATAGAGAGCGACATATGTCTGCATAAGAAATTATGTAAAAAGAACCTCCTTGTCATATCCTCGGCCATTAAAAAATCAGGTTGAAAGGTTGCAACCTTTGGAGCATGATCTCAAAATCACCGGTCGCATAGTCCTTTTAAAAATGATAACGCCAGAAAACGAAGTTTTTATAAATAATTTGGTTCAATTGTATATTCAATTCATTGAATATACACAAAGCGAAAGCTCTGATGAATGGGTCTCTTGCATACTTTTGCCGCAGCGTTATGGAGGGTTAATTCTGGTGTAAAATCGTGCGAAAATCACATTGAAAGCATCAAAAAGTCTCAAAATAATCCACTCATAAACTCATAAAAGACCTTCAAAGGAAAGCGAAAGCCTAAGATGGGGGTTGAAAGGGCGAATCAATCCTAGATACATGCACCAAGAGCGCCTAAAGATGGCCAACGACGGCAATTTATAATGATGGTTAGACTGTAAACAAACGACTCACTTCCTCACAGCGCATTTACATTTTTGTGTGTTTTTTCCAGTAAATTTTACTTTCTCGTTATTGTATATGATTACTATGCTTGATATTTCAAATTTTATGACAATTTGCCCTAATTCTGAGAAGAAACCGCCGGGCAAGTACCTATTTTGTCGAATGCCGTCGTCGGCCATCTTTGCTGCTCGTGGTGCATGAATGCAGGGTTGATTCACCCTTTCAACCGCCACCTTAAGCTTTCATTTAAAGGTCTTATGTGCGTTTTATGCGTGAGTTTTGAGACTGTTTGATTCTCTCAATGTGATTATCACCCGATTTTACACCAGAATCAACCCTTCATAATGCTTTAGCAAAAGGATGCGACAGACCCATATTCTATGCATTGATTGAATGAACTAACATTTTTTTTGTTTCGGCGATAAGACAGCACCGCGTAGTGATCAATAAAATTCTCAGAGGATAATCTCCTCTTTTTGTCTTTGTATTCAAGCCTTTAATTAAAACGCCTTTTGTTCTTCAATCAATTCGGCCCGCCCTTCTTCGGGTTGGTCTGTCTTTTTTCTCTCCCCTTCGTATTCTTAATTAAGATCACCATGGAACCTTGACAAAGAACTTTCTCTACGCCAAAAGCAAGGGTTTCGCGCTTGTTTCCTGCAAGAGCGGAGCACGTAATAAGCCAGAGTTCAATTTCCGCAGTGACTTGGTCCCGTTGTCTTTTGATTATTATCTACGTCAAGACCAGTGCATCGATCATAGCAAGAAAGGAAGGAGAGAAATATCCTTTAAGGGGGAAAAAAACGACCGCGCCAAACGCAGTACCTCGCATTCTTTTCTAGATCATGACATGGGCGCCTGCAGACAAATTTCAAGAGGGGGCAAAATCGTTGAATCACAATGGAAGGTCTGGGAGACAACCCCCCCCAAGAAAAAGGAGACTAAAATCAAGTTTTCTTCCAAGTGGAATAACTTTAAACTATTGTAGTTGTATCAAATAATGATAATAATATTTTGACGTGTTCGATAAAGTGACAACAGAATTCTGATGATGAAGATGGTAAGAAAAATGCAGAATGCATGGCTTGGCTAATTCAACTTCCAAATTTTCGTGAAAGAACACAGCACGAATCTTGTGGGCGACCGGCTCCCGGTTGAACTTGATGAGATTTTAGTATGTTATCCTCCAGATTACGCTGAACTAAAGTCCTGCACCATCGCTTCATGTGTTCGTTTTCGAGATATTTAAGCTCATAGTTGCGAATTTATTCAATACTTGATTTTTGATTTGACTCTAGCAGTCAGTGTGACTGGACATCGGAGTTCGTATAGAAGGAAAAGAGACAAACGAAGCCGGGTATTCGGGGAATGGAAGTCAAACGAATCGAATGTTTATTGTTTACCTCTACTGCCTCTCCTTACAAACGCCGAAATCGAACCTTTTTCTCCATATGGTGAGGACTTTAGTTCAGCGTAATCTGGAGGATAACATATACTAAAATCTTATAAAATTTAACCGGGAGCCGGTCGCCCATAAAAGATACGTGCGGTGTTTTTTCAAACTTTTGACTAAAATTTACTGAAAAAAAAGGAAGATTAGAGCATTTTCAGGAACCAACCGAGACTCAAGAAGTCAAGATGCCTACTCGATAGTTTTAAGTAGCTTTGACCTTCATGTCTTTGGCCTCCAAAGCAGTAACTTTTGCCTATCGTACGAAGACGAAGCATTTGCATTACTCGGAAAGAGAGGGAGACCGAGAGAGAAAGGGGAGAGAGAGAGAGAGAGAGGAATACAAATAGAATTCGTGTAATACTCTTTCCACGACTTTATAAATCTTTGGGCGCAACAGGTCGCCGAGGGACAGCAGTGTTAATATGGTGTGGGTCTCAAAGCAAGTTTGCCCCTCCTGCCCGCACCACCAGCAATACGTTTAAATCGGAGTGGGATTGTCGCACTTGCTGACACTGAAATGCTGTAAACGCGTAAAAAGCTTCCTTTAAACTCCTTTTCTTCCGTTCTTATTTTTTCGCCTGTTGAAACGTCGCAAATAGCCCCTCCCTCTCTCCTTCTTCCTCACCTTCTCCTCTCTCTCTCTCTCTCTCTCTCTCTCTCTCTCTCTCTCTCCTCTCTCTCCATCTCTCTCTCTCTCTCTCTCTCTCTCTCCTCTCCTCTCTCCTCTCTCTCTCTCTCTCTCTCTCTCTCTCTCTCTCTCTCTCTCTCTCTCTCTTCCTCTGTCCTCCTCTCTCTCTCTCGCTCCCTCTCTCCTTTCTCTCTCCTCTTTCTCTCTCCCCCTCTCCTCTTTCTCTTTCTTCCACTCCTCCCCCCTCTCTCATTCTCAATTTCTCTTCCTCTCTCATTTTCCCTCCCCTCCCCCTTCTCTTTCCCCCTCACTCATCTGCTGGATTTTATGTTCGTTTTCACGTCGGCCGGCGGCCCGTACTCAAGTCATCAGCTTAACTGATAAGAGAGTAGCTTTTA